>CM067356.1:25537887-25562887 GCA_034190875.2 Urechis unicinctus
GAGAATATGCACCATGCATGTAATTTAATGCTTAATGTTAATTAAAAGTTCACTATTTTGGTAACTTTTGTTTTATAGCTATTATTACAGCTGCAGGTAACATAAACTCATAAATATTGGTTTTTAACATCTCAAGTTTAACTCTTTATTTGTTCCTATCGTGGTTCTTGTCTTACATACTTCAACATCGTGTTGAATATGAACGAGATTTCTGTGGATGGGCTCACGAAAAGTGGAACTGAATATTTCAGCTTACGTGGGTATATCAAACGTCGCAACGAAATAACTTTTAATCGGTGACCAGCTGAGGCCATTGCTATTTTTCCATGAGTGACGCATATCCATTGCGTTCTTCAAAGTATCGAGATAATCTTTTTAAAACCAAAACTGTGTAATACACTCCTCTTCGCTAAGTGATTGGTTAATTATAGCTCCGATTTTCTGCAAATCCGCTTTCGTAAAGTACTGATGGAGAAGTGTAGAATTTTCTCTCGTACTTCTTGCTGTGGATGGGCCACATTCACTAACAGCCCTCTGAGCATCCGCAAAGCTAAACCACTTATCAGTGTGAATATATAGGTTGTGGTTTATTAACCTCATTCAAAAGACATATAACAAGAGTGGTACTGAACTTGGGTTAACATCGGCACAAATGGAAAAAAGGGAAGTTTTAAACAAATGTCTCGTGTCAGTTTAACAATCAACGGTATTCGCCTACCCCCTCCCCCACAACCAATGCTACGTCCAACAACCGGGTCCTAAACAACCGTCACATAGATAGGTAGAAATGTAGTGGTCGTACTTCAACGGGTAATGTTCACAAATAAGGAATAGAGATCCCTCACAACAGCATTTTAAAGCAATTCATTCATCATCATGTGTAGCTTTTTTTCGGTAACAACAAAGAAATCTAGCAAAACAAAGAAAGTTGTTCCCAGTTTCCTTGCATCTACTTTCTTATTGTTGCGAGTCTCGATATGTATTTTAATATTACGTCGGTCCTGATATTTTAAGACCGCATTTGATCGATTTGTGCTGTAACGGAGGTAACTACTTTGGGGCAAATGAATAAAAGTAATACCACTGAAGGTGTAAACCGTGTTGGAAATACGTTCATGATTGTGAAGCAATTGAACTTTCACCATGTTACTTAAATCACAAAATAGAAAGCATTTTCCAATTAAAGCATTGCATCCTGGGTTACGTGTTATAACACAATCACAACACAGCGGTCATAACACGTGTAGGTAAAATAGAATAAGTAATATATGCGGGTCCTTTTTCATGTAGCATCGCTGTGGCACATCTTGTATGTTCCTTAAGCCATGGTTGTGGTAATGCACAAACGAATTGTTAAAGAAACCCGTAGACTTAATATTGTATCAACTTGCTCCATTGTTTGTGTTTGATACTTTAGGCCAACGATATGAAAGTATCATAAATCAACTGCCAATCTACCGTGTTTTGGACCACATTGCACGTACGAAAGATGAAATATTGTTATTGAGAACTACAGTTGCAACATAAATACCCGTAATATGGCTACGTAGACGTGCTTAATATCCGAATATATGCCTTATGTATATCTTTACCGCGACCGCGTTATATAATATATATAATAAAGCATCGCCCACAACACATCTACATTCGACCAAAATAAAGCCACAAGGATAAATCAATAACAATAGATCAGGAAAATTAATCTTTTAAAAATAAGGTCATGTGCGTTCAATCGCTATCGTTTCTCGCGGGTTAAGTATGAATAGATACCAATGCATACCATTTAAATGGAAAGCATCATTAATTCACCAAAATGTCCTTTATTACAAATCCTATACGATGGGGATATATCATTGTAAGAGTTTCTGAAAATCAACGAACAGTATGTCTTGATGAAGACCATTTACCTGTTACCTATCAGACGTGATAGCTAGTCACTGTCTGTCACATGTGATGACAGAACAGTGAGAAGCATCTGTTGAGATTTATTCAAGTTTGCCTTAAAGATATACAAATAACCTTTCACTTAGTATTTGTTTATTAAGGAAAGTAGCTACAGAATAAGCCATAGTCATTTAAACTCCTTAGTATTGATGTCATGTGAACATATTCATACAAAGCATTGCATTGCTACAGACGACAGATGGACTGATATTGCAAATTAGCTGATTCATGCTAACAGTGTGCGTGTGAGATAGATGACAATGTCAGCATTTACACTACACCATTTTACTGCCCATCATATATAATTTGATCGGTAATATTTAGCCTGCTTAGATTCAGATGTCCAAATTATTATTATGCAAGTCAAACAAGTGTGCTAGTTTAAGTTAGAATAGTTGATTAAATGGGGTTTCTATTCTGCTGTTATAATATCGCAGTCTACGCATGCTGCTCCATTCATATGCTGTTTATGAATTTGATTTCTAACCGGCTAAAAAATACCGCCCTTGTAGTTGGCACTATACTTCCATAAGCAAATTGACCTTAGGCAGCCAGGAAATTTGATGAAGACAAATCAAACCTGGCCTTGACTAGGACATAATTCAAATCAGGTGAACTACCTTGTTTTGGTGTGCTGTTGAAATTTGCTGGTTTCTACTGGTGTTTGTACATGCTTAGCGTGCAAGTAGCCAATATATATATGCGCCTTGTACCATGGAGACCTCGAACGGTTGTAATCAGTGTGTTCTATTGTGCGTCATTCAAATGAACTCATGATGAATAAGCGATGAGGACGCCAGTGATACCATATCTTGAAGACGGGGGGCGGACAAAATACAATTTGTCATCCAAACGGGTCACTATATTTTAATAGTTGTTGGACCGCATTTGGTTGAAACATTTTGTTGAAGGAATTGGGTTAAACATTGAGTGTATGCATTGGGATTAAACTTTGGATTGGGTGTAAATATTGACTGACCACATTTGGTTTAAACATTAGGTGGCGTGTTTGAATTAACTTCTCAATGTGTTTTCTCTTCCAGCCTCCACGCAATTGAAACACATTACCAACCGGATAAGAATCCATCTCCTAAAGCACCATTTCCCTCCATGGATCACAAGTTGTTTTATGTTAATACCTTGTCTCTTAGCCTTTACCAATGTTATGCAAGTTGATGGCATTCGGTATTTATTTATATATATTGTTGTCACAATTCGAGCTTCAAGGACCATTGGTCATTCATTTGTAATTGGGACATAGCAACCCAACCAGTGTCTCTCTTCTATAACCGCGGAAGGTGATGATTTTGTAAAGAGCAAGGAATCTATGCGGAATCTATCCGTTTGGCAGCGAAATCCTCCATGCGCAAACAGTGGCAATGTTGTGTTAAATTTTTCTTTTATTTGGCGTTACATATCATTCCCCACTAGAAAGATTCTGAATCAATTGCGCATTTATGCACCACAGGGAATGGCCTCTGGGGTAGACGAGGGTTTGGTTGGGTGTGGGTTAAAATCAGCGATGGAAAATCATGGTCATAACTGATGTTATGATGATAAGGATGCATCACGATCAATTATATCTTACGGTGGAGATGATGTTGTTGATGCTCGTTAAGTGCTGTGGTGATGATGTTGTTGATGCTCGTAAAGTGCTGTGGTGATGATGTTGTTGATGCTTGTGAAGTGTCGTGGTGATGATGTTGTTGATGCTCGTAAAGTGCTGTGGTGATGATGTTGTTGATGCTCGTGAAGTGCTGTGGTGATGATGTTGATCATCATGATGATGATAAAACAAATTGTAATTACAATTATGATAGTTTTGGATGATGATAATATATTTTGGCTATGAGGATCAATTAATATAATGGCTCTTAATTATGTTAGGTTATAATAAAGGGAAAATGATTTATAGTTAGTGATGATGAATTCCATTGCATTTGGATGATGGATATTTATTTTAAAGGCCAGTATGGGTGATAATGATGGTGACAGTAAAGTCGTAAACATGATGGTGAAGTGTGATAAACGACGATTATATGCATGAATAAAGTTGGATGTTTGACCAGATGTCAACTTTCCCTTGTCATGAAAATGTTTTGTTTCACTACACGATTGAGCGCCTATCTGCATATAAAAGGAACGGACCTTAGGTACAAGACCGATCTTCCGTCCCGCGGAATGAGTCTTGATATTGATATTTTACCAGTCAAATAGTTAACAATAGTTGGTGGTGGCGTTAAATCGGCAAGATTCTCTTACAAGTATTTAGAGTTTTGGCTGGGTTGCTTAGAAAGCTTTTTTCGTAATAATTTAAAACAATAGATGACTTTAAGCTGCAGGACAATAGTACATATATTTCACACACATGCGACGTTCTATTTTAAATCACATGCAAACTACGGCCCCAATGCGTCTATATAGCACCATATTGAACCGTTGCATATTCAATCAATGATTTGACAGTCATGTTTCGGGAAATTCACTTGTCTTTTCTCCCAACAATAATCAAATCAATAAATCAGGGAGCATATAAACAGGGATGCGAGTAGCAAACGTCATTGTGTCTACTAAACTCAACGCAGACCAAACGGTAGCCCTACAAGACGTCTGAGTAAATTCATGTTATCGTTCGACCGGAGCTAACCAAACGGTCGACGATATCTGTTGTTGCCACTCGTGTGGCACCCCAATCTCATCCTGAATTTGCATAAAACATTCCCGCAAATAGCAGTTTTGTTTACCTTTTCCCTTCGAATTAAACATTTTTTATCATTGTATCATATTCACGCGCATATTGTTATGTGTAAGGCTCTGTTTCATATGTTGCACAATATAATAGTACCAATGGTTTAAAACTCGAAGTGAAGGTGACATATATGCCTGTATATCAGAAAAGGTCACTGAAAACTGATACGCCTGTATCAAGTGCCGTCGACGCCTGTAACATTACATACTATTCGTGGCTGCAATCATTATTGTGGCTTACTCTTAATTAGATCACATGGATATCTCACAATGAAACAGTGGAAATGCAGCGTTAACTTGGCATTCGTCTAGTTATCTTGGGCAGTCCGGTTTGTGGTTTTGTTGGCTTGTTAACCTTTTTTGGGCACGCGATAAAATTTGTTACTTAAAAAACTCATTTCCGATCTTTTTTAAATGATCGGAAATAATAATGCGCATAACCCAGAGATTTTTGACGACCTTGACCGCAATCTCTTAGTTGTTTTCCCAAGCACCTAAGGTCGAAAAATTACGGTATCAGTAAAAATGTAAACACAAGTTTAATGAATATTTCGAGCACATATACAACCGTATTCTACGTGACAGTCGTATCTAGGATTTCACGGATGTCGATGACGTCACCTCTGTTGATAAAGGCATCAATTTGTCAAGAAATGACACAAATGCACCGTGCATAATAATTTCATTTTAAAACATTTAACATAATCTGAAAGTGCAATGCAACTGTCAACATTTTTTTAGATATATATTACATTGTAAATAAAGCATTGTTATAAAATTTCTGAACGTTTTGATTTCGCAATTTATTTACTCATTATAGTCCGTTTAGAATTGACATGTCTTATAAAAATGTTCGCCTTCTTCAACGCACGTTGAGTTAAAGAATTTCTACATGGACGTTATCACCATCGATAATTAATTGTTTTCCCAAGCACCTACGTCAAAAAATTACGGTATCAGTCAAGATATCAACACAAGTTTAATGAATATTTCGAGCACATATACAACCGTGTTCTACGTGACAGTCGTATCTAGGATTTCACTGATGTCGATGGCGTCACCTCTGTTGATGAAGGCATCAATATGTCAAGAAATGAAATGCACCATGCATAATAATTTCATTTTAAAACATTTTACATAATCTAAAAGTGCAATGCAACTGTCAGCATTTTTTAGATATATATTATATTGTAAATAAAGCATTGTTATAAACTTTCTGAACGTTTGGGTTTCGCAATTTATTTACTAATTATGGTCTGTTTAGAATTGACATGTCTTATATAAAATGTTTGCCTTCTTCAAAGCGCGATGAGTTAGAAAATGAATTTCCACATGGACATTTTTCGTAAAATATTCGATCACTTGTAAATATCAGAACCATTGCAGTCTCGCTACCTCACAGCATTAATTTCTCAGAACAACTTGAATGAGCGCTATGTAAGCAAACTGACAAGGTGTTTGAGGAAATTTATGTAATTTACTGGTCATGAAATGAAAGTCTTTCGACGTGATGCTTATGCAAAAAGACTTACCAAATATTCTGTTGTATTTACTGATAGCCATTTGGTTGTTGTCACAAGGCAGGTTCCATTGTTTTTTTCTATTGACAGGCAATAACTTGGCTACCATCACACAACCATTACACTTAGATTATCATCATTGTCATCACTTTTCTTTTCTTTCTCAGTCACTTCAGATCACCATTTGTTAAAAAAAGGGGCGGCATGCATTCGAGCGATGGTATTCAAAATGTATGTTAAACGATAAAGCTCACGGGCACGTCATCACCATTCAAGGCTACCATATGCGGTGGACATATACTCGGTCAAATGCACGGGTCATCAAGTGTGCTATAAACTGACCAGTTAATGAGGTGACCGGGATGTATAGGCATATAAATGATGCAGGCTATTAGAGGGCAAATTAGCGGTCTGAATCTTAATCCGATCCCCGTTGTCCGATAATACTGTTGTGAGTGTGTAGTATACGGGGCTCCCGCATTACCAGTAAAAACCTGCTCAGCGCACGGGTTAGAAAAAACCACTTTAAGCTGTATGTCACCAGTCTATTTGCATTGCGGGTAACTGACTTGGCCTGATCTGACAATAGTGTACAGTTGGTAGTTACCACACCTGACAAAGGAATATAATTGATGCACCGAGCATATGAAATATAATGGAAAGCGATATAGTCACCTTCAAGGAAGAGCGGATACCGCAGATGAAGATGATGACAAGCGCATATAGCGGCCAACTTGACCATTGCAATATTGAATTTGGTGATTTGTTCGCGTTTCATTCGGCAAATATTGCTGGTGCATCGGTTTGAGTTACGGGTATTATATTCGACGTTGCTTTAAGTAAGTTTGCAATTTCCTGTCTTCTGTAATAAGGGCATTGACATTGTCCATTATGAGAATAATAGCTCTTTAAGCCTACAGTTTTGAACGTGCATTACTGTAAAAAAATTGTTTTGTTATGTTTTTGTTATGTGTGCTCGTCTTTTTCTATTTTAGTTATCTAGATATGTCATTGATAAAAATGCTTTCATATAGTTCTTTAATATAGAACCTTTTTCATTGTCAATTCCACTGTCACTGACATTAAAAATTTTGCTATCAAGGTTTATGCTATGATGTATCGAGATCCGGCTTACATCACCAATCATGACTTTTAACATAGCACATTAATCTTGTATACTTTGTCCTTCAAGAACGTTAGTCCTGTAAACTTGACTATTAAACTCTTCAAACAGCTACATTTTCCCCTTTCAAAATGTGGGATCTGTTTGCAGGTTGTCACATGATGTTGATTTCTATTATGATGAGGTTAGTGGTCTTTATAAGAGAGCTCTCAGCAGTTGCAACGCTGTTAATAATAATCTTAAAGGCCTTTAATCAACTCAGAGACATGCCTGTTCTATCATTTCTATCCGTGTTGAATAAATTTGGTGAATTCCCATATGAATTAACATACCCAATTAACCACCTACCTCCTTAACTTTAGGCTAATATTTTTACCAGACTGATAGAGGATGACATACCATAGCAATGATTTGCATCGCACTAGCTTTGCCGACTTTAAAGAGAACCTGATGATGTGTCAGCATCTACTTATAGCCAACACCTCTCCCAATGAAATGTTTGTTTCCAACATCATGTCTGACACTACCTGCACCCATCCCTCTTACTCTCTTAGTTCTCACTTCATTACATTTGTGCCTTCTTCCATCATCTAACTATGGAGTTATCTACGCGTATTTGTCTCTCTTACCTGATTTAACCCCTTGCCATCTCCTTACCCATGGTGATGACCTTGCCTGTGGAGGTGTCCTTTCAGATCTAGCAACCCTCATATTACCTACAAATCCACTAGCTCAAAACATTTACTGCGCACAAGAGCGAAATCTGGCTTTGTTGTCTCTTTTGTTGTGCCTCCAACTCAGCCATAACCAGTTATTGTCACAGTTTACATTCACGGCAGGGGCCGAGGCTATCTTTATCTGTCGTGACCACCGTTTTTGCTTTCAAAAATACGGTAGCGCAGAACAAATTAAGCGCCAATCCTAATAAATGCAGATGGATGGCTTAAACAAAACGTGGTTTATTCTGCGTGTGTGACAGGCAGGCAGATATAAATACAATTATAATTACCATGCATCATTCGGTGTGCCATCACATATAGCTTGACTGGAATAAGTTTACTTGCCCCAGATTTTGGGCTGATCGTTAACCCGATTAATGACATTGCAAGGTCCATACATTTCTATCATGCTGAACAAACGTAGCAGTCAATAAATATGGCTTTATTTATATGCAGCGTATGGCTTTGAAGATAGCTGCTGCCCTCCTCTTAGAGTATTTATAGAGCAGATTATGCGTTGCTGCTTTATTTTTAGTATGCTTGCAAATAATTCCGCTAAGAACAGAATTATACCTAATTGCCTAAGTTTATCTCGAAAGGCACAGAAAATTCATGGAAATGAGCCAAATCTGGCATTTAGTGGGAAAATAATATAATCAGCCTACCTTAAAAGTGGCTGGTTCCTATGTAACTCTATATACGCATAGAAATCTAAGTTATCTAAGGGACATGATAGGCAACTACACATCAGTAATAATACATTGCTACAGATGCATGCAACCAAAGCAGCATAATCCTGTTCTATAAGCGGCTTGCCCGATGCAGGACTCAAGCAGACCCCAAAAGTGTGCTGTATGGATTTGCGCAAATTTGTGTCATGGGATAATCTATTTAAGGCAATTTCGTTGCTTGAAGATAGGGCACGTGTTGCCTAATAGTTGTCTTATTCATGGTAACAGATCTGGTGGCATCAATTTATTGACAAAAGGTCGTCTCAAATCCTGGAGGCCGAATTTAAAGCATTTATACTATTAAGACGACGTCGACATTAATCAGGATGTCAAATAAATCCTCAATTTATTTCTGTAGTTCTGGGATTCATGAAAATCTAATTAAAATGCCGCCTTCGGCTATTGAGCTCGAGCTGCAAATCTGGCGTGTCACTAAATACAATTAATCTTCGTTGGTGCGCGGCTCGGTTGATTACGCCTCCAGGTAAAATGCTTTCAAAAGTAGACGTCTTATTTCTGTGACCATGATAGTTAACTTAATGCTCCTGTTGGTGACAGGGAAGAGGAAAATTAGTCTTCTTGGGGCAATCGAATGAACAATTGTACAGGTAAGTGTCACATCACTTTGCTGTATCTTATCACATGAGCGAATGGAATTTTCAAAATTTGCTTCCGCGGCAATATCTTTACTGTAGCACAGGGAGATTTTTAAATTAACAAGTGACAACCTGCATGATTAAAGCGTTTGGCAATCCACATGCTTTCATTGAGCGCTTCTGACATTGAGGTCACCTATTTTCAAAACATTGGCTACAGTTGCAAAATATGTAGTATATATGGCGTTACACGGAATGGCAAACTGGCAACTATCAGACAAACAATATGCCTCTTCAACGTCGACAGTTGCAATATTATCGTGACGTGGGTGTATTTCAGCCCTTGCGTCTTTTAATTTGTACTCAACAAATGAAAGCGCCATGAATTAAAACGCCCGTTATTCAAACTGCACAACAGATGTAAATTGAATTCCACGTGATTAAGAATGTTTACTTGAATCAGTTATTTCGCAAACATTTGAAAAGAAGCTACATGCTATTAAAGGATTATAACAAGGCTTTATCTGTAGTTGGGACATGAAGAGATTGCTTCACAATCACTAACATCACAAATCATGGGTTGATTCTCAAATAAAATATCTTGTGATTGAATAAAATTACTTTACAAGAGAGTACAGTAGTGTATTGATCAATAAAGGACCACAAAAACCTTTTTTTTTTATAGCATGGCAGTGACTAATGTTGCAGTGACCAAGTAACGAAATATACTAAAAGATTTCCAGCCAATAGCGCTAGGTTCGTACCCTGCCAATCCACAATTCGTACAACTAAGGTGTACTGAAGTGCCCTGAGTCTTGAGTTGTCAGACTGGGGAAGCTGTAAACAACGCGCCTTGCTTCGAGATATGTCCTTAAATCTTAGTTTGTAGCTTAAATCAGATATGTTGCGTGTTAGCCTTGTAGCTTGCCTTATTTTCCAACTACGTTTATATCACGTTGGAGCATTTTGTGAGCGTTAGTCTGGCCACCCCACACTGCGTTTATATGATTTAAACGGCTGAAAGGTTATTAAGCAATGCCCCTTTTCTTTGGCGCAGTAGAAGCACCCCTTTGGTATTCAGAAGTTACGTTTGTATAACCTTTTGGAAGTACGTGTGTGTAGGTTAAAAATCATTTGCCAGCAACTTACCCATGCATTTTGTTAGGTTTGATGATAATGTTGAGCTTGTTTTGGTCCTCACTTCATGAGCCATATTAAAATTCTCCTAATATCATTTCAATATCACTACGTATATATATATATAAATATATATATATATATATATATATATATATATATATATATATATATATATATATATATATATATATATATATATATATATATATATATATATATATATATATATATATATATATATATATTTCAGATAAATCACATTGATGTATTAATATTCTTGGTTCTTCTTTATCTGAACTGTGGTCGCTCGAAATGTTCCATATTTGCTGTTCGTCATAGCCTTAGTGGTCGTTTGTTTTGAGTTAATGTGTATAATGTGGACTAGCGTATGCAACACGTTCATGCACTGCCATAAATGCGGACGCAAGAACTTCAGAATTAGTCTTTTGTACGGTCTTTCGTTCATGCGTCGGGGCTCCCGCAAGTAGAGGCATAAACCTGTGGTGTTAGATCGACCAAGATGAAAACATGAGCTTAATGTTGTTTGTCTGGTTCGTCGCTGTGTATTTTGGCGTTAATCGAACCGTTACTAACCTATAAAGCAACCAAAAGGGTCCCTTGGGAGCATAAAATTAATGGAATATACTAGTCACATGGCATGCTGTACATGTTAGATTAGAATACCCAAAAGCACTATTGATTGCTTATTCATTCTGAGCGTTTGCATACTCGCTTTCCGGAAAATAAATGGCTGTAATATCATGCTGAGAGTCGCTGTAGAGTGTACTACACAAACGATTACGGGTGGTCATGCGGAAATTATCAATGTGAATATGTTATAAATGGTGCTGTCCGTGAATAAATAATGGTTGTAATTATTTGATACAATGGCGTTTGCTTATATATTTGCGTATTTTACGGTTTGTGTAAATTGCACCAGTAACAGCATTCAAAGCGTAGCTAAAACAAGTAACCATTATATCATGTAATTGAACAAATCTCTGTCTTGAACATTCTGACAAACATATGGAATTGTATCTGCGGTTATTATACAAACCGCTCCTGACTGCATTCACGCATGCCAGCAATGCTCTGAGGGTAGTGCGTTCACGTTCATGAGCTAGTGAGTTAGTAAGTTAGCATGCACATCATTAGAAAGTATCCGTGAATCCACTAAGATGCGAGTCGTCCCAAATACGTTTTCTTGAGTGAAAACCAGATGTGTAATAAATATATATAACAGGCTCCTGCAACCGCCTAAAGCTCGTAGCATCATATGCCAGGAGCAAAGGCAATGACTATCTGACTTGCGAAAGAAGACAGTAATGAAGCCTGGAATATAAGATATGCAATTCGATTGTCTTTACAAGCTCCTATTTACATTCATAATGAATTTTGATGACGATGGAGGTTGAATTTAGGCTTAATATAATACGATGGAGTATGATTCGCATAAACAGATTTCCCATTTGATGCACTGCTTTTATGCTTTAGCACTTATTGCACGTTACAATGGATGCTGTGGCATGTAAATGGAATCGCATATCTAATGAAATCATGTATTCACATTAATAAAAGTTTATAAAGGAACAATGGAACCCTGTGGAACATTACTGAGATCCTAAGAGGGTTAAACAAACAAGGAATTCGCAGAATCTCTCCTATATTGCTAGCATACAAACATTCTATTGCCCGATTAAATAACTGTGCTTTGCAAGATTATCGGTTTTATGAAAACGTATGTTCCATTAATATTATCGGTAGATTATTATATATTAGTATGTTTTTTGTATGTGGCAATCGCATAGCATGTACTGTACGAGTACAAATCGATCCTACAAACCAATAAATGTAGTTCGGCGTTTAAGGACAGATGGTGATGTTGTTTATGGTATTGTTGCAGTTGTTTACTGCACATAGTCATTCAAAAGATTGAACGATGTGATTATCAACGCTGCGGATTGTCCATAGGTTATATGATAACTCCAGCACACAACTAAAGGTTTTCAAGAGGAAATTAAATTCATAACTTACTGCATAATACGCGTCAATGGTATATCTAGCCGAAACCTACGGCAATATTTTGCCTTTGACGCTCGATTATTCGGGAAACGGACTGTATTTCAACATCTGAGTAATGACCACATGTTGTAGTCTAGTGACCACCAGTCGACTTGGTCTAGTGGCACCACTTTTATATTCGGTTTTAAATGGATATAGCCATCGGTAATGTATTATATAGTTATATGAAGGAAATAAGCTGTTTTCCTCAGTAACCGATGCAAAATTTATCATGCCGTGACATTAAGAAAGTTCAACAGCCGCAGGCATACTTTATTTACAAAGATTATGAGAAAAGCTGTCAACCAATTCCTTTTCGCAGAAGTCCATATTTATGAAGTAGTAGGTGTTTCTAGATCTTTCTTGTGCATATACCACGGGTGTATTGCTCACAATGCATGCAAATTTTTCATATGTTCCTACATTTGCAAAGTAATTAAACACGGTTAAATCCAAGTATCCAACAAACAGGTAGTAAGAGTGAAGTTACATCTTTATACAAAAGGTGGTATGAATGCTGTTGTGCAAGCATGATTAATGAGTTTTTGTCGCTATTTCGTAATCTTTTACCATATTCTTACATGTAAGTGACACATTTTGTCGCTGCCTGTCTCTTTTGCAATCGTTTTTCAACGCTCATAATTACTACGTCATCCTTATGAAATTAAGCCGTCATAGCGTTAGGTAGATGAGTCATTCGTTGATATTCTGTTGGACAAACTATTCTCAGTTTGCACCCGTTTGCACGCAGTAGATTGGTTGTTCACTACTATATATATAAAATACCATTGCATGGTAATGCATCGATATCTCTTGCTTTAAAGTGAAACTCATTAAGTATTATATTATATTACAAGTTTATTTTTGATTGCAAAAACAAGCATTAGAGGCTGTGTGTTACTTCTTGTAATACATGATCATGCTAATCGTTAATCTTTCCAGCACGAACGAGTTTCATTTAAGATCAAGACTAGACTTGTTCTGATTATTTTGTATTTTATCTTCGTATGTGGCTGTTTATATCATCTCATAGAAGAGCTCGTTGCGTGACATATGTTATTGTACAAGCTCTTAAGAAGCTTGTTTCCAATGCAACTGTTCATCGGTTGTGTTTATTAAATGAAACGCGATTATGCAGGTAATAACAATGCAAAGTCTCTCAATTAATATAATGATAATAATGACTATTTTTCCGGACCTGCTGTTTCCGTATATGTAACCATATATTTCCAAACCATGCCATCGACATAATAATCCACGAGGTTCTGTGATCGTCGATGGCTTGAGTACTACAACAGTATATATTCATATATATTGTTTATACCTACCGAAAAATAGCAGGCTCGTGGGGTTCCACATTTAATAAGACCTTACACTTTTCTACCTCATATATTAAACTTTTATTCATTGAATACTTCAGCCAATTACGGTGGAATATGTGTATCATTAAACACCCTGAAGCGTGTCTTCTAGCTGGCTATGAATGTTGGGGCCAGATTATGGACAGGTGGTATTTATTAGGATCATAGCGGTTCGGAGATGCCACTCTATATGCACATAATGCCAAATTGGCACAAATAGCCGCATGATCGATATTTATGGACGTATGACCCCTTGCTTCAAACAATTGGTAATCGTGCTTCATGTCAACTGTTACCTGTTAGATTTTATAATTTCAATTCGGCCACTGAAACGGTGGTAGGGTGATAATTCGGTCTGTACAAACTTGGCACGTTACTACCAGTACAGCGTTTCCCATAAATGTTTGTTCACGATATTTTAAGCCGTTACCAAGCAAGTAAAACAACGAAAGATTTTCGGTTTGACCATCATATATTATGAAAGATAATAGACACAAAGCATAATGTGCAAGCATAGAATAGAGCAAGTGAACCATTGTTGATCGTTTTAAATCGTTAATGCTTGCAGTTTTTGACCACACATAAAACATGGCTTGACACCAAATGGATTGATAACATTATAACGAAGTATTACTTTATGTTCAGGTATATCAATTTGCCAAGCCAAAAGTGCCACAAATATTGTTGTGCGGGGATGACTGTTATATTATGGCTATCATTGATTAATCTACTGGCACTTGCTTGCATTTCCAAATAATATTTTGTCGACGCTGTCGTAATTAGCAATGTTTGCTACACCACCCGTTTGTTCGCCATCAACATCTTTGTGACTTGATTTGTCAATAGCCATCACAGCGCAAGTATAATATGTACAATCATCCGAACCGTGTCAGCACTGTCTGATCTTATCTTTATGACTAGATCAAACATAATAATGGTATATTAACGATAGTCACTGTCTTGTGAGCACCGAAATATTAATATTATGATTTAAGTACACCCTGAACCCTACACAGAAGTATGGTTTCTAAATATAATAGACTGGGCTACCCATTGCATTACTCAATCGTTGCTAATCGGGTTTCTCATCACGAAAGAAATGTCAAAACAAGTTAGCATTCAACAATCCAGGTAATTAATCGTCAAAGGACATGGCGTATAACAATAAATTGGCACTTCGTCTGTTGATGAGCCATTGGGCCTCAAATATTAGGGACAACATGTGTATTTCTGTCATATCCAACGTCCAATAAACAGCTATGTTTGAGACTTAAACAGGTTGTATCATTTTCGCTGCTATGTAGATATGACGTATTGCTCACGACAGAGTAGGATGTAATAATCTCTGCCCCACCATTCGATTCCGTGTTAGTGCTAGGACAAGTTACTTCTCTTCGTAAAACCAATATCACTAGCAGATGAGCAACAACGATAATTTGTCCCTAAATCTAAATTATTCAGATGCTTGATTGATTTCACATTCAAACAAAACCTATTATATTTCATAATGAGACGCATTAACTGCTGATCATTATATTTGGTACGCCGACATGTTCTGATACTCATTATGTTGACGTGCGTGGTAATATATTTGATTTTAACATTTTTAATTGCTTAAACACACGTACCAGGGTGATACACATATGAAGTATGCGATTCTTAATGATGGCATGCTACAAATATATTTTTTCTCGTATGCGGACGAAAATAAACGCTTAACGTTATGATTTAAAAGTGTCATCTGATGCCACTGCATTAAAAGGAATTGTTTATTTTGTTCTTTTCCTCAGTTTTGTGACAAACACCTGAATGTAAGACATTACCCGGTAGATGTCGAATGATACCTCGCAGTGTATCTAATCTTTTTTTTGCTTTTGATTTCCGCTTTAAAAAAGCCGCTGACATATTCTTAATATGGCGCTGCATGCCCTAAATAGTCCGAAAAGTTTGATTATATGTTACATGGTAGTTCAGTCATGGACAGTGTCAAACTTCTGCCATCAATTAGTCAGAAAAGTGATCCTTTTGATTTCAATAGAAGCTTTCAAAAAAAATGTTCAATGCTTGTAATCCAATTCTTTAATAGAACAATCACCTCAATTATATCTATCAGATGTAGGCTATTAATGCCATGATCATTGGTAATGTAGTCTCACAATCTGTGCATCTGGTCTAGTTTTGATGGTGGTATTAAGCATATTTAAAACCCCAAATCACATAGGGCCTTTTCAGGACAGTGTGGTTCCCAAGATGTAACAAACTGACTGGTTATGCATGACTTGGATGGTCCCTTTGATTAGTTTCCATTCCAGAAATGTTGCATGCCACTTATAAGGTAATATTTATGGACCATTAGGCAGGAACCATTGATAGTTATGCTCCTCAGCACAGTTTTGCCCTGCAATCTGTCTGCTTGTAAACTTTTGGTATCACATTGTTTTAATAATACAAGCCACTGTTATATTGATTGTCACTTACAAACAAAATATCAGTCCTTTGTAACCTTATTATTGAAAAATAATCTCTTAGCTATGTTAACCAAATGGGGAATACCATTCGCAAATTAATCATGAACCACTTTTATATTACCATTACTTACAAAGTAAATATCAGCTCTGCATGACCTTTTGTTCCGGAGAGATTTACATAATGGGGAATAATTCTTGATGGCACATTTTCTTATAATACAAGCTAGCAACTCCTCATTGACCAAATCTTTCTGCATAACCTTTGACCCCTGGATTATTATTGAATAATATCCTGTGCCTATAAACCCAATGGGGTATTAAAAGTTTTGATGTCACAAATTGTTATAAATAAAGCTAGTGATCTCAAATCCTACAAAGGGCCTTCTCATGTCAGTATCTCTTTGCTAACTAGAAATCAGATCTGTATGGTCCTTGACCTCAGCCAAAATGTTAGGATTATTATCAATTATACTGGTCAAGTGAAAAATGGGGTTGATCATGTCCTTATATTCTGGCAAACTTTACCTTATAGTTTTATGGCTTTTGACATCTGACGTGCTAAATTAAAGCAAATTAAAATTTCTTGTTCCAGGAAAAATGTTATAAATAGCTCATGGATGTTTGGGTGAATCATTTCTAAAAAACTTAAATTATTTGGCTTAAATGCTAAAACTATTTGCAAAACTACTTGGCGATGGACTATTGATGCCAGACAAGTGGGTTTGGGGGTTATTGTTCAGCCCTGGTGTATCATTGAATACAATGTTATGCTATGATTAAATGCTCTCATAACTTGTTTATACAAATCGTGCCAAAAGAAGCAGAGTTCAATAGCCATGGCCTTCTGTCTTTATTGTAAGGCAGTTAGATTGACTAAATGTTTGCGATGACATTTTGCTTAGCAGCACGATATGATATGGTATAAACTGCTTTACCTACTGTTCTGGGTTTAATATTATGAACCCAGCATCTCAGTTGATCATATTGGAGATTAATATCCGCTGTGGTGGTTTATCACCTCTATTTAGGAAATCTGTTTGTTCAAGATGGGCAACAGTATCAGCTGTCCAAACATCATAATTATGCTCATCTATCTCTGCAAGATACCTCATATCAAAGGGAGCAGTGTTTTGCTTTAGGGCCACTAGGCGCTTGCTTAGTGAAAGAAAAATTCTTTAGTCTTATCATTTCATAACATTTGATGATTTGAGATAAATGTATAGTTAAAGATAAAAACAGTGAGGAGGTCATGTGGCTTCATCTACATTACTGTCAGTAATGTAGATGAAGCCACATGACCTCCTCACTATTCTTCATAATGAATTACATTTGAAATGTTAAAGTCCATGTGCTAAACCACCATGAAAACTTATTTTCTTCTGCATGCATGTATATGGTACAACTTCGTCAATATTTAGGCTTCACCAGTTTTAGTGGCTTAACCAATATTGTGGCTTCACCAATACTGTGGCTTTACCAATACTTTGGCTTCACCAATATTGTGGCATCATCAATATTGTGGCTTCACCAATAACATAGCTTCACCCATACTGTGGCTTCACCAATATTTTGGCTTCACCAATGTTGTGGCTTCATCAATGTTATTCCTTCATCAATATTTTGGCTTCACCAATGTTGTTGCTTCATCAATGTTATCCCTTCATCCAAATTTTGGCTTCACCAATGTTGTGGCTTAACCAGTGTTGTGGCTTTACCAATATTGTGGCTTCACCAATAACGTGGCTTCACCAATACTGTGGCTTCACCAATATTTTGGCTTGACCAATGTTGTGGCTTCATCAATGTTATAGCTTCATCATTTTTTGCGATTCACCAATGCTGTGGCTTCACCAGTGCTTTGGCTTCATCAATATTGTGGCTTCATCAATATTGTGGCTTCACCAATTTTGTGGCTTCATCAATATTGTGGCTTCACTACTTTTGTGGCTTCACCAATGTTGTGGCCTCACCATTGTTGTGGCTTTACCAATACTGTGGCTTCACCAATATGGTGGCTTCATCAATATTGTGGCTTCACCAATAACATAGCTTCACCCATACTGTGGCTTCACCAATGTTGTGGCTTCATCAATGTTATCCCTTCATCAATATTTTGGCTACACCAGTGTTGTAGCCTAACCAATTTTTTGGCTTCACCAATGTTGTGGCTTAATCAGTGTTGTGGCTTTACTTATATTGTGACCTCACCACTAACGTGGCTTCACCAATACTGTGGCTTCACCAATGTTGTGGCTTCACCAATGTTGTGGCTTAACCAATATTGTGGCTTCACCACTACAGTGGCTTTACCAAGACTGCGGCTTCACCAATGTTGTAGCTTCACCAGTGTTGTGGCTTAACCAATACTGTAGCTTCATCATGATTGTGGCTTCATCAATATTGTGGCTTCACCAATATTGTGGCTTCACCAATATTGCAGCTTCTACAATACTGTGGCTTCACCATTATTGTGGCTTCACCAATACTATGGCTTCACCAATATTGTGGCTTCGCCAATTTTGTGACTTCGTCAATGTTGTGGCCTCATCAATGTTGTGGCTTCATCAATGTTGTTGCTTCATCAATGTTTTGTTGTTTATCATATTTCTAGTTTATCATATTTCGTTGAGATATATCAATCACTGGGGCTTAAAAAGACATGTTATGTCTTTAAATGTAATTTTTGTTAAAACCATCAGAATGACCAAAATGACCGAAACAATGAGTATTATCTGTATTTGTTGTGTGAGTACGGCTTCAACAGTCTGTTTAAGTAGAAGTTTTGTATCAGAAGTTCTGTTTACCCAGTATGACTGTTAAGCTCCACCTGGTCCTGATTGATGGTCTTGCAGTTTTTATGTATGCACCTGTGTATAGTGTCTCATTGTTGTGCACTTAATCTGCTGTGTATTTATCTGCAATTCATACCACCTCCTCATCACCAGCCCAGCATGACACAGACCTGGGGTTCTTTTTATTACCAGCCAGTCGTTACACTGACCTGGGGTTCTTGTCACCAGCCCAGTATGTCACTGACCTAGGGTTCTCCTAACATGGCATCTTTTTTGTTTGGAGGGGTAGAATTTCTTGAGGCCAGTTAACATCTAAAATGGCCACCCGTCACCAGGACAGGTCAGGACGGGTGGCCATTTTAGTTAACTTCCAGCCCTGTTACTGATGACTGAACTAAGCTCTCTGGGCTGTAGACTTATTTTGAACATCTGGCTTTGTCACATAATCATCTCCAGATAGACATCAGATATGTATGTCCTCATCTTCACTATATACTGATTTTCAGATGTGCACAATTTTAAATGTGACCTCAGGTTAAGGGTAAAGAGAGCTGGCTTATGTGGATGAGACACCATTTTATCAGTGACAGATGGAAGTGCACCATAGCCAACCCAACCTTCCTTGTGGTCACTAGTCAATGCCTGTTATCTCGATACCCAGAAAGAGAACGTTAAAGTTGCCATCAGTGGTCCATGAATGAAGGTAACATTAATCATTGATGAGTGGGCGGTTTGTTGTTGGTTATATAATTGCAGTTTAAGTGCATATTGATAGGATCAGGCTTACAATGTGTTTTGCCAATATTCTATTAGTTTATATTCAAATGTAGATTCAGTTTCTGCCACATGAGAGAGGTTAGGTTTTACTTCCTTTACGTAATAACAAGAGATGTTGTATTGATGATCAACCTTATCAGGTTGGTAAGAATTAATGTTGTGTAATGTTTTACACTGACTTCCTTTAGTTCTTGTGATATAAGACTGATAGGCAGTTTGACAAGTTAACTTTGTGTGTGTAACAACATGTGCAACTAAAGCTGGGGCACAGAAGGAGAATCATCTTTTGCTGAATCATGTGGACAAGCTGTTGTATGGATTCACTAATTGTGTCCGAATGGAAACCCACCAAGACTGGACCTCTTGAAAGTTTATTACTGATAGTGCAACATAAGGCGCTGTTATCGAAGTTCCTGCTGATCATGTTCAAATTTATCTGTAGATATGCTTTGCTTAATAATGATATCCCGATAATTGATTTCCTTATATTGTTAACCCTTATGAGGTCAATACATTCAGTCCATTAAGCCAATTTATTTAGCTGAATCAACTCTGAATGCCTATATTGTGGATACGTTTTTTTGTAGAATTTAAGTGACCCTAGATAGGCAAGTGAACAGCAATCAAAGTTTAATAATCAACAAAACAAATTCATCTACTGCCTAGTCCTGACCTTAACAAATCCTTCAGCGCATTGTCTGCAGATGCTGCTGGGTTTTTTAATTTTGTAACTACATGTTATTATGTGGCAAACTGAATAAAGGTGATATATTTAAAACTTAAAGATTGTTTAATCCATGTTTTAATCATGGTGTCCTGAGGGGATTTATATCATTCACACTGAAAGATGGGTTTCAGTTTAATCCTCAAAATAAATCTAATGTAAGGCAAGACAATGATGCTCTTTCGTGAACAGATAAAACGTAATAAAGAATGCACAATTAATCAATTGGAGGTCAGTTTGACATTTGATGAAGCAAATTGTGAATAGATGCATGAAATTATGCAGTTGGACACATCATTATATGACATGCACATACTTTGATTAGTGCCCTGTTGCCTAAACTTCTCGGCTGGATTGCATGATTGCAGTTAACATTTAACAATACGAAAATAAATTATTGAACCATATAATATAAGAGCGAGGACTGGGTTCATAACGCTATGTGATGCTGCCTCCACTGCTCCGTGTCATTCACTATATAGCTAGCTAGCTGCTCAGAACTTCACAGAAGTCCGTCAACCCGACAGATTTGGGCGACACCCAAATAGCTTCAGTCGAAAGTTATTTGCTCTCAAATTACCATATCTTATTTGCCTTTCATTTACTATATATACACACTTCTTCTTTCATTTAATTGGAACTGATTTAATATTATCACCTTGTTGTTTTTGTCGCACCAAATTTAAGCGGATTTTGCAACTTTGGCCATGTGCGGCAAGACTGTCGCCATATCGCACGGAGATATAGAGTGACAGCTGTTTGGACTCAATTCAAGGGTCCCGATTCAAGGGACGAGAGATGTTGTCCAACATCGTTAACAGACAGATTACAGTGTTCAGAGTGGTTAAATAACATTAATCCGCCCAAAGCAATCGATATGTATTAAAGTTACAGCATTAACTTCAATGATAGCATTTTAATTATCCATGAATCAGAATATAAATACGTTAAAATATATGACCTACGTGCATTTTTTACTTGGAATCGTCCGTGCTCCAATATTGGAGACGACAATCTTCAGAATGTTAAGTATCACTAATTCTTGTTAAAACTCGCAATACCTAAGTATAAACTTGTTTCCAAATTAATAACGAGTACGTTGAAGAACTTCCTTCCTTAAAATAGGTGACTTTAATGCATATTTACTCCGTTCTTCACCTGCTGCTCGGCAAGGTTCGGAACTTTTCGGAGCAAGACATTGCGTCAGAATTTCGTGGAATCGCGCCGATAATTTAACTTCACTTTTCTCTTCATAGTTCGTTGAATATTGTGAATGTACAGTTCGAATTATGTATAAACAATGAGAAAGTTTCTTACGATTCCCGAAAGACCTAAAAACGCGCTATACTTTGTGTAAGCTTGTTTGTAGGAATTTAATTTAAGTCGTTTATGGTTTCATAGACCTTCTAAGCTTTGCAACCCAAGGTTGTATAAACGATGGTCTGTCAGTAGTAGGTTGGTTGGGATAATAATGGTTGGTAATATCGGAAGGCAAAAAGGGCTGGTCGGCTCATTTGTTTATTTTAATCGCCAATATGGTTGGATATATAAAATGGCCATAATGGTTGGTTATATAAAATAGCCAAAATAGTTGGTTTTATAGAAAAGTTCCAAAATGGTTGGTTTTTTGCATGACAAAACTATCACGACTATTTTGGTACAACCATTTTGGCCAATAATTTTCATAATCTTCTAAAACAAGTTTTGAATGAAGATATTAACTGAAAGCTGTACAAGGCAGATGTATAATGTTTTGCATCCGCGATATCACATAATTTGAGCTCCAAATATCGAATGAACCAAAATGGTCGGTTTTGTCGATATTGTCCAAAATGTTTGCAATTGTATAAATTTAGTGAGATGGGATAATACCGTGACTTCCCGATGAGCAATACGCAAACAGATTAACGGCTGGCAAGCAAATGACTCTTCAGAAAACCTTCGTTGTAAGACTTGCAAGGTGTACGTGATTTTAAGAACCTCCGTAGTGTTGCCATGCTAGAACAGCGGTGCTCTGTGCTCTGTGCTCTGTGCTCTCTCTCTCTCTCTCTCTCTCTCTCTCTCTCTCTCTCTCTCTCTCTCTCTCTCTCTCTCTCTCTCTCTCTCTCTCTCTCTCTCTCTCTCTCGCTCTCACTCTCTCTTTCACTCTCTCTCTCTGGCTCTCTCTCTCTACATATATATATATTTATGTATATATATATATACATGTATGTATATATATATTTATATGTTAAAGATATATATATATATTTATGTTTATATATGTATATATATATTATATATATATAATATATATGTATATATATATTATATATATAATTATATATATATACATGTATATATATATATATTTTATATCTATATATATTTATATATAGATAGATATATATATATATATATATATATATATATATATATATATATATATATATATATATATATCTATATATATATATATATATATATATATATATATATATATATATATATATAAATATATATATATATACTTTTGAAAGTGACTTCCGCAGCGGATGGGTGAAATGTGATGCGTCCAAAGTTTTGTTGGACCAACGCTACACAAGGCAGTCTGGTTTGCATCAGTCGCAAAAAGATGATTTTAGTGTAAAATGCCAGTTGAGCAGAGAATGCCACCTCGGCAACAGCCTGAATAATGCATCCGTTTATCGATTTGTCAAATAACCAAGCAGTGCTGTGTGAGCTATACAATCGCATGATCATGCGAAGTGGACATTAGGGAATCTACTTTTATTTTGACACGGAATGGAAGAGCTACAAGGCAAAACATGAGATGTAACATATATCACGACTATGAATGACGAATGAAACAAAGTGATTTGGAAGGATAATGAAATCTCTAATAACATAAAGTAGTCAATTCCTAAAAGGATCACATATGTCTGGTAGACCATGCATTAGCGTGACCAACTCTCGGAGCACTTGGCTTGCGATTGCGTATTCTTTTATATCGTGTCATCCAAATCATTATGCGACAATCACTTGCGTCTATATATGCAAGCAGCGTCAACACGATTCACTTTGTGAATTAAGTAAACATTCAGCGGACAAGCAGAAGTTGTTGAGTGGCTGCAAAAGCAAGGATTGAATGGTCACTATGGTCGAACGAAATAATATTTGCTATTTCCAATCTTCTACATTTGATATGTTGGGGTATCTCACGTCACGTATTGATTAATAATAATCTGCTTCAATGCCAGAAGTCATGGACTGGAATAATCGCAACCCATATATTTGTCACATATCCGACGCCTGTACAAGATTTAGAATGTCTTGAAAAAGCCTATGGTAAAGATGCGTCTGTCGAGACGGATTAAAGGGTACCGCAAGGGAAATGGCGGTTAACATTGAGAAAAAAATTGTGCTATGCCACTGGACAGACCTTACCACATGGAGAACAGGGTGCTGTTTTTGATCTGTATCTATCCTGTTTTCGATCTGTACTATCATGTCCAATAACAATAATTCTACAAGTCGGCGTTCTTTTATATGTTTCGTAAAAGTAGGAATATTTGATAATATCAAACTATACTAAGTATAAGGTCCAGTAAAAAAAGTTTCCATCACTTTCCGTTTTAATCCTATCCTACAGCTCACACCAGATAAGTCGCCGACCGTCGAATGATTAAAATCACTGCCTGGCTCCAAAATAATTGACGTGACGATTAACATAGTGCTTGCGTTTGTTGAGTATAGACTGTCTGCTTTAAGATGCGTGCTTGTAAAAAAAGAAGTATTTGTTAATCCCTATATTCATTTATCGCTAGCTCTTTCTAGATTCGTTCGTTCTTGTCATCTGATGACGCATAACACATTTTGAAGAGTTGGTTTATTTTATTTTAGTTTTTTAAATGAAGAAAGGAGGAAAACGATGCATAGTGATAGCAGTATATTTACTGGCACTCGTGGTAGTGATGGTGGTGACTGCTGTTGTACTCGTAGCAGAAGTATGGGTAACAGTTATAATACTAGTAGTAGTAGTAGTAGTAGTAGTAGCAGTAGTAATAGTAGTAGTAGTGGCAGTAGTAGAAGTAGTTGCAGTAGTAGAAGAATTACTGTAGGAATAGTGGGAATAATAGTTTATAACAATGTTAAGCGACTAATTTGTCCACAGGTGTTTGTGGCCTGTTCTCGAATAAATACTCCAGTACATTGGGTTGATACATGATTATTCGATCTCTCTCACGGACGTTTTCAGCCGTTCGGGAGCTCGCGAACCCCATCATTAGAAAGCTCATTCCGCCGGATTAGATTGTG
>CM067356.1:25567887-25582694 GCA_034190875.2 Urechis unicinctus
ACTATTTATGTTTGATCTGCATCATAACTGCATTCGAATTTATAATAGCCAGTAAAGGTAATCTATAAATATAGTACGGATCAAAAGCACCAGCTTTTTAAGTGCAGGGTTCACATCACAATTTTGTTACCATAAAGTATTCATTAATTTTGACAGATAACAAAAACAGGGCAATAAGACTAATGACAGCCACTATAGAGGAATCACTCAAGTCAATATCAAACTTGATTCGGCTGTTGAATATAGAAATTATGCTGCAACCATTTTGTCGGTTATCTGTAATTTGTATCATGCACAAGCCACATCGAGGGAACTGGCCGGGGGTAGACTTTGACATGTGTTGGCTTATCAGGGACATGTTATGATCTCGGGCGTAGAGTTTATAGCTTCATTAAGCAGTGTGTGGCTTATGAAATTACATGAAATACAACGCCGCCATCAGACGACGATACTATGAAATCAACAAATGCACACGGGATTGTTGATCCGACGTCTCGGGGTCGGCGTCTGTTAACAAAATGGAGTTATCTGATTGGTCGAGGCTTCCGCGGCTCCGAAGTGAACAGAGACGCTATGACAAAGCAACTCACGGTGCCCAACAGGTGGCACATTTGTTCTAGGGCTGAGGCTTGAGTGAATGATCTTAGCGAAGTTATAACTCTTTGGTCAAAGCGCCTGTGATTAATCTGCCATCGCAATCTTGCGCTTCCTGTGCAACACAAGTACCGCGTGTGAATTCAGTGCGTCATCTTTCTTGGCTATAACGGTATGGGAATAGTATAGGGAACTGATTGAATAACTAAACATACGGACGTAACAATAATGTCATCACATATTATATGTTATGTGACAAATTGAAGCTAGTTTTTGCTCGATGTATGTGTACAAAGAAACAGTATGTTTAGTATGAGATTCGTGAACCAATCATAACGGAATAATCCGGAAATTGAGAGTGTAGTTTCGCAGGGCAAGTCTGGGCATATTACTGAATGCGTAATTGGATATTTAACTTTCAAATTGGGATATAGCAGTAATAGTTCCGTAATTTTTTTCCCAACTCCAAAATTATCAATTTGAGTTATTGGAAATTATGCTTTGTACATCCTGGTGCAAACTGACAATGTACTGTTGTGTGCTTACCGAAGAGTTTAGTTAATTTTTTTACTTGAAATTAACGGTATGAAGTTGGATCTGCTGAAGCTGACTTATAATATTACAGTTCTATGAGAGATTCTAAAAAGTAAGCCGAAATAAACCAAAGATTCTCAGTCGTCACTTTCGTTTGCGAATAATAGAAGACGTGGGATGTACTTTTAATTATATCTGCGACCGTTGTTCAGTTCTATAAGAAAGTCGCTTTTTGCTTGGATCTTTGGCCGCATCTTAATGTTTTATTCATTTTACACCCACTGCTCTTGGTTGGTGCATTCATAGCAACTAACGGAGTTATTCTATTTTTGTTTTAGCGTGATTTGTCACTTTAACTCCCAGGTTTCTATTCACTTAAAACCTGTGAACAAGAGCAGAATACAGAGTAAGGTAATTACGCACAAATAAATCAAAGCTGCCACATTAAGTTCCTTCTTAACTTATCGGCCACCATAAATTGATTATGCTGTCTGGGCTGGTCTTGGATATAATCCCAAATTAGACAATTCACAATGTGTTTCATTGCAATACATTAATTAATAGCAATTATTGCTCACCGCTGGTAAATCCGGTGCGAAGATCTTCCTTATTGGTATATGGCATATGGCACGTAATCGTCCGCGGATATATAGGGTAATTTCATGACCGATCTATTAAGATTCGTTAGAATATGATTGTATAGGCAAACTCTATTCACTTTATAAAACTAAGGTGTTGTCTGAGTAAATATTGCAGCTAGGTTATAATAAACATTTAAGGTAATCAACTTTTGAATTTATTTAACGCTAGCCATTCTGTCGAATATGAATTGGTCTACGACTGTCACCAAGTTGATTGTTGATTCAGTATAAATCGAATCTTTCATCATTTACCCAATTACTTTCAGTCTAAACATTTCTTACGGCATACATTGCGGTTTTGTATAGCTTGATATCAATGTTATGTGGTTGCTTAACATGAATATAATATCATGTGATATTGAAAAAATGCATCACACATGAACGTTTATTTCAGATGAATATATGTGGATGTAATTCAAGCATGCATGACACATGAATTTAGTTCGAAAATATTATTTGTGGATGTAATTTGTGCCGCAGCAAGTGCTGTTAAAACAGCATTAAAACGTACCAAGTGCTGTTAAATATATATTTATATACATATATATATATATACATACATATATATATATACATATATATATACATATATATATATATAAATATATATATATATAGAGATATATATATATATACACATATATATATAAATATCCATATATATATATAAATATCCATATATATATATATTTATATATATTGGTTTATATATATATAAATAAATAAATATATAAATACATATATATTTATAAATATATATACATATATATATGTACATATATATAAATATATATTTATATATATTTATATATATATATATATATATATATATATATATATATATATATATATTTAAATATATATTTATCTATAACTCGAAGGTAATGGCAAGCATATCCACGTTACCTGCCATTTGTAGCATGATATCTCTTTCAAAGGGATCTCATATAGTCTTGTGATCATGACAATATATGATAGGACGTCGTCTAGTAATTACAATCAGCAATGTAAGGTAGTTTTGGTCAAGAAAATACAGATTTATTACGGCTTAGAGACTCCAAGTGCTTTATTGGCGACGATGCTTCATTTAGTTATAATTCTAAATATTCTATGACTGCTAGACTGCAGGACACAGTGGTTACAAACTCAGCAATATAACTCATAGCGACGAAAATGGTTGTATATTAGAAAGAAGCTCTGTCATTGCCGGTCTTGAAGTCATCCTTCATCTGAAAACAAATTGCAATGCATGCCTTTTGTTTATAGTTGCGCCACGATAAAGGCATGTATGACATGTAGGGACCCGACGATGATGAAGTTCGTGCTGAATTGCGGCCTTATTGGTTTTGCTCGCCTTGCAGTAATCATAAGCAGATAAACATTGGTTTTAAGGATATCATCTGCAGCAGGAAATCCAATCATGCTCGTTAACATCACGCTGCTCACGATGCATAACAGCTGTCTTAATCATTTGTATAAGGAACACCTTATTAACGGAATAATGTTTGACCAGCTCAAAAGTTGTACTGAGCCTTAGGACTATGCTATGGGAATGCCATATTGATAATGCTGTATGGATGACATACTAATGAAGCAATTACATGCGTCAGCAAAAGTATCCTGCCGACAATCTGGCATCATATTACCTAATGCAGCAAGCTTATCGACAGAAAGCGAAAAAAAATATTGCTGCAGGAACAAACTAAATTGATTCTGAGCTGACGCTTACTTCGTCTAGTCATCATTTATAAAAACGAATGATTCGCTGGAAGTGATTGAATATAGCATCGTTTGTTCAAATAGAGATTTTTATGTCTAGACGCCTTGATTGGACATCTTTTCTAAACAGCCCAACATCCGGTTGCGCAGGTAATTGTTCAACCAACGACGGCCTATCTTATTTAGATTCTCAGCTCTATTAGCAAATGCCTACTTTGATTGTATGATATTCCCTGAATATTTCTAAATGTTTATAATGTTATTTTCTTTCATCAAATAATGACCATCCCCACCCGATAACAGTGTGTTAGTTTATAAAATCAACAAGCTCATGGGACTGTTGATCCGACGTCTCCAGGCTCGGCGGCTGTTTGTTCATCTGATTGTTCGAGGCAACAACAGCTCCAAATAAAACAGAGAATTCCACGTGGTTTTAAGGGACGCTATGACCTGACGCAATGACAATAACGTCTCGGCTAACTGGTGGCGTCTTCACATTCTTCCTCGGGCGGAAGGCTAGCAAAGCTATAAACTCTTTGATAATAATGAGTGCGTTTGACGATGAGCTGCGTGATCCGTTATGAATTGGCGTTATTTAAAAAAAAGTTATTCCGGGGCCATTACGATGTGACGTAGACAATCTCTTTTCTTGACCTTCACCTAAAAACGATTGTGTGTTATGTACTCGCTACATTTGATCAACGGTTTGCTATACATAGACTTGCATCGTCATCATAGTTGAATTGCAAAATTTACATTGTTCTTAACTCGGGAATATTCGCTCTAACAAAAAGAGATTGCGTCTACCTCAGGTGGTAGTTGAAGTAGACGACTTTGTTAGTGCTAACTGGTTGCATATTCATATCCACTTTAACGTCAATGACCACATAATACATTCATAGATGATCAAAACTACAGGCTCTTGCTGGCTACAAAAAAAACAATATATATCATAAACTTTATTATTCTCATGACATATCGGTTATTCATTCCTTCTTTGGAATGCTTACTAAGCAATCGAAAATGATCGGTTAATGCTTAAAGTGAATAAGTAACCAAAATTATGCCGTATCTTATGTCTCAAGTGCTTCTATTGCTTACAGCCTGTCTTGTCACACGAGGGAAATGGAAATTGCTGCACCATGTATTAACTACTGGTATACCACTTATGCGTCGCTCCTACAAAGCGAACAGTTTTGTATCACGCATACACTGGTTTAAATACACTGCTGAAATAACAAAGCACGCACAATGAAGTTTTGGTCTTGAATATAAAAATCAATAGCTAATGACTGATGTAAACACTTTGAAGAAGGGCATTCTAAAGCATGACCTTAACAAATGCCGTAATTACAGAGAAGTTATTACCTTTTCGCAGATGCACTTACCTATCCGCATAAAAGTATTTTTGCATTTGATATATAGGCAGTTCTGCAGCTGTACTTAAGTGTTGATGGTGTGTCTCCCGATCCCGCAAAAACACCAGCCAAGGCTAATTGCAGATCTCGAGGCCGACCCGTTTGTTGGACACGCGCTAAGCACTGCTACGTGTGAGCTATATCACTGCTATCGTATACACTTAGCCCCGCTAATTGCGGACTTAACAACTGCCAAGCACTGTAAAAACAAGTATATTAAGTAGTGATTTCAGTAGTGGCAACGAATTCAAAGAGGTCAGCAAAGGGAACGAATCCACATATGTCGGTTGAGAGGATTATTACTGAACCCACAATAAAATTCGAAAAAGGTTGCTGCGGGGTGGAATGGCGCCGCAGCTAAAAACGAAGCAGGATAAGCTTCTGAATTAGTGCCTTTGTGCCAAGGTCATGCTTAGAGTTGAAGCCACAGTGTAAAGGCCACCTCCGCCTGAAACAGCGGTAGTAGAAAGGCCTTCTCCACCTCATCACATTTGGCCGACTACAAATATATGCTGTATGGAAGCCCCGGGTTGCTGTTGTCGTCTGGTTGTTTGTACTGGTATAGAGTCTTGGTTGCGCCTGTTGTACAACAAACTTATGTCGATAAAGTACAATCAAAGAATCCCTTTGATATGGAATAAGTTTTTTGTCTGCTGGCGCCATGACAATCCAAACTACAGATGGAAAAATGCTCGTCATTATGCCATATAATGGTGCAGTTGTTTCCGGTATATCTGTAGGTTATGCCAAGATCGGCAGTTGGCTCTTGGAGGGTACATACCTCAGCTTGACTTCACTCCACGCGACCTAGGCATAGCCGTTGCCGACGAAGCCCTAGCCATGTTCACAAAGGACACGCAAATCAAACGAAGTAATATACCAGCTGATATCTGCAAGATTGTACACCATGGCCTCGATTGCAATGATTGTTGGGGTGCCCTTGTCATTGCTCTTGCGTTCTCTGGAAGCAACATTTATTCTCCAGAATTTGGAGTTCCAACCAGCTTCAGTCTGCGCAGGCAGCATTGGCCAAGACGCAAAATGAGTGGCTAGACTTCATTTACGAGGAGCTTCGCCGCTAGGGACATGTTCATCACATCGTCCAGGATGTCGACAACGCTATGCGGGATTAAATGTCAGTTTGCCTTACAGATGAGGCTCATGAAGCTCGCCAGCAATAGCGATAATTAGCATGTTGAGCCTGCACTGCATAATAAGCAGTAAGTGGTATCCTGAGAAGGAGCGACGCCGATATGCAAGAGTGGTTTGAGAAGTGGACCAACACTGGGTCCGGTTTGGAGTTTTAGTTGTTCGCAATGCTGTGGATTGATATTGTCTGCAACCTGCCACTCAATGGTGGCGCCTACATTCCCTTGCCAGATGCGCTGGCAAAGAAGGAGGCGATAATAAACGTGAAGAGCATTCGATGGTCCTTGCTCGTGGCCCTGATCCCAGCGATCAAAGACCCACAAGAGCCATAAAAGTACAACACAGATGATGGTCTGGAATTCACAGGCATTGATGCCCGTATCCCATTTTCCATATTCGGGAGGTTGAGAAGCTTAACAACCTCGGCCAAAATGCCCTCGAGTGGGACAATGCTGCACATTGCTTACATCAATAGACAGCCTTGTGATATTCCCCAACCTCATGTTGATCGGGCAGCTTCCACTACACCAGGATCAAAGACCTGAACCTTATGCCTTGCGATTAGAGTAAGCACCAGCACCGCAAGTTCTTCTGCATGCGCTGCCTGCATGGCTACACAACTATTGTACTGCTCCAGGCACACAAGCCGGTGTGCAGGGCAGATTTCTGTGCTAGTTGACATACCAGAGGTAGGTACGAACACAATTTTCTTCCAGTACTGGCGCAAGCAGCTGGCTGCACCCTGTTTGATCTAAGTAAGGTGCTCACAGTAAAGCTTGCGGGTCCTGCACCTGATTCAACCAGGAGCAACATCTAGAAGACAAAAGAACATGAGCAATGAGGTTAAAGGTTTGTAGTTAGCGCGGTCAGTGCGTTTGTCAGACCCCATATATATATATATATATATATATATATATATATATATATATATATATAGATATATATATATATATATATATAGATAGATATAGATATAGATATATATATATATATATATATGAATATATATATATTTATATATATATATATATATATACCTATATATATATTTATATATATAGATATATATATAGATATATATTATATATATATATATATATATATATGTATATATATGTATATATATATATGTATATAAATATGTCTGTATATATGTAGACACATATATATATATATATATATATATATATATATATGTATTACTATACATATGCATATTTACACACACACACATATATATACATATCTCTATATATATATATATATATATATATATATATATATATATATATATATATATATATATATATATATATATATATATATCCGTGTCCGTGTATACCGTCTTTTCGTTTTCCGTTTTCCCCCAAGAAACAAAAAAAAAAAAAAAAAGGAGAGCTTAACCGTTAATCGTTTTTCATATACTACCACGGAAAAGGGTTGACAATAAACAGATTTATTAATCGTTTTTCGCGCACAATAATACTAAACGGCAAAGAATAAACCAAATCGTTTTTCGTTTTCCGTTGTGACACACGGAAAACGAGCGGCGCTGCAGTTGGCGCGTCTTTTATTGATGCAAGCGATTGTTGATAATCGCGCCACCTTTCTAGGCGGGATTGAAATCACTTCTCTGATTAGCCGCAAAGAAGCCACCCGTGACCACAATTAGCTAACCACAATGGCTTACATTCTGTACCGAAAGGACAAAAGGGTCAATGTCAGAGAAGAGGATATGACTGTGCGGAAAATATCCCGCATTTTTCAGGAAAGAATATGAAATTCAAGTATATGTTGTCGTGATTTTGGCTAGCCACGGTCGGACGGTGATAAAATATAAAGACGTCCTGCAGAGCTTGATTTCGGAAAAAAAATCGTAAACAGCTGACACTGTGATGCTGAAATAAGTTCAACTGATTAGAAACATAGTGGACAGTTTACTTCTTCCCTCATAGCTGCTGATAGAGAAATGTTTATGCTTATAAAAGTTGGACAGTAAATCTGTGAAACCTATGATGCTTGTCTGCATCTTGCAGGTTGATTGTGACAGCATGTACCTGTCCGACGATAGGAATACTTTGGTATTTCCGCAACCTACTGGGGTGTTCAAGCCGGACGAATTAGTTTTTGGGGGACATTATGAGGTTTTTGGTGAAATCAGAGGATCAGCAACACCTGGACCAGCGGAGACAGCACCTCGAACTTCCCGTAATTATGACCAGACCCCTGCACGGTTCGCTTTTGCCCAGCGTCCAACAACGTTGCCAGGGCATAAAGACAGCCAATACAGACGCCCTTCTGTGAAAACATTTCAGAGGTATATATGATGATATCAATAATTATGTCTCAATGCACACGAGTAAAACTTAGTTTTTGCGGTTTTCATTGTATTCATTTGGGAAAAATATGTTGTTTTTTCAGATGTGTCCACTTGGTCGAACCCTCAGGGAATTCATTCAGCACCATTCAAACAGTTTATCTGCGGCTGAGTGAGGGCGAGGCCAATGTTCATGCTGTAGCTGCGAAAGTTCAACAACAGCTGGATTCAGAGGTCTCAGTCGTTCTCATCGACTGCAGAGGCAATGAGAGCCATGATGGAACTTGGTGGTGTTGAGATTAGTTGCAGTTTAGTTGAGCAACCTCACTATATCCTGTCGTTCACGCCACCATTGATCATATCCTACATGACTAATCATAAGTCAGTTACTTTTACTTGTGAAGAAATTGATTGTAAAATATTTGCCATGTTCTCTATTTGAATGTATGTGGTTGGTTTGGACTTTGGACTGGTGACATTTATTACCCCCACCTCAGCTGATGTTCTCACTTATTAGTGGTTTGTTTTGCACTGTTCACATTGTAGTAGGTGCACTATTTCGTTGCATGGTCTCCACCATCTGCGGATTCACTGGTCATGCTTTTGCTTGCAACTTTTGATCATTGTCATGTTTCTGCATTTTTTTGACAAATATGTCATATAGTGATACTGCATGTAGCTGTTTTTGTTAGTGTGTTGTCTTAAAAATACAATTTTTAATATCACATACTGGAAATAATTTTTTATTGTTGGACCAATTAGAAGCTACCTATAAAGTTTCACTGCTAATGAGACAAGTCGTGACTGGAATTAATCAACACCAAGTAGTATCCAAAATTGAAATTTTAATCTCAACAGACGGTGAACAAAGACATATTCATATGTGTGCAAAATCTTCATACAGAGTATGTTTTCGTAATCTGTACTATCTGGGTGAGGGCAGTCTAAAGTGGAGCAAAGTATCCATTGACAGCTGAGTTAAGCAGATAGTTGATATCTGGGCATACATCCTGTACTTTTGCCGCACACTCTATCTGCTGTTGTTCGCATGCGAATGAATCTCTTCCAAATGATGGCTTGGCTGTCAGAGTTGTCCCCAAGTCGCTGTTGTACATCATTGCTGCCTCCTCAGCACAAGGGAACTGCGTGGCAGTCAATCTGGTCAAGCTCAGTTGATTAGGAATCCCTTTACCTATTTCAGACAAGAACACATCAATCACCGACTATCTTGTATTTGCAACGCTACTATTAAGAGAGCTTTCTAACATCTCGATGTAGAATCTAGTGTGGTACCATCGTAAATGGCTCATCGGTACACACAAAATTAGCTATTACATTTTCATAGTGAATGAATACATAAGCATATATGACATATATACCAAATAATGTGCTGACCTGGGATGCGATGAGCATTCCACGAGTTAACAACTCTTCTGATACCTATTTCTGCCAGCTGCAAGGTAAATTCTGAGGTGCAGTATTTAACTATTTCATCTTCAATGTCAAGCTTTTCCGAATCCACTAGCTAAACCAGAGCTGCCTTAATGGGGTAATTCACGCGTTGATTTACCTCTGGCCACATCCTCTCAATCCTGTGATTCTAAAACAGACCACATAATTGTTTATAAATTTGGCTGACATTTGTCTGAATGCTCATGGGTGAGGAATGTAAAGTGTCATAAGTACATTATGCCACAACCTTGTCCATTATCATAACGTGCCCCTCTCAGTCATGCCCACAAGTGTTCTTCGTGTAACCTGCCAGTCCCACCCTCTCTCCTCATACATACCCCATACCTCAAAGACATGCCCATCCTCCAGTCCAGTCCTCTGACCAGGCCAATGCATGTCCCATGTGAACTGGGAGTTGTTGAGGTAATCGTTTTAACCTTTAAAAATCAGTTCTACGCTGGCCTTCCGAACTCAACACTTTTATTTATGTGTTCAGGCAAAGTTCCATCTTACATTCTTAAGTCCTACTTATCAATAAAGTTTAAGTTTCTTCTTAACCCTACGCCTGAATTTTGCTTTCTTTCATCAACACCCTCAAGCGTGTGTCGCATATCACCAACCCACAGATTGCGATACGACAAGAACACATGAATACATGCGGTTTGGTACCCTTTTGGACTGGGTTTGAATGTATGGCTGCCGGTGTTGGTCAGCATTTTTTTCTTGCATGTACAATGACGAACTCAGTGCAGCATTGTTTTTTGCTGCAGAGCTAAAAGCAAACAACCATAATAAACAAAAATAAGAACTTTCATATAAAATTGCATACAAGGCAGTGTTCAAGCAGGGATGGTTATGTTTACACTAAAATAATACATCATTAGTCCAAGAGACAGAGAATAATGGGTTAAAATTTTGAGCGATGAACCTACAATGGAAATTTCTATCTAGGTAAATTGTTATTACTGCTGTGCCATCCTACTGTTGGTAGCATAACAATACAATACTGGTAAATATTTCAATTATTCCTCTTACCGATAAACATTGTCATATATTAGCAGATTGTTTTTCACAGGCATACAGCACCAGGCGACTACCTTGCTGGAGAAACCATCTACAGCCATGACATGGGTGACTCCAAACATGCCAAGCTTTTCATTTTGGTCCATGTGAATTTTGTGCCCAAAATACTCTGCATGATATGGAATTGGGTTGAGATTTTTGGCACCCTGTGAGAAAAGGGTAATACCAGGGTACACACAGTATTTTGTCAAATAACTAACACAGATCAGCAATGCATATTCCATGTTAAAGCTATGACAATGAATGATTATATTAATGATGAGATATCATCAATCATCAATGATGAGATATCATCAATCAAATACGAATGTACACCCACCATTTGACGCGCATGGTGATATGGCCCATTCACTTCTCTCAATGAACGACCAATCCTTGACTCTGCAGCGTATATCCCCTGGGATGCCAGGTGTCCTGTCATCATCTTCCTACTATAAGATGGCCCAGTCTGTGATATATACAATGTGGCAATTCACTATAATGAATACAACACCAATATTATCAACCTTGTGACGGTAATAATATAAAGGGTGTAATGTGTTAACATTACGAACCTGATTCACCGCCTCGGCCACAGCAATCCGCAGGTCGTCGTTAGAGACGAGACTTTGACCACCTGCTTTGATTTGATGGTCATGGCAAAACTTTCGTACAGAACGCTCAGATGTTCCTCTTTGATCAGTAATATTGGTCTTAAGAAATTCCGAAACTTGCGCGTGTGTCATACGTCGAGTTTCTATGAGGTCTTTCAAGAGATCGTGGTGTTCTTCCAAACAAGCCATGGCTAGTGGCGACGAACAGACAGAAATTATCCAGCCGCTTGCATCAATAAAAGCCCCGCCGACTGCAGCGCCGCTCGTTTTCCGTGTTTCATAGCGAAAAACGAAAAACGGTTTGGTTCATTCTTTACCGTTTATCATTATTGCGCGAAAAAAACGGTAATAGAATTTGTTTTTTGCGTACCGTTATTAATTGTTGTTTACGATAAACGATTAACGGTTAAGCTCTCCTTTTTCGTTTTTTTTTATATATACTTTTATATATAAAAATATATAAAACGAAAAGACGGTATATACACGGATATATATATATATATATATATATATATATATATATATATATATACATGTATATATACATATGCATGGTCGGTATATAGGTGACTATGCACAGGTGACCAGATTATACAGGTAACTGCTCCTATCTTTTACATACATGTAAATTCTCAAGGGACTGAAACTGAGCGACCGGTATGTACAGGTGACCGGGTTACCTTTATAAATCAGCCGAGTATTTGTCGGCATCTACGGAATTAGTATGTTATCTTCAGTTCGTGTCATAAAAATATTTGATAATAACGAGAAATTATGAGCGCAAGGTGTTAATGGCGTAATACAGCATGGTTAGTGCAGATGTAGCTAATTACCAAAACGACATTGCGGGACAGAGTATATTGTAGTATAACGGAGGCAACAGGCCGGAATAACGCTCACAGGAAACCCTGAGGGCATGCGATATTTTAAAACATCTAATGCTGCAACATTGCTGCAATTAGTGAAACGTTTGCTATTCTCGGTAGGATGGACACGACGACAAAACAACACTTAATAAATACTTCGCTACGTGTTGTCATGTTGGGGATCGCGGCCATTATTCGAAGCTACAATAAGAGCCATTGCAAAAACCAATCTCTTGCACACAATGCGTAATTGCGTTGTGCAATAAATTAAAGAATACTGTCGGGCAGAGTTATGATGATTAATATGGGTTTTGTTGCCGTAGGAGCTACTGCCTGAATTTCCAATCATTCAAGCAAGGAAATCCAATATTAACGACGGCGATCACTGCGAAACATTGCGCGTGCATAAACGCGACGGATAAAGGGCATCAGGTGCGTTATACACTACTAAGTGCTCAAAACGTCAACGTCCACCCAAAAGAAATTTAGATAGCTTAGCAACTGACCAATATGGATTGTTTTATCGTTTTAAACACGAAGAGTAACCTTAGCAGCAATGGGCTTGTCGGGTCTCGTGTATTTACCCGTTCGGCGCACAGTTTCCATTTAAGTGAATGATTTACCCCATTGACATTATAGATCGTCATGAAATATCCTTTCTCAATCTACACTATTGTGTGTGTACAATTTCGAAGTGATAATTATAACACCAGACGTTCATGCACATGTCTTGAGCAATGTAGTAAGAACGACAACTCCGTTAAAAGTTATGTGGCTATTAGCTTTGACAAATCTCTCTGGAAATGTTGAAAATGCGTCATTAAAGTGAGAATGCCATAGTATCAAGGGACCCTTGTCTACTTATTGCTACGTTGCCCGTTGGATTCAATTATTGGGTATTATAAGCGCGACGATAAAAGCAACCTACACTAGTTGCGAGTCTCGGGCAGTAAATATGCCAAGACGTATTTTTTTTAGGGTTCGTTTTAGTATCTGTCCTAAAACTTTAAGCCCCCATTTTATCGAAACAACCTTACCATTTGTGCTGTAATTGAGAAAACTACGTAGGGCTAAAATAATTTTAGTAGTACCACTAAGGGTGTAAACCATGTTGGATGTAGGTGCATGATCGATTGCCAATTGAACTTCCACAACGTTACTTGAATCATAAAATCCACACAACCTGTACTACGTCTTATAACACAATCATAACAGAGCAACCATAACACGTGTAGGTTAAACTGAACTAGTAACACATGAAGGTCTTTTTCTATACAGCAATTTTGTGGCTCAACTTTATATACCCCACTCGCACACTTGACTTTCAGCTTTCCTCACAGCAACTTGTACCTTCCTTAAGCTGTGGTTTTGGTATTACGCAAACATATTCTAAAGGAAGACATGTAGACTTAATATGGTGTCCATTCAAACGGGCGGTACTCCATATTGAGATGGTGCTACTGACATTAAGCAGATATTATGTAATAAACCTACCAAACCTGTAACTGCACCTACGAAAGATAAAAAATTTCTGTTGGGAGCATCCTTACTACTTCGAAATTAAAAACAGGTTAGAACAGGTTGCAATAGCGCAATATATAAATATATATATATATATATATATATATATATATATATATATATATATATATATATATATATATATATATATATATATATATATATATATATATATATATATATATATATATATATATATATATATATATATATATATATATATATATATATATATGTGTGTGTGTGTGTGTGTGTGTGTGTGTGTGTGTGTGTGTGTGTGTGTGTGTGTGTGTGTGTGTGTGTGTGTGTGTGTGTGTGTAGCTCGAAGGTATCTTCTCAAATAGTAGTACATATGAATGTATATCTATATATATATAATCACATATATGAACGTATATATATAAATATATATATATATACATAAATATGTAGATATATAAATGTATATATATGCATATTTATTTTTTATATGCGACTTCTTATTGGCTAACTGTTATTCCATGTACATGTATGATTGAACCATTTGGATGGGTTTGGAAGCATCAACCAGCCTATGACAGTGCTCACTTGCATGCGTCAGATGAGTGTTGTTAATTCATTCAATGGTGTTATACCAAATATGTCATGAAGCGGTAGGGTGAGTCGCTTTTATCGAAAATATCGAAAAGGCATCGCTGCTGATCAGCTTACCGATGAAGGCCTCTCGCTGAGCTAAAATGCGATAAATGACCTCCCTTGCGGTGGCAAGGGAATGAAAAGGGCACAAACTTAGATAAATAGAAATGCAGCACTTTCTTTGAGGAATACAATTACCTGTCCCTGAAGTAATATTACGATGATTCAATGAAGGGTCTCATTATACCCACGATATACACAAATGGAACTATTTTTATCACAAAGTATCCATCGATCGGTCAGTT
>CM067356.1:25587194-25637277 GCA_034190875.2 Urechis unicinctus
GTCCGAAACTTTTCATGATATTTTGTGCATGTTCTTCGATATTGCTCTTTCGCATGTATTTGTCAAGCCGTGCGGTGTTTAAGTAAAATAGATCCCGAGCATAATGTGTTTAAATGGTTTTATCAATGCATTTAGCGATCTTGATAAATTATATAGTATTGATCTCGTGCCTAACGTGGAAGGAGTATCATGCCATAACTATTGATCACCACGGTTTGTTATATAAACGCCCGACGCTGATGCATATTAGGCTTACAATACGGGATAAAGTTATGGACTATTGATGCATTTGAAGCTGAGCAGCTGATGTTGCACATTGCAGTCGGTTCGATTGGCTATTTCTTTTGTTAGTCCATGACTTGTAAAATTCGTATGCAATCTTGCAAAACACATGATTTGAAACGTATTGCTCTCACCGTATTACATAGGTGATAAAGTTTATGATTTGCTGAACCAAAAGACAATAGAATCACCCCACGATGTCAGTTATTAGCCTAGTCAGGTGAAGGTGAAAGCTGCCGCAGTTAGAAGGGCACGCTTTGTGTGACTTTCTTCTTGATTAATCAGTCGTGTTCTGCGGTATATCCTATATGTAATTACTTATCATGTAATAGTCTTTTTGTGTGAATATATGTTCATAGACGGAACAAATCAACATGGATGATGCTTGTTACAAATGTGCCACTGTGGGTGCTAGATTTATTGCTGAATGTTGAAGGCCTTATATCGGTGTTTACATTCGCAGATAATGCAATTCACCCGCAAGATAATTAAAGAATGCTACATGATATATTTTTAACACAATTTGGGCTTCATTTATCATGCGTCGATTGCATGATAATTTTATTTGTTATTATCAAAGTGTTTGCCATTCACGAAAGAGATACACGCTTGATCGCCAAAATGACTTGATCGTCTATGTGGAGGCGACAATAATTTAAAGATGCTAGGCTGTTATATTTAAGAATATCGACAAAGATTCGTTGCGTCAACGATGGGCGCTTTCTTTGTGATTGCCAATCAATGCATATCATTCACGTTTTAGTGATGTATTATTTGACAGAATATTCCAAGTCAGAGTTTTTTTAGTGATTTTCTCTGTTTAGCGGTGAACATCTATGGGCGCCACCGCCTGTGATTCTGATATGTAATTCCGTCAACCAATGTGCTAGGAGTTCACGTGTTTTGGGCGGGTAGTATGCGTGATTGGTTAAAGTGTAAGCCTCCCAACGCGTCAGGAAGATAAGAAGCGACATTCATGTATGCTGCATTCACAAAGGGTAATCTTCTAATTACCGAGCACCTGACAGGCCGCCCATGTGTTGCCTGTTGAACGCAACGTTCAAACATTTCAGATTGTTTAGAAAACGCTCTATGTCGATGCAAGTTTAAGACATAATAAACAGTAGTACCAATAATGTAGTTTACATCTTTAGTGTTAGGTGCAATCTCTTCATCGGATTTGAATACTTAACAGCTTTAGGGAGGCGCATCTCGTTATTGAATGGCAATGCAAGTAACCATTGATCAAATATGTGCTTTTATTTGTTCTAATACGAGTGCGTAAGCGGATCTTTCAGTATTGTGCTTTGACCTTGTATAGCAATAAAATGCATTTAGGTTTGCTTTTATGTGATTTGCTCTGTTCCGGTGGCTAATGCGTGTTTTAGTAATACTTTATTGACTTTTGAATTTTATAAGATATGGTCGTACAGGCAAAATTGTGTCACGTCGATTCGATTGATTTTTCTGAGTTTTCGATTGAAATATTGAATTTTATAACATAACTATTATGTTATATAGCCATTTACGATAGTCACAAGGATACTGACGGTTACGGGAGAGGTTAAATGAAGCCTGTCGTTAACGTCAGGATGCGTATCTCAAATTATAAACTGTAGCAAAACACAACAAATTTATTTTACCATGAATATCTTACATAAAACCCCAATACCAACAAAACTCAGTCAAAGCACACGTACACGTGATGTAACGCGCGTTTTCCCTCAATACATTTAGCGGCAGAATTAGACTTTATAAGCGTTAAACTTGCTTAGAATGTCTTCGTTTCCGGCACAAAAAAGCTGCTTGCTAAGCACGACGCAGAGGATGCATCTGCTGACAAGATACTTGACTTACGTCTTAAAAGGTCGACTTGATAGATTGTCAGCATTCCGTGCCGATTAAATAGCCTTGCTTTTAAGCCCATAGATAGGACTGCGTCACAGCATGACAGAAAACTAATTAATTGGAAAGCACCATGTAATGGAGTATCATATTTTTGTTGAAACACTTTATTACAAATTATATGGTAGATATATTCAACCCCGGAAAACGGCCGTTGTCACATTCGTTGTCGCTACGTGTAGATACATAGGTAAATATACATAAATATATATTTATACATAATATATTAATACATAAATGTAAAAATTTATTTATATATTCTTATGCATATGGACGTATTCGAATATGTATAAACACACGCACACGCAACCACATGTATATATGTATGTAAATATATATATATATATATATATATATATATATATATATATATATATATATACATATATATTTATATAAATATAGATATATATATATACATAAATATATATAAATATATGAATATAGCTATATATATATATAAATATATACATATATATTGATATATATATATATATATATACATGTTAATACATATTAATATATATAATATATACACATTTTTATGTCTAAATATAAATAGATATTTATATATATATACACCTATATATCTCCACACATATATATATACATACTTATATATATATATATATATATATATATATGGAGACATTTATATATAAATATATATATATGGCGATATATGTATATATATATATAATATATACATTTATATATATATATTAATTAATATATAAATATATATATATTTTCATATATATATATTTATATATAAAATATAGATCTATATATGTATGTATATATATATATATATATATATATACATATATCCCTGCATATATATATCTCTATATGTATATATACTTATATATGTATCTCTCTATATACATATATATATTTATGTGTGTGTGTCTATATATATATTTTACATCTATTTTTACTTGTAGATATATTTATATATATTTACTTCCGAACAATAATTATTCTGTGTGAGTATATATATAAATGTATTGTTATATGCATATATATATGAGCATATATATAAAAATATGAATATATGAATAAATATATATATATATAAATATAATATATCTATATATATATACATTAAAATATTTACCCTATATATCTATTTATCTATATATCTATATATATATATATATATATCTTTAAATATCTGTATCTCTTAATCTCTGTCTCTATCTCCCTATCCCTTTATATATATGTATATCTAACCCTATCGATATCTCTGCTTATATATATATCTCTGTTTCCATAAAAATTTATATCTATATGTATAAATCTCAATATTTGTATATACATAGATATCTCAATGTATATATATATATATATCTGTATATATATATTTATATATACGTATATATATATATATGTATATCTATATATATATATATCTATATATATCTCTCTATATCTCTCTCTATCTCTCTCTCTATCTATATCTATCTCTCTCCTCTGTATATCTATCTCTCTGTGTAGATATATAGGTATCTATACAAAAATATCTTTATATTTAGATATATATATTATAAAAAAATTACCTATATATTCTTATGCATATGGATGCATTTGAATATGTATAAACCCACGCACACGCACCCATACATATTTTTATATGTAAATATATATTTATATATATATATATATCCATTTATATATATATATTCACATATATATATATATTTATACATATATATATATATAAATTTATACATACAAATAAAAAAATATATATGCATATATATATATAAATATGAATATATATATAAGTATATATATATATATATATATTCATATATATATATATATTTATATATATATCTTTCTCTTTATTTTTGTCTCTTATTTCTACTCTCGCTCTAGATCTCTCTCTATCCCTCTCCTCTATCTATATCTATATTTCTTCTATCTGTCTCTCTCTCTCTACTCTCTCTTTTCTCTCCTGTATCTCTCTCTCTTCTCTCCCCTCTCCCTCTGGCTCTCTCTCCCTCTCTCTTTCTCTCTCTCTCTCTCTCTCTCTCTCTCTCTCTCTCTCTCCCTCTAAATATCTCTCTCTGGATTCTATCTCTCTCTCTCTGTCTTCTATCCCTCTAATCTCTCTATTTATCTTCTCTCTCTCTCTCTCTCTCTTTATATATATCTATATCTCTTCTCCTACTCTCTCTCTCTCTCTCTATCTCTTTCTCTCTCTTCTCTCTCGATCTCTCTATATATCTATATTCTCTCTCTCTCTCCTCTCTCCTATCTATTGATCCCTCTCTCTCTCTCTATATCCTTACTCTATCTCTCTCTCTCTCTCTATATATTTGCATCCTCTCTCTCTATCTATAAATATATTCTCTATCTCTCTCTCTCTATCTATATCTATATATATCTCTATATATATATCTCACATCTCTCTTATATATATATCTATATGATTTTACATGTATCTCCCTTTATCTTTACTTCTGTATAATTACTCTGTGTGAGTATAAATATAAATTTATGGTTATATGTATATATATATAATCATATATATAAAAATATATATATATATGTATATATATATATTTATATACATATTTATATATATATATATATATATATATATCACATATATATATCTATGTATATATATATATATATCTAAATTTTTCTACTATATCTCTCTCTCCTATCTCTCTCTGTGTCCTATTCTCTCTGCCTCTCTATAAATTTATCTCTCTATCTATATATCTATAACTCCCTGTCATCTTCTCTCTATCTCTCTCTATCTCTATCTCTATATCTCTCACATATCTCTCCCCTCTCTGTCTATATATATCTCTCTCTATTTCTATATCTATCTCTGCTCATATCTATCTCTTTATTATATCTATATATCTCTTCTATCTTTTCTATCTCTATCTCTATCATCCTGTGTCTCTCTCTCTGTCGCTCTCTCGGTCTCTCTCTCTCTATATAAATCTATATTTCGCTATATACGTATATATATATATATATAAATGTACTCCTTTATATATATAATATCTCTCATATATTTATATCTATGCATATATATATATCTATCTATATATCTCCTATATCTCTCCCTTATATATCTCCTCCCTCTATATATATATCTTTGTATATATATCTGCCTATATATTATATATTCTATATCATATATATTCTAATGTATATATCTATATGTGAGTGTACATATACATATTAATATATATGTATATATATTTATACATGTATCTATATATATATATATATTTACATATATATATGATATATATATATATGTGTATATATATATATATATTTATATATATATATTTATATACATTTACATCTGTACAATAATTATTCTGTGTGGGTATATATATAAATATAAGGTTATATGTATAAATATATAAGCATATATATATTAAAATACACATATATGAATAAATATATATATATATATATATATATATATATATATATTTTATCTCTATTTATATATATATATATATATATATATATGTACAATATATATATATATTTATATACCATATCTTTCTATATATATATCTCTATATCTCTCTCTCTCTCTCTTCTCTCTCTCTCTCTCTCTCTCTATATCTCTATCTCTATATATATCTCTCTCTCTCTCTATATATATCTAAATATATATATATATTATATATATATATTTGACTCTTGGTAGTCAAACTGTCAAATAGGTAGGCCTAGGCCAGCAAGTGATTATTTGCATCTCAAACGAGCACTGGTTTATACGGATATGGAATTGGGCATGAATACGGACAGTTTCTAGTAATATCCCATGGAATACGAAATATTGGCTACCTTTCATTGTAATGCGTCAACATTTGTTGCTCAGATTTATGCGAGCAAACGATCTGTAGCTGTCATCCCGATAATTACCCCTAATTATAACGTACTTCTCCATGCTGTCATTAAATAACTACGACGGTAATATGCCAAAGAAATCAATACACCTCCAGTGACGGAGTGGTGCCCCTGCCCCAAAGTAGCCAACCTCATTCTGTTTGTCAGGCATGACAGCAGCTAGCGTTATTAATGATTTGCAATAGAAAAATATTACCACGGTCGGCATGTTGTGTGGACGGTCTTTAATAAATCTTAAGATTCCAGTATGATTGGCATGTGTTGCGATGCTGACAAGCCGAGTACTTCATTTCGAGGATATCTAGTGTTCTGATCGTTCTACCTTGACAATGCATGTGAGTCTATTTATCTTTTCGTAAACTTTGATTTGCGAATAAATGATATATATATATATATATATTTAACATGGAACAAAAGTATTTGCCATTCATAATATGTTACGCCTTTTTTTTCGCAACGAGAGATGGCATCCATGTATCGGGCACTGACAAATCATCACATACACACCAACATGTCAACACGATAACGTTGATTCCACATAAATCAGTTAACACAATGACATGACATTGGTACATTATGACATGCCTAAACAGACAATCGATAAAAAACATCTACATTACAAACCATAACATGATGTAATGATGTCTTGCGAAACTCGTTAAGATTTCATTGACGATTATGATACGTCAGTATATATTGATAATACATGTTAACATTAAAAACCATAACATTATGTAACGATTCATGAAAGTGTCCGATGAAGCCTCTAGTAGAAACGAGTGGGTTTTAATAAGGCACGCATAACCAAGAGTCTTGCGAAACGCGTTGAGATATCTTTGACAAATATGATACGTCAGCACATATTGAAATGTCTTTCCGATAACGATAACAGAATCATACCGACTAGTTCTGGCGTACTATATGCATGTAGCTCTCTAGGTAAATATGAATTTTTCCGTATTACAATCTGCATGGTGAGTATGAGTATGCAAATATGATTGTATGGTATAAAATATCAAAATATGAACAGTTTGACCAAATAAAATCATTTCTATGACAGTTAGTGTACCGTGTGTACAAAATAAAAGTTATTATTATTATGATTGCATAAGTCGGTGCATTTTAATTAGCTAACTTTCAAAACTAATTCCGTATTTAGCACAAATACATAACTTGACATTGACGCAAACATTAGTTTCAGTATGTAAAGTGTCTGATGGCTTTACCATCAATGAAGATTACATTCGTCAAACCTCACCAGCCCGCCTAAGGAACCAATGCAAGTTAATGTTTCAATATTGGTCTAATGATGTCATTGAAAGTTTGTGTTATATATCCCGTCTATGAATGACGACCGAAACAAAGTGATTTGGAAGGATAATGAAATCTCGAATAACACAAAGAAGTCAGTTCCTAAAAGGATCACCTATGTCTAGTAGACCATGCATTGGCGTGATAAACTCTCGAAGCACATGGCTTGCGATTGTGCATTTTCTATTGTGTCATCCTAATCATTATGCGACCATCACTTGTATATATATATATGCAAGCAGTGTCAACACGGTTTACTAATTAATTAAACATTCAGCGGACAAGCAGAAGTTTTTGAGGGGCCGCAAAAGCAAGGATTGAATGGTCACTATGGTCGAACGAAATAATATTTGCCATTTCCTACCTTCTACATTTGATATGTTGGGGTATCTCACGTCACGTATTGATTAATAATAATCTGCTTCATGCGCGGGGATATTCTCGACCCATATATTTGTCACATATCCGACGCCTGTACAAGAGTTAGGTGGTCTTGATAAAGCCGACGGTGAAGAGGCGTCTGTCGAGACGGATTAAAGGGTACCGCAAGAGAAATGGCGGTCAACATTGAAAAACAATTGTGCAATGCTGCTGGGCAAACCTTACCGTGTGGAGAACAGGGTGCTGTTGTCAATCTGTATCTATCCTGTTCAATAACAATAATTCTACAAGTCGGCGTCTTTTGAATGTTTCGTAATATCAATTATACTTATATTTGGAAATATCAAACTATACTAAATATTGCTATATTCTCGTACACTTAACTTCTAGGCGACCGGATTTCTTTATTTTCTATCACGATTGATTGACTGGGCGGTATGGCAAGAGGCTAGAAAGCGTTAGCATCAAGCGTCTTCATTAACATAGACCAGCACAGTTGGCTTCGGGAGTCCACGAATGCTCATCCCTGACCGATGTCAGCAGTTTTTACCTAGTCAGGTGTTTGGCCCATTAGTGTCTAAATCACTCTGTATATCCTCGTTATAATTTTGTCCACCTACACTTGAGTAAAAAGCTGCTTCGATATTTTTTTTTATCACGTTTAAAGCCTAAATAATTACCTTTTTTTTCATATTTATCGAATTATTTTGTTCATAGGGATTTGAAATACTGGCACAGAACGAATCACTTACAACAAATGTCATCAAAACAGAACACCCAAAGGAAAGCTGGCACACTGTTTGACCGCATGCCCTACCAGATAATGGGTTACTTTGTTAGGCGGAGATTTCCCCTCAAGCTTAGGCCATTATATTGACGAACAAGGGCAATCCAAATGTTGGATCAAAGCATTTATTTGAAACTTACACATGTGCTGCATAAGATTGAATGGAGCTGCTGTTCTTAAGAACATACTTTATTCTTCGATTGTCGAACAGTCAAAAACGTCTCAGAAATACTTATATAACATTGCTTAAGTGACGATAATTAATATGACTTGATGGCGCGAACTACTCTCACATTCACTTTATGCTCAAGTAATTGATATATAACATTTTGAAAACAGCCCTTTGGGGCATACATGCAATTAACAAGAAGTGCACAACTTCCGATAAGTACGCATATTGCTGTTACGAATTATACACGTTTACTGATATACTTACTGCTTTCCCGGGTTGTATACGCAGTTATGTAAATTTACTGGAAAGCTGTCTTTTAGAGGCTAATGTATTTCAATATGTACAACGGAAATAATAGGTATCAATGCTATACACGTAGTCAACAAGGCGTGTGAGAAAATAAATCTGTTTGATATGCACTAACTGCAAGTATTAAAGGTTGCATGGTTTCATGATACCGCATTCCATGATCGATGACTGCAGAAACCCAATTCGATTCGTTTTTGTAATTCCATCGCTGTAGGTTGTTTGTGCCAAACGAGCCAGCACAAGTCGGATGGAAAACATTGATCGCTCACTGGGGACATCGCACGTGTTTCAATCTGCAAACATATGACTTCAGTTCGGTCTCTATTCGCGCACTTGATGAGAACGCATGGGTACTCCTTGTGTATCATTCAGCTGCTTCTACCTTCATGGGGCATTATGCATTACAAAACGTAACCTGTAAATAGATCTCGCGCTACTTTGCTGACAATGTATATGCGTTATGTAAATAAAACGGCTTTTAACGAAGTTTTTTCTCATCATATAACTAACAACTATTTAAATGTATCGGCATGTGATATAACTTTATTTAAGCTGCAGGTTACATTTAACTAGTCATTTATATTGTGAGGCACATCAGAACATACAATTTATATATATATATATATATATATATATATATATATATATATATATATATATATATATATATATATATATATATATATGTATATATATGTATATACATATATATAGATATATGCATATATATATATATATATATTTATTTGTTTCTAAAAAGTAAGCCGAAATAAACCAAAGATTCTCAGTCGTTTGCGAATAATTGAAGACGTGGCATGTACTTTTAGGTATATCTGCGACCGTTGTTCAGTTCTATAAGAAAACTGATTTTTGCTTAGACCTAATCTTAATGTTTTAAATATCCTTTCTCAAGCTACACTATTGTGTGTGTACAATTTCGAAGTGATAATTATAATACCAGACGTTCATGCACATGTCTTGAGCAATGTAGTAAGAACGACAACTCCGTTAAAAGTTATGTGGCTATTAGCTTTGACAAATCGCTCTGGAAATATTGAAAATGCGTCATTAAAGTGAGAATGCCATAGTATCAAGGGACCCTTGTCTACTTATTGCTACATTGCCTGTTGGATTCAATTATTGGGTATTATAAGCGCGACGATAAAAGCAACCTACACTGGTTGCGAGTCTCGGGCAGTAAATATGCCAAGAAGTATTTTTTTTAGGGTTCGTTTTAGTATCTGTCCTAAAACTTTAAGCCCCCATTTTATCGAAACAACCTTACCATTTGTGCTGTAATTGAGAAAACTACGTAGGGCTAAAATAATTTTAGTAGTACCACTAAGGGTGTAAACCATGCTGGATGTAGGTGCATGATCGATTGCCAATTGAACTTTCACAACGTTACTTGAATCATAAAATCCACACAACCTGTACTACGTCTTATAACACAATCACAACAGAGCAACCATAACACGTGTAGGTTAAACTGAACTAGTAACACATGAAGGTCTTTTTCTATACAGCAATTTTGTGGCTCAACTTTATATACCCCACTCGCACACTTGACTTTCAGCTTTCCTCACAGCAACTTGTACCTTCCTTAAGCTGTGGTTTTGGTATTACGCAAACATATTCTAAAGGAAGACCTGTAGACTTAATATGGTGTCCATTCAAACGGGCGGTACTCCATATTGAGATGGTGCTACTGACATTAAGCAGATATTATGTAATAAACCTACCAAACCTGTAACTGCACCTACGAAAGATAAAAAATTTCTGTTGGGAGCATCCTTACTACTTCGAAATTAAAACAGGTTAGAACAGGTTGCAATAGCGCAATATATATATATATATATATATATATATATATATATATATATATATATATATATATATATATATATATATATATATATATATATATATATATATATATATATATATCTATATCCATATATATATATATATATATATATATATATATATATATATATATATATATATATCTATATATGTGTGTGTGTGTGTGTGTGTGTGTGTGTGTGTGTGTGTGTGTGTGTGTGTGTGTGTGTGTGTGTGTGTGTGTAGCTCGAAGGTATCTTCTCAAATAGTAGTACATATGAATGTATATAAATATATATATAATCACATATATGAACGTATATATATATATATATATATATATATATAAATATGTAGATATATAAATGTATATATATGCATATTTATTTTTTATATGCGACTTCTTATTGGCTAACTGTTATTCCATGTACATGTATGATTGAACCATTTGGATGGGTTTGGAAGCATCAACCAGCCTATGACAGTGCTCACTTGCATGCGTCAGATGAGTGTTGTTAATTCATTCAATGGTGTTATACCAAATATGTCATGAAGCGGTAGGGTGAGTCGCTTTTATCGAAAATATCGAAAAGGCATCGCTGCTGATCAGCTTACCGATGAAGGCCTCTCGCTGAGCTAAAATGCGATAAATGACCTCCCTTGCGGTGGCAAGGGAATGAAAAGGGCACAAACTTAGATAAATAGAAATGCAGCACTTTCTTTGAGGAATACAATTACCTGTCCCTGAAGTAATATTACGATGATTCAATGAAGGGTCTCATTATACCCACGAGATACACAAATGGAACTATTTTTATCACAAAGTATCCATCGATCGGTCAGTTACACAAGCAAAACAATCTGACTCAATCAAGTATCACACTTTACGCTTTTAGTTTTCACCACTGTACACTGTCTTTTGAGATTTGTTTATTGGCACAATATTGCCGCCATTATGTGTGACACTTAGTTATTAATGCAAAACCAGTAACTATGCGTTGGGTTACTTACATTGTTCTTCAAATATGCCTTTTTGCCTTTTCACCAGGCGTACTATAATGCGCTCTTCAGCCGATGCAAAACAATTACGCTTGAGGAGCTCATCACTGAGTCTCGAAAACGGGATACGTCTAATGCTATCACTAATCAGCCGTACTTTGTGTTGCTCGTCCTAATAGGCCCACTGTAAGAGATGAAGAAAAGGATGCTCATGAATAAGCTCATGATTGAACCACCAATGAATGTGATTTCGTTCATGTGACGTTGATTTGCAGCTGTGCGTGTTATTAATATGAATACGAGTCATGATTCTGTCATGTGCTATGGTCTGTTTTGCCATGTTGTTGAGCATCCACATGCACGGTGTGGGGAGAACTATAATAGTCAATGGAGATTCGATAGATCACAATAACTATGCTAGCGATGTTTTTGAGTTATAACGTTCGTGTCTCCATACTAAAATTATATGTAATGCGTTGGCTTTAGTTTCGGCAGCCTAACTAGCATCGTTTATATTCTACGTGCTGCCACACAGAACGCAATCATTACCGTGCCAATATCGCAAATACGCATTGATATGACGCAAAGCTCATGGGTTTGCTAACTTCACCATATATTGCTTATTATGCGTACTTTAGAACGTTTGCTGCTAATGTAGTCCAACAATGCAGAGCCGCGTTGTAGCCTTGGTAATAATGGGTTCTTGTTGATTTTTACAACGCCGACCTTGTCGTGAACAATCTCACTTTCTCTTTATGGCAAAGGCAGATATGTTGATGATGTCCTTGTCGACATTTACAAGGCTAAGAACCTGGCTGTGCGTAAATCACAGCGATGCCAATGTGAATTCTAATGTGCGCAAATAGTGTGGGCAGTCTAACAGTTACATACCTTTTTCGCCGTAATATGGAACGGGTGGAAAGCTTCAGCCATATGCTGCGCCAACGAAAAGACGTCGTACAAGGTCATCTGTGTCAATTTTCTTTAATTTCATACACTCACCTGGATCTAAAAACATTGTCGACGCATGAATAATATCAAATCATCGAATTCAAGGTAACAGTTTAGTTTTATATGAAATGCTGCTTGCAAACTCATAAACGTAAAAATAGCATTTTGCCTTCAAATCGAACACTGCTGACCATGCGTACAACTAATGCGTGACAAGTATGCTATACAGTTTGACACGAACCTGATGGTAATAATAGCACGATGACAGACTTTATTACTGTGTTTAATGCAGTGTCAAGGGATCACAGATCATCAAGTAGACCGAATTTGCAACGACTCAGAAAGAAATAGACAATACATCAAGCGGAACATTTCAGCGAATGTAGAATTTCACAATGTTGCAACAAATGAAATTTGTGCCATTCAAGAATTGACAGATCTGACTTATTTAATGGTTAAATGCCCACCTAATGCAATGCGCTTCTTTAACACATTACGACGAACCTTTTGTACTTACCATCAGGCCTACATTTTGTCAGGCTAATGGGTCGTAGGCAATAGGCACAAGAGATGCCAAAGGGCCAAAAAGTGCAGCGGTTTTGTGTTGGTGATTTACGTTGTACTTACCATATAACTAATGTAGCAAACACAGTAAGTAGTGACGGTTTTACACGTTGCTGCCTAGGTTCTTAGCACGTCGCCAAAGAGTGCGGTCATTAATAGCAGGTCATTAAGGGAAGGCATTTGCATGCTGTGAAACGCAATTATTGCTATGCTTCTCAGGATAAAATACAATTTGTACATGAATAATGACAAGTAGGAAATCGAAATTGCATTTATAGTTTCCTGGTGGATATTGACACTGCTCTAACTTAGCTTCAGTGTCATTACATCTTTAAGAGCAATGCACATGACCTTCATTATTGCAGCAATGTATTTTATAACGAAAGCCGTTACAACGTGTTTCATAATTTATGAAATCTTTTTTGATCTCTGCATAGATCATTTGATAACTTTTCCTCTACTATTAAAGCCACTACTGCTACATGGACTGATAATGCTTCTACTGCTACCACTACCACTTCTGCTACTACTTCTACCACTACTAATACTGCTATAATATCCGCCAGTACCACTTCAACTGCATTTACTGCTACTGCTGACAGCCTCTACATTAATACTACAATAACTACCTATACAGCTACTTTTACTTCGAAGCCTTTTGCACTGTTACCACTACAGACACTACTACTAATTGAACTATTAGCAGTATGTTCGTTTTTCTCTTTTCGCAGTTCCTAAAAGCCGACAGACACTGTTAGAAGTAAAATCCCCAAACAAGCAGACGATGATTAGTTGGGGTCATATTACGAATTCAGAATGTGAGAACGAAAAACAGAATGAGACATGAGCTGTAATTATAATGTAGACGAAGCAGTTTATGTATTTCAACCAAGCTTCAATATCAAATGGATGTATGAATGCAAGTTGTAAGTTAACATCCCTGTGCCTAAAACATTCCCAGATGACACTTGCAGTAATGCTCAAAACAATCTCAAACTACGGTTGTCACAAACCAAACCATTGTGGAAATAATTGTGGGAATTACATATCCGGAGATTGATAAAAAAGGAGCAATATTTCTGTCTGCGTGGTTGGTAGGCCGTTGAAATAAACATGCGTCCGGCAGTCCTAGGATTTTTGACCAACAACCGGCGAGTATATGCGTCGACTAACATTATCAGAATATCGATACATTTTTCAGCAACATTTTTACTACGTCACAAAACAAAATGTATGCAATTACGCAACCTTATTAGCACATCAAAACTAGGGTCGGACACTCCCAAAAGATAAGCACGATATTACATGACGAACTTGAGCGTTATGTAATTGAATTGTCGGAGTGTTTTACATCTATATGCGAGGACTTTGATGCCATTTTGGAACTCAGTACACATACAACCTTAACCAGTAACAATTTATTACAATTATTCAGAATTAGTCAAATAGCAGACCAATTTCATTTGGTGCTAGTAAGGCATATGAATTGTGTAAAATATCATGTACCCGTCTCGGACAACTGACCCATAAAATCCGTATTTACAATCTACTCACCGAATATGCCCCAGTCTTACATTTTCTTTTCAGTGTTGAGCTTGATGTACGGCAGTTAAAATAGAATCAAGAAGTCGGGTGCTCTCTGCTGCGAAATCAAGGTAAAAAGAAATTCGAAGGATTAGAAAATAGGCTTTGGGCTTTGTTTCGGTGGCTGTGATTTCTCCCTCCCATGCAATGTTATCCTCACAGGCATACCAGCAGAAGGCGTGTACACAAATCGGTAAATAAGCACCCTTGTAGCTTTCAGCAATAAACGAAAAGGTGTTTGGCAACAGAACTTAGCTAAGGTAGGCGCTGAGATATTTCGAGGTAAGGATTTTGGGGCATGGTTTATCTAAGCAACTGCCTAAAGCTGTAAGTCTTAAGCAGCTTCTTAACTTAAGAAGTTTAGTGGAATCGGGCCTAGGCAATTCGGTATGATTCCAGATTTCATTATCTTTTCCAAATGACTTTGTTTTAGTCTCGGACTGCAGTAGATATATCTTCTTCATCTCATGTAGCCGTCCAAAGCGGAGTCATTATGAAAGTTAAATATCACTTAACAACATCATGCGGTTTTATAGCATTAGCGAAATTGCCGAGGTATTTGAGACCTAAACTGGATGAGACAAACACTACGAGCAGGGACAGTCGGGTCCCTATGATTTAAATCAAGGGGTCACCGTTTTTACGACACATGCGGATAGGTTATCCTGAAATGAACGTTAACCTCCTCACCTTTTCCTCCAAATGTACCAATGGTGGTAAAACAATCGTCTAAACATCATTTTAACGGATCATATTTGCATTCAGATTAATAAGAACCTACCCCTTACTTCAATAAGGTGCAGAAACCACACCTCTTCAATTTCACTGGCCCAGACCTTTTACTCACTCACTCATCTCATTCACCTCACCTGTCCACTCGCTTGACGACACCCAAACGAGGTTTTGAATAATATAACCAATCACACATCATACATTTCGTTAATTGCTTGAATTTATCTGGTGACCTATTGCCTGTCGACATATGATGATATTATAGAAAAGGTGCATCACTGGCAGTGACCTTCTCCTGATTCAACCCTCTTCTTAAAGCTATATGTACATCCAATTAACAATTACATCGACTTCAAGACATGAACATTACCCAGAAAATTGGTTTGTTAACAGCGCCGTTACATTACAAGCTATTGGGCTTGAAACTGGGACTTCACATCGCTGATAACAGGTTTCACTGGCTCCTGAGCGCCTTTTCTCAGTAGCATTCTAGTGATGTCTGTGAGATAATATCTCAGGGATCTAATATCACATTTACATGGGCATTTACAAATTGACTGGGGCTGCAGATTTATCAGATAGAAACGATTTAAACGACCAAAACACAAGGCATCAAAGTCGCTATCTTGTAAAGCAAATCTATAGGAGCCAGACTGGCTATTTTTACACCTTTGTGCGGGCGCAACGTGTGGTCGGATGGTTGTATAACGACATCCTTTTGCAGCCCTATATATCCCCATATAGCGACTCGGCACTCGGAAGTTTGGCATCAGGCATGGAGTGCCTGTGATCAATGGTAAATGGGTGATCTACACCTTTGCTACAGAAGTCAGTTCAATCCGGCACCAGAGTAACGCAATTTGATGATTTCAAATATGTCCCTTAATGAAAATGCGTTATGGGAAAGCCGTTGTTAGTGTCCGTCGAATGGTCACTGTACTTAATTGTATTATATGTTGCAGTCCGAAGTAATTACGACGACGTCAAACTACCGATAAAAGGGACATAATTGGCCAACTATATCGGGTGTCATGTCGTTAGTTGGAGGCTGAAGGGAGCAATATTTATTCTGTTTGCAATATCATTCTACGATCGATTGGTTACAGTTGGGACCAACTTGCAATCGCGGAATGGGGCTACATGGCAGGAACACTTTAGATTCAAACGAAATAATTCAGAGATCTGCCGCTATAGTTGGTATTCACAGTATAGCTTATGGCCGTAATTGCTGTCAAAGTAGGTTTCTTATAAAGACTGGTGGGCCCTCCCGCACTATGGCAGTTTCAATTATCACGTCATAAAACATAGTGCATTGAAGATAGGCTTACAAAATGAAAAGCATCGGAATGGAGCCAATGTGCCTACTACATATTTTCCGATGAAAATTCGTTCCACCGGTAAAATGACGTTGAAAGACAACTCGAACAGTGAGAGTACTAATCCGGAAAATGATCCACTTGGAGAAGCAACATATATGGTACCATGTAACTATCTAAAGCATTATATGCCTAACCTGCTGGAATCAATATTTTTATTATTTGAACTTGTTTGTCTACAACACATGCACATAGTGGCAATGCTTTTCTATTGAATATCGATTGGTAACATAGCTACGCGCGGTCATGCTTGGAAAACAGTTCCACAAATATGCTCGTAAATGTACAAGCAAGGTTACAACACATTAATATCGTCGCATTATTGCAGTCTGATACGTTTTATTGCCACGCAGAGTACTTCATAACCCGGCGTTATTGTCTAGGCGACAGCGAGCAATCCTTTAATGTTTTGCAGTGGTCTATAAACTAAGTATTTATGTGCCATTTGTGCTGGTAGCCGATCTATTTGAATTCAGAGCATGTTGCTTAAATCTGTTTCTATTCGTGCCTGTATCCATTCTTGTATCAAGCGGAACAGGATGAAAATGGAAAAACATCCCGAAAATTTGGTACTAAGTCCTACTTTACTGATATACTGACAAAACAAAAACCTAAAACTTTAAAAAAATCATACATATACCAAGGGCTATGTATGTAAGCAATATACATCTATCGGCAAGGTAAGCAATGTGAGTTTCCAACGATGCCATTTGGTGAATGAAATATGCAATTGCAATGTTCATCATTACCTTCGCGCACGTAGACGGTTAAGGTATTTACGAGCACGGTTACACATAACATCGTGAATCTCTCGCACGTCTATCACAGTATTCAAAACTCTATGCATATCGGGATTATAATATAATAATTAGCATGCAAGATGTCTATTCCATAGGATGGCGACTCAGGTAGAACATGTTTTTTCAAACAATTGCGTATTATGAGCTTTAATGGATGTGCTACACACAAATGGATATGTTTTGCATATGTGACTATTTTATTCGTATTCATAGATTACAGGTGAAAAGTAATCAGGTTGCCTTTTGTGTCGATTCGCAATGTGTTCCTGAACGTCATTTGCTCTGTTAAGGTACAGGTGTCCTGGACATAACAGGAAATGGGCTCTTGGGCACATATCAAAAGACATTCTAGACTTATATGGGTTGATAGTAGTCATCTTACATTTGATATTTTCTACCTGTCTACGATGTATTACATAAACATCGTTATACCGTGTATGTTGAGTGCCAATAATACATTATAACAACCAACCTACCCGTTATCATAATTTCCCCCTTTCAGTTATCAGCTTTATGGAGTTACCCTCCCCCCTGCCCCCCTGCCCCCCCCCCCCCCCCCCCCCACACACACAGCTGAACTGAGTAAATGTGTCACCTGCCACCTTCCCTCTCTCTTCGTGAATATCTCATTCCCTATAAACACATGCCCGAAAGCGCGAGCAGCCACCAAGCCCTCACTGACCCGGCTATTGGATGCCCATTGATAATTGGGATTGCTTGCCTTAGTCGTCGTAGAAATAACATTGTAAAACTAGTTGTATCCTGGCCTACAAGCTCAACACATCATTCCTCAAGCATTTAGGCAAATCTTATTTTCGCCTGGAGCTCATGATCACAAGTGCGTATCGTGTAAAGATATATACCACGCTTCAAGATGCGACACATGCAATAAAGAAAGTACCTTTCGTTTTCCTTTTTTTGGACAAATTTATCACAAAATTAGTACATGCGGCATGCACGGTGTATTTTCTACTCGTATATGTATATAAAACTGAAGAGAATATCAATGAAAAAAGCCAACCTCGTTATATGACACTCTTAATGCACAATCATGCAACCAAGCATCCTCGGTAACAGGAAAATATCAAAGCAAGAATAGTTTAAGTACCCATTACGTCAATTTAAGGTGGTGCTAATTGTCGATGTTGTACCGCTTGGAGCCAACAAGCCCAGTTAGCAATGACGTAAGAGGGTCATCATGTAATCAATTATTCATCGTCAACAGTCATGACAAAACTACACCGATATGTCGCCAAAGATGCGGTGGAGGGGGGGTGGGGTGGTTGACAGGGAATGAATGCTATACGGTTCAGCTCGCACAAAAATGAATTACAATAAAACATGATCTAGCTTATCCACGACTTTGGGGCACGTTGATTTATTTGTAAGGTAAGATAACAAATCTCATAGATCACATCACGCATACTCGTTGACACTGGTACTTTGTTTCTAGACACCGGGCTTTTACGTGTAGTTCATTTACATTTGTTATCTGATGTGTCACTCCGTAGCCTTTAAGAATACCTTGTAATTGGGTAATTGATACAATACCTAATCAGTCTGCATGCGTTAATCCAGCGTTTTTACTTGGACTATTCTAAATTTAACCCAAGAATCCTCAAAACGAGCCCTACGTAACAAGACTGTAACAATAATGAAAAGAAGCGATTGGGTTCGACGGTGCAATATATTCTGCCGCACTGCTATGGGTCCTCTTATTTAGCTCACATAAAGATTGAAGAAACCAGCCGACTAAAATAGTTTTGAAATTTGGCTTTAAACTGGGGTCCATATGGCAATTGACACAATACTGTTGCTATTTTCACTACTGTTCCTTAGCCACTGTTTGTTTTGTCAATCACCATTCTAAGCTTTATGTTGTTATATTGTGCAATATTGCGCTTCGATAAATGTCACTTATGAAAATTATCTATGTCAGCTGGTTTATTGCATCTAAAGATTGAGGTCATTGGTTACTTCCCTATATTTGTTTTCAAACGAATCAATGATAATGCCGGCATCGTCAAGTCAGATGGCTTGTCACATTAAAGTGACTTGCCACTGATGAGCTCGCTGCGGGATAACAGTAACTATTATGTCTTTTGGTTAACTTAAACCTAGCCAGCGTGAAGCTAAAATTACAACGGATCATCATCCACAGGAAATAGAAATATTATACCATTTATATACAGGAACAGAAAAACTAAATACATTGTTTTATCCTTCAAATGATATTAACCCTGGCAATAGCTGTAGATTTACTAGATCATGTACGATCGTGCTCATATCCAGCAAGCAGCATACGTGCCCTCGTCTTTTGCGATGTTACGTCTGTCTAAATTATGTAGGTTCTATTCCTCTCCCTCAATAACATACCATAATCGGTGTTTGAGAGCAATGCTAAATCATGGATATCATGTGGACCCATTTAGGTAATTGCTCTGAACTTGGGTGATAAAATTGACATTAGGTGCCACTTAAAATGCCATTTGGCCCCGGAACCATTATGCATGAAGACTAGCCTTAACCTGACTATTTTAATTACTTGTTATGACTCATTGTTGCGACTAGATGTCAATTATATGGGCGCTTACATTATAACTAACAGGAAAATAAACGCTAAGAAATACAATGCAGCATTACGTTGTGAGGTGAGGTGAGTTTCATGTTGTGCGGTGGGCCCGTGCATATTTTCACTTTTGGGTGTCCGCGTAAAAGAAGCCAGAAACTAAACCTCTAATCTGGAATGCATCAACCACAGTCTATGTGTAAAGATGAATACATAACAAGCATAATACCCAAATAATTTCCCGAAACTTATGCATATGTTGCTGAGGGATCGAAAAACCTTCCAATGGACACACAAGTGTCAAATACTACGTCAGGGCTTTCATATTTCCAGGCAAGTCTTATTTCTGATGCAATCCACAAAATATGCAGACACAGGTCCGACACGCCCACACATATATATATATATATATATATATAAATATATATATATATATATAAATATATATAAATATATATAAATATCTATATATATGTACATATATAAATATATAACAAACAACATGCCTATATGTAAATATAAATGCATCTGAGCAAATATATTTATATGCTTGTATATATATACATGCATCATTGTATAAATATGTGTGTATGCATATATATACATATATGTAATTATATATAACCCAATATATATACACGTCGATATATATATATATATATATATATATATACTTATTTATATATATACATTTATATATATATATATATATATATATATATATACAAACATATATATATAAATATATATACATGTATAAATATAAAGATATATATATAAATATAAAGATATATTTTTATATAAATATATATATACAAATATATTTATATATATAAATGTGTATGTATCTATATAAACATATCTAAGTATACTTATATATGTAACAACGTACATATATATATATATATTGATATTTATACATAAATTTATATATGTATATATATATGTATATATTTATATATATAAAAATACACATATATATATATATATAAATATATATATACTTATATAAAGGGATATATCTTTATATATACTTATATATATATATCTATATATATATATATTTATATATATACATATATGTATTTAAGCATGTTAAATATGTATATAAACATATCTAAATACATGCATACATATATATGTTAAAACGTATATATATATATATACATGTATATAAATATAAATATATTTTTGAATATACATATATATATATATAAATATATATATATATATATACATATATATATATACATGGAAAAACATATGTGAACATGTTTACATATATATGTTTATACTGATAACTATATATATAATCATGCATATATATATGTATGTATATTGATATGCTTATATATAAATACACGTTTATGTGCATATATATATAAATACATATACAATTATATATATATATATATTTATATATATATATAGGTATAATCATTTATATATATATGTATAGATATATATACATATATGGGTATATATATACATATATTTATTTATTCATACATATGTATATTTATATATATTTAATAATTATATATATACATATATATTATATATATATGTTTAGATATGTTTTTTAAGTATATCTAAATACAAGCATACTTATATTTGTTAAAGCGTATATACATATTTATACATACATATATATTTAAATATATATGTGTATATAATATATCTAAATATATGTATATATATATATATGTATCTATATGTATATATAATATATATATATATATAATGTATATATATGTATATATATATGTTAACACATGTATGTAAACATATCTAAATTCATGCATACTTATAGATGTAAATACGCATATATATATATATATGATATATATATATATTCATATACATATATATAAAATCTGAATATATATATTTATATATGGATAAACATATGTATACATCTTGATTTATAAGTATTATATATACTGATAGCTTTATATATATTCATGTATATATGTGATGTTTATATTTTTCTATATGTATATATAAATAGAAATGGAAATGTATATATTATTGTATGTATTTAAGATATATATTTGCGGTTTATGTATAAATATATCAATATATATTTTTATATATAAAGGTATATATATATATATATATCTAGATATATACTATATATATGTTTATAAATATAAAGGTTCGAATATCACATGTATCTATATATATTATATATACCCTCTTATATATCTGGGATCATGCCCTTCTCTTATATATATATACCTTTAACTATATATAATCCTGTATATTGATGTATGTTTTCTACGTTTATATGTTTAGATCATATGGTCTAAATATGCGTATATCTGCAACGCTCATATATCTAAATATATGTACCCTTATATATATATATATATTTACATATATATGTATATATATGTATATGCATTTATATACATATATATGATTATTATATATATATATATACATGTATATGTATGTGTATCTTATATATATATTTATATATATATATATATTTACATATATATATTTTTATACATAATAATAAATATATATATATATATATATATATATATATATATAAATACTATGCATACTTATATTTGTTAAAACGTATAAACTCAGGCTCTTTGATTGAAATCGCCAACTGGACCCACTACAAGTTCGTTGCACCAATACAGTTTAACGTCACATATATCTTGTCCTGCTGCTTCTTACCCTCATCGTATGTGTGTGAGATATCGTGCTTGGGATGTCTGAGTATAATCTGAATTGCAGTAATCTTCCACAACATAGAAAATACCAGTTTAGGAGTTGCATCATGATTTACTGATATGAAATAAACGGCCATATTGTGCTGTCTGACCATCATTGCTAAATGCTCCGTAGTAAAAGATATATATGAGTCAGCGTAGTGCCAAGAGATTTTTGAACAAATCAAATCCGAATCCCACGCCTACTTCGACACACACACAACCCGCTTGTCGCTTATCAAGCTGTGGTGCGTTGCATTCCCACTATCTCGTGATCACAAGCATCTCCGCTCCCATCGTCTCTCACATCCAATGTACGACACCCAGTGCCACTGCATAAAATGTATCCTTTTTACAGATTACTATCATTTGCGGTTAAGGGATTTCGAATAATATCGATCGCTGAGCACCTGATCGTACTGAGTAATATTGTAGCCCACATTGCTTTGAGTGCTGACATCAAAGGAAAATAACTGATTTGTTTGGCTTGCTGTAATCTACCTGGTTCGAATTACCCATAGAAAGGCCAAAGAGCAATGCACAATTTATACGCACTCACACTGTGCGAAATGGTGCGATATTACACTCCATCATTATAGCGTTAGTAACGAATCTATTTGCTTAGTTGATGGTCTTGTACTTAATGCGTGTTCGTTTAGCAGAGATGTGTCACTGTCACGCAAAACGTTTGATAGCCATGTGGTGCATGGGTACGTAATACTTAAAAAGTAAAGCACAATTACAGTGATTATGGAATGATTTGCAGCTATTGAGCATATTGGTGCAGTGTACGTTTTGCAATTTGAAACTATCATTATATGCATACTCAACAATATGCAAGTAATAGACGCTGCATAAAAACACCATTGTTATTGTTTATTGTACATTGTATATGCTTCCCCCTTATATCCATTCGCGTCGTTCAGTCGAGATGTGTCACTGTCACAAATATCGGTTGGTAGCCAAGCAGTGTATGGGCTTTGTAATACTTTAAATGCAGTGAGCTTGGAAGTGATCTACACACATTGAGCATTTTGGCGCAGTTTACGCTTTGTCAATTTGAACTATCATTATATACACACTCAACAAAATGCATGTAATAGCCGCACCATTGTTATTGTTGATTGTGAATTGTATATGCTGCTTCCATATATTCATTCGTCTAACACATATCTGCTCATAGACTAATCACCAATTCGCATCCTCAGCAACAGTTGTACCAAGAAAGGAAACAGCTGCTATAAAATAATGCCTACGTTCACATTTCTCGTCATTTTCGCGTGCAACATGTGAGCTGAAATATTTACTAGTACCCAGGCGCTGTCTGAATTTTCTGCATAAATAGCAAATATGAAATAGGTGTTGTTACCTGGATGTTCGACTTAATATCAGACAGTATACATATGGGGTCAAGTTCAATGTAACCACGTAGGGAAAGTAACAAATTTAAATTGACATAAAACGTGAATAAGAAGATGACTTCAAGCAAGACTTACGGATTACCGTCAAATAAAGAGTAAAACATCTGCAAATGGTTTGAAATTATTTGGGTTGAACTATGTGCCATTACCAAGTGTTATAGTCCTGTCGGCTAAAGTCCTCTTCTATTTGAGGATAAGCTGCTGACCTAGTCCTAGCTGGAGGCTCAAACCTGTATGGCGGTATGCCCCCACTGGCTAATACTTCTACTTCTTGATGAGACAAACACTCACTGTTGCAATCCAGGTCAATACGTCCAGAGTCATCTTTACATGAAGAAGATGGGGACACTTCGCGTCCTTGACATATAATAAAAGCATAACAAAGAACTGGTGTAAGGTCTTGAACTCTGAAATTGCCCATGACATATGTAGCCAGAAATGTAAATAACTTTGTCCCTCTGTACAACGCATTGGAGAGGTATATTCAATTGTAACAGGTACTGCCTTAAAGGTCTCGGCTCCCAAAACCAGTGTTAAAACTTAAATATAATTTAAACTACCTCTCCGCAGTCGATGAAAATACATTTTATTGGAATTGTATTCGATTTATAGCACAAACGAAATATCCATTGAATGCAGAAGCAGTTTTCATTTGCAATTACGTTTTATCATGAAACCAAATAAAAGCCACAGGAGAAGATATTTTCCGTTACACGACAGGCAAAACATGAATCAATCATTGATAAGCATGAAACGGGCCTGTTACTTTCTCTACGTGGTTACATTAAACTTGACCCCATATATGCTTAGAAGTGTTTCTGAGTCACCACGCGACACATTTCATTAGCTAGTGCTGCCCACCTCCAGGAACAGCAAATATAATCAGAAAATACACGCGTCGAAAACGGTTGAACTGAGTATATATAAAAAGCTTTAGCGACAGACAACCCGTGAAGGATGAATTGTGATCTTGTTTGCAATTTAATGTACTTATGCGGTGTGTTGTAGGCGTTACCCTCCGAAGTTATTGCAATGTCCCACTTGGTCATGTAGTGATGTTGTTTATTAGTATGTCAGTAACACCACAAGGCATCAGTCCCAGCATATGGCGACTTATTTCATACAAAATGTTACTTGCGATGAAAATATGGATTTAAGCAATAATGCTCTTATATATGAAACCGTTATTGTTCGAGAAATAGGCATGCTAATTCACTGTACAAAGTGGCCTTCTTCCATTGTCGTAATGTTATACAGGTAATTAGGTGCCTTCACAAAAATTCTTGGCTCTACTACAGTCCGTTAAGCGCTGTAACATAATGCGGACATCTTCAGCAAAAAACACGCCTTCGCATGGTGATCATAACAATCTTTTACAAAACGATTTTTGCGAAGGTAATTAAACTGTCGGGCATAAAAATGAATACTCTATTTCGTCCGTCATATGGAAAGTCCTGAATATAATTGGTAGCTACAAATCGCAAGCTGGATGTGCTTAGAAATCAATGTATACTCTCATTGGCCATCCAAATTATGCAGTTGTCACGGATAACATATTTTCTATATTTTTTATTAAGAACCTGCTTATGTTATGTGGCATTTGCTACATTACGTTGCGTAGTTACGAAATTTAGTGTTGAACCTTTGACACGATTAATAATAGTCATAAACATTATTCGTACAGTTTTATTTCACATGAATCGGATTTTGAAGTAATTCCCGAAAAGACTACATTGAAGACATAATACATACGAGTGAGTTAGTTAGGTAACACGTGTCATAATACCAAGTGACCATCTCTAATTAAAGTTATACATTTGCATAGACGAGGGTTATGTGACGCAGTACTTATGTATAATACTCATCACAGATAACTACGTGATGCGCAATACAGAACCGTACTTGTTGAAACAATAAGCGCATATTGTGGCTACACTTACCATTATCCATACGTTTCGCTACCCAGTAAATACTGATTTAGAACCCAATTTAACAGAACTTTATACTAAAGCAAGCGAGCATTGCAAAATATTAGAATTACCGTGCGGTTTGTTTAACTGATCATACATATAAAGCACATTTATATGCTAATGCTAGCCCATTGCGAAGAACGATTACTCAAGTAATGTTGATGCCCCAGTAGTATTTTGATGCATAACTTAAACGAACCGTCCAAACAAATAACAGAGGTTAACCAATAACCACGAAGCATGATGACAGTGGATGACAGTGTGACATTGATTCCTAGAAAACAAAGTTTGAAGGAGTATTATACACTGAATGTGTTCATCAGTCGATTTTGACGGAGAATACATTTGCGCAAATTGTGATGTGAGTATGAATTTATTGTTCCTACAATGATTAAAAGCAGCGCACATAAGCTCCATGCAAGCTTTAGAGCACTGTATTTTTATTACAAGTTATTTTGCTTTTCAAATTTGTTCCAGAAGCAGGGAATGCTCACCCACGAAAGAGCATCGATAAAAATGATTAGAATAGGCAGTGTTAAATGGGTAAAGCGGCGCTGGCATTGATCAAGCATATATGAGTGACCAACAGCCAACATCAGCTGTCGGCCTGGTCGGTTTAGCAGTCGGGATCATTGCCTCCGCTACAATCTATCTACATCTATGATCTATCATGATCTATCAGTCTATCTATTATCTATCTTTCGGTCTTTGGAGTGAGCGGCATCTTATGGAATTGATATAAAATATTTACATATAATATGCTATATAAATAGCTTGTATATAATGAATCCCTTCCCGCTGATTAGATATGATGTCTAATTTTGATGAGAAATATATATTTCTCCAAGTTATATATTAACCCATATATGGTATTTTTATTTGTATGAGTTCAGTCATGGTCAATGAGAAGATGCATTATTATATGCTGAAAGAATACTTCATCCCGAGTAAATGTTGAGCGATTATTTTTCCATGTGCAAGTAATCCTTGCGCACCGAGCAGTGACACTCGTTTTAGTTAATATGAAACGTGAAAGCTTTGTGTACATTTAACTTGAAAAAGCGTCTTCCACTCCACGCGTAATCACACTAATTCAGTTCACGGCCGAATGCAAACCCACTCCGGTGTTTTCGTTACATTCACTTGCTGATTTTTGCAGAAAGTGCGAATGCAGATTATGGTTCAACAAAGCATGTTTTGCCTTCAGCAACAAGGAAAAATTGAATACGACAACAACACAACAGTTATAAATATAAATATTTTCATCCCGAAGTATGTAGATGAGAGATTAATGGGGCTTTTTCATGTGCAGTGTATGTATGTATATGTATGTATGACCTGATGTATGTATGTATGTATGTATTATGTATGTATGTTATGTATGTATGTATGTATGTATGTATGTCATGTATGTAATGTCATGTATGTATGTGTGTGTCTATATGTATGTATGTATGTATGTATGTATTGTATGTATGTATGTCATGATGTATGTATGTATGTATGTATTGTATGTATGTATGTAAATGTATGTATGTTATTTATGTATGTATGTATGTATGTATGTATGTATGTATGTATGTATGTATGTATGTATGTATGTATGTATGTATGTTAATGTATGTATGTATGTTTGTATGGATGTGATGTATGTATGGTATGCTGTATGTATGTATGTAGGTATGTATGTATGTATGTATGTAGGTTTATGTAGTGTAGTATGTATGTATTGTAATGTATGTATGTATGTCCTGTATGTTATGTATGTATGTATGTATGTAACTGTTGTATGTATGTATGTATGTATACCAAAAACCACAATTATTATGTGTATGTATGTATGTATATGTATGCATATATATATAAATATATATATATATATCAGTTTATATATATATATCTATGTATATATATGTATATACATATACTTATATATATATATCTATGTATATATATATATTGATATATATATTAATATGGTAAATAAATGTATATTTATATTCATATATATACTCATATATATAAATGCACATATAATTATATATAAATATTTATATATGTAAAAACATGTGCATATATATATATATGTTTATATACATATATATATACTAATATTTATACGCATATGTTTATATATGAATATATATATATAAATACATATGCATATATATATATATATATAAATATGTATATATATAAATATATATATATATATAATATATATATATATATATATTTATATACATATATATATAAGTATATATATATATTTTATGTATATATATATATTTATATGCTAATATATATATATTCTATACAAGCTGCTATTTTATGGCGACACACGTGATTTGTTTTTAGAACTAAGACATTTGAAGACAGAGGGTAGCAATTTTCTCTTGGCGCTGTCGTGATAAGTGTAGCAGGGATTCATATAGCTACAACTAAAGAACGGTTATGACACGCTATATATTCATATAATTAAGAATAAACACCCTGGACAACGTACACAGAAGTATTACTGAGCAGAAGATTCAGATTAGTTGAGAGAAAACTATTGGAGATCGAATTTAGAGATGCAGTGTACTATCTAGAGACTGAACACAAATGCGTGGTTAAAGGCGTAGCATTGAAGCAGTCGCATTTGTTTGGAATCGTTCCTTATTCACAGGATAGGTTATATAGGAAACAAAACAAAAGCATTTGTTCTTTTGTAGCAAGTTTCTTCAGAATGTATTGAAAATTCATTAAGACTAGGAGCCTTAGTTTGTTTGAAGGCAGTTCACGAGTTAAGATCCTCTTCTTGAGTAAAGGTCATGTGTCAGGTGTTCCTTTATTATTGGATGTAAATATAATGAATATACGTGCCAAATAATCGGTAAGCAGATATATGTTTTCTCTGTCTTCGATGCTTTTGGCAAAGAACGGCTCTTTCGTTTTCAATTATGATTAAGCGTAAGATGATTTGGATTAGTTTTTATGCGATTTCCTATGTTGCCTTAAAATAGTTCATCGTTTTTCCTAAACGCTGGTGTTTTGTTAACATGAATAAATTTGACTCCGATATATCCGTAGCCAATGTTAATGTTGATAGCATTACTATCATTCACGTCAGCAATTACCAAATAAAAGTTTAATCAGCTTCACAACTGAGCGATGTAGATGGTTGTACATCTTACATTCGATTCAGACTTACTTTTCTCTCACACAAATAGAGCAGTCTCGGCAGCAACAGACTCAATAACACGGAAACTTCTTCAGTCGGAGCTCATGTATTTATGTGGCGTTCTGTGTCATAACATTTCGATTGTATGCTTTTATCTGCTCATTAGATACCCATCCCTTGTGTAAACCAAATGATAAAGAACGGAATACAACGTTTTGCGCTGATTAAACTGTTGTTCCCAATGTCGAGCAAACATTATTTTAACGCTGTCATACAGTCTCTCTCTTAAGCATTGCAAAAGCCGATCTAAATACGTTAATCAGCGTGAAATTGTTTGCTATGTTTCACGCCCGTACACACGAACTTCGGCATGCTATTCATGGTAAAAGGATGCTTCGGCTGACAAGAAACTCGACTTACAAATTGCTTCCGTCTTAAACGGCTGATTCCCTTGATTGTCAGCTTCCCATTCCAATTAAATAGTTTTGTTGGTAAGCTGACTGATCAGACTGTGTGACAGAATGCATGTCAACTGGTTCAATGGAAAGCAAAATAAACTTGCCTTGATCAATGCGCTATAGTGCTATATATTATCTGATATCTTAATGTGCGATATATAAAAATAAAAAAGTTAGTTATATTCAAGCACATTACACGACAGCGATTGCTTTTACTGCCCGCTGAGGCCCAGAAATAATTCGTATCAACCTTCTCTGAAACCGGTTTAGTTACAAATACGACGACCACGCAATAAGTCGTGCCGATATCGGTCTATGGGCCGATTACAAACTTGTGGGCATGAGCCTAGTGTGCGCCGATGGTGGCGATTCTGAGCTGTTGCAACTTTTGTATATATTACCAAATTCCCGGTAGATGCTGTAGCGTTTCGCAGTCTTCTATGCCAGCGAACACGAAATTACGTCAGAGATGACATTGATCTTACCTCAATATTTTAGAATAGCTAACACATTTTGACTCCCAACACTTACATATCTATATTGACATACAAAATGGCATTTACAATGTTGATCGCTTAAAACACTTTCAAGATCCCGGGGTAAAATCAAATCTGCTTATGTTCAGTAATTGTCTGACTCTATCTATCCGAACACGAAGCATCCCATCAGAGTTTATCACCCAATAAGCGTCTAATGACATGGATGGGGCTTGCTAACGTTATTTGCGTAAATCATGTTTACAGGCCATCGCCCTCCGAATGGTCTCAACGCAAATATATAATCATTTACTTCACCTCATAATCTATTACAGCACATCTGATTACTATTTAAACTGACTTTGTATTACAATGAATGTACAATATGGTGGATTATCCATATACCATGTATGCTTTAATCATTAATCAGCATAATGTGTTTGGACTGTTTAACTGACATTGCTGTAATCGAAAACGCTAAAAGCAAAGAGGCAGACAAAGGCCCATCACAGTCAAATATATGCGGATATAAGGCCCGTAAACTCATGGCTAAGAAGTCACAACCAGGCAATGGCGCCAACTACACTGCACCAATTGCGTTTTAATCTATATTCAGCTCCATTAGTAACGGTGACTCCCACTCGTTATTCTAATGGTGTAATACTTGATGCACAAGGGCGTTGTATGATGTCGTGATTTGAAAAAGAGCAAAGGCACACGCTGCTAAATTCCGAATATGCCAAATATCCCATCTGTGAGTTGAATATAACGCGCCTAGCTTCAGCCTGACAAGCTCAGAAAATAATTTCGCCGCCACGTACCGTTAGTCTGACAGAGCTAAATGAGTTCCGTGCGAGTAAACATGGTAAAATGCTTCCGCATAATATATATTTCATAAATCAATAAGCCGCTTTCATTCATGCAATGGCTGTGGTACTTGCTTTGCTACATCGCTTATGTCAATATGCATATGTATATCTATATGTGTGTGTGTGTGTGTACAATGCATAGTAGATTTCTGGCACGATCGAGTGCACAATATTGTAATCTAATTATCACTTAAATGGGATGTGGTGATTGGTTTGGTGCTCCCTGTGTGCCATTCAGCGTGTTGGAAGTGAGGACTAGAAATAGAAAGGCAGCTTCAGCTGAATTAGAACTAGCTTCATTTAACGGCTGGATTAGTGCAGATAAAATCCTTATGTTGCTGTTAGAAACATGATTTACGAGTATAGTCTTCAGTGTTCTACTTTTTTAAGGATTGTAGATTTGAGTTGCTCCTGTCTGCCTAACTGTCATGTTTTAGACCGGGAAATGAATTCCTGCCATTAGTTTCTGCGTACATCGAACATGACTGCGTCAGACATCCGAAATCTGCCATGCCTTCTCATGTAATGTATGGATTGTAAAGCAGCAGTGTGACTTGATTTGGGCAAAAACGGGTGTTGCGTGTTATTCTGTGAAAAGGTTGAACCCGACTCAAAATGAAAACCACTTCATTAGACGCCATTTGCCAAATTCATACGAATTGAAGGTTTTGTCGTGATGACGTTTAGTTACTTATGGTGCGGACCCAAAACTGTGCATTTAAAACGATGCAAGGAGTGTCTATCTTGTCGAATATAACGACTATACCAATCGCCTCCTTATATGATATTTGTAACCAGGTAATGAATATATACATCATTGTCGAAATTATGTGGGATATAAATGGTATTTGACATTGGCTCGTTGGTTATGCGTTAGGTATCATGGACATAGTGAATTAACTATTGTCGTCAGAGTATTGTGTTGCTCCCAAACCTTGCATCCAACCTTTAAAAACGTTTTCAAGCCCATGAGGAGATTTTGTTTTGTTTGACGCGTTCATTGCCCCTCACCGTTAAAGTTAGGATGCAGCTGTTTAATAAAACTACTCTAAGACTTATCGCGAATATGAATTATCAGATTGAGTGGCTTATAATTCAGCAGTCTTTTTATTATATGACATCATTATCTAACAATCGGGTTAAGTAAACATACTAGTCAAATGCAACTGGGTTGCAATAGTTTGATTTAGCTTAATTATTCGCTAATTCTTCACACTGTTTATATGTTGATATAGCATTCATTTTAAAAGGCTTCACTAACTTGTCCTCAAACTGCCAAATGCTCGGTTTCGTGAGACTAAGATGACGATTATGCTCTGCGGCATTGCTAAGCTGGTCTGATGGTTACCTGTGATTAAAGTATATGATTAAATATTATTTATGCCATCGTACAATGGTACCTCAAACAAATCATTGTCAACGTCTCTGTCCTATGATATATACTATGCCATTGCCACATACCGAATTCAGGCAAGATGTAAAGCTTTAAATTAATTGTCATATTTCTAATTACATTGCTAAAAATGATATCGAATTACGCCCCATGCTATGCCCTGCTGCCCCCCAAAAAGAAATACTTCATATTGAGCATGGTGTGATATTGCTTCGTCAGATGTGCCTTACTTAACTCTGATTGAAAGAGCATAACCGAATACGGTAAAATGGCCACATAATATTAAACTTTATACTGTGAGCAATGGTGGTCTACTACGGAACAATGTATTCATGAAACTACCTGAGATGAGGTATATCATTAAATCATCTGAGTGCCCATTCCAAATTTGCAGTGTTTCAAACATACATGTATATGTCTGAATACATATTGTCTGAATTTCCGTTTGATAATAGTTCATTTCTGAAGAAGTTTGTTACAGCATGCATTTGATGGACAGCATGCACTTGATGGATAGAAACGAAACCGATCAGGCTCATTATTACTTACTCTTTATACACCTTTAAGCCGATTACCATAACGAAAAGGGCATCGTCTTGAAGCTTGGGAGCTGGAATGACATCTTAAAGATCATAAACACAATTTTTTTTAAAAGCGAAATTCGAAAGAATAAACTTCAATAATGGTATTCATATCAATAGCGGTTACTTTGGGGCACCCTATTCCTTTAAAAAATGATTTTAAAGTGTTTGTTTTCGTCTTCCACTCGTTGAACATCCCGCTCGGCAACGTTCGGAATTATTTGGCCCGTGACGTCACGTTCGCTGCTCTGTGCTCGCTGATCACGAATGTCAACAAGCTTCGCCATTGTTGTCGCGGCTCGTTGATGGTTTATGAAAAAGTCTTCACGGTTTGTTACACTCACAGTTTGGATTATGCCTTATTGTTGTGTCGGTTAAGTGTAGAAACGCCGAGAGGTCAGGTAAGAGTTTCTTTCGGTTCCCGAAAGACCGAAAAATGCACAAGAATTGGATTGCAAAGGCGAAGAGGAAGGATTGGAAGCCGACCAAGAAAACAACTCCTGTCATTTGTTCCGACCACTTTGAGAGGGACGCCTATGAAACGGACCCAGAGCTGCTCAGAAGTCTGGGCTTTTCTAAACAAACTAGGCTCCGCCAAGGTGCCTTGCCAACGATTTTTAATTACATGGGTGTGAACCAGGATCGAGTAAAACGTCGAGGTGCCTTTGAGAAAAGACGACGTCAACAGGTAAGATAGCTAGGACCGTTCAATTTTTATTCCCAGTCATGGTTGTGCCTTTGTGTTGGATTGACAGCAAAATTTATTTCTTATATGAATAATCATACGACCCAAATGACATGGCCGTGTTAAGGCTAAGGCATCACTGATGAAGAAAGGCCCCATGAGCATGGCTCAATAACTGGTGTTTCAATGTGATCTCAAAATGCTTGCCTGTTTATTGTTTAGGGATTTGGATACACTACATACTGTGTTTAATTGGTCCATTTACACGAGGAGTACTACTGATGTCATAGGACAAATTAGACAGTCTGTATATAGAAGTATATTGATATTGGTGATTTTGATCCCTATTTTGGGAAATATCATTGGTGTACAACTGGTCGACACTGAAACACATGATGCCTCTGTTTGTAGGTGCTGCATGAAATGTTAACTGGAGCTGAGATGCTTGATGCCTCCAGTGAAAGTGAAAACGAGATGACAGGTGTGCCCGAGATAGAGGCCAGCTCAACTGAACCGGTAGAGGGCTCCCACAAATCGTTTGGAGTTCAAACATGTTTGCTTGTAGGTATATTGAGTCACCTGGATGTCTATATTCGACATGGAAAGTGACGAGGATGATATGGATGAACATGCAGTGCACCAGGAAATGTAAGTGATAGTTTACTTTGAAAATACTCCTGTAAACAGTGGAATTGTATTGCATACTTATAAAAATCAGTGCTCTCTCATAAGCATAATAAAGCACCTACAACTTCGGTTTTATAGAGGCATTGAGCTGGAGGATGGCCCTGGTCGTGAACAGCAAACACCTTCTGAAAGACATTGGCAGATTGTCTCCGTCTGAGCAGACTTCCAGTTTAGAATCTTTCCACAAGGTGGTGATCTTCTTCGCACCCAAGAGTGTACACTTTCCCTTTGCCACTATGGAAGCAAGGTAATTTAATTGAGCTTTGCTGTGACTGTAGTGTGGTATATATTGCAAATACCTGATCTAAAACATGGGTTTATGTTAGTGCTTATAAAGTTATGAGATTCTGGTGTATTGTGAGCTCACATAGGGCATACCAGACCACCAGGCTATATCTGCTACTGTTGGTGCTTTACTTCCAGATTACTCCTTGCAGTTTTGCATTTTAATGAAAACTCCAATAGAGCTCGGGGAGTCACTCAACAAGGCCAGGCACAATGGGGAGTGTCCTTTCCAAAGTCCAGACAGGGGGATCCAGTGGTGAAGCCTGTCAAAGTTCCCATCACTTTTGGTTGGTATATATCACAGGATTTGTTGTTCAATATATGTAAATATGAGTTAAACAATAATGTAATGCTGGCATTTATTAAGATAAATTTATTATGAGTCTCCACAGTGCCCATAGGGTAATTATACTGGCACAAAAGACCAAACATTCCATTTAATGATTCAAAGACTATTTATTACTAATCTTTTATTAACTGGTTATGTTTCAGATTATGTTGACAACCTCATTACTGAAGTGTTTTTGCTTCGTGAGAAATATCCCAGTTACAGACTGGCAAAAGTTCTTTCGGCGGAAAGGAGTGATCCACCCCTATTGCTGCTCAATTTGAAAAGCCAGCAAAGGACATTCTTGTGGGAGCACACCGATGCCGCTTCAATCATGCAAAGAAAATCTACTCTGCTACTTTCTAGGTATCCTCTGTAAAGGCCCTCTGGATCTAGGAATGTAGATCTTATTTTGTTTAAGACACATGATGGCAATATTTTTCTGTTATGTCTACCTAATCTTTGCCACACCCAGTAGATGAAACAGCGATAGGCCAAATATCTGAATAACCTGGAGCAAAAAAGAATTGATTATTTCTTAGGGAAATATGAAAATAATGTTTTTTTAACTCTTTTTTTTTGGTCAACTATGTACTCCAGATATAAATGTATTGCTGGTTTTGTTGTTTGTTGTCATGTAGCGCTGAACGTGATTACCAAATGTATTGCACACCATGGACACTTGGAATACACATTGTCCATGTCCAGAAGTGGCTGTGTGTCTTATATTTGCTTCAATAAAGGCATAACTAACTCAATTGTGTTAACTTCATCCCCTATATGTCCATCTATCTGTATGTACTCGAATTTGGATGCAAGCAGGACATTACGGTCGAAACAGTTTGACTTGAACCCTGGATGTTCGGTCATTCATGGCCACTCTTCTATTGTTGCCAGAGTCTTCGGGTAATTTTGACAACAAACACATTCCCGCAATGTGGTCATCTGATCGCAGTTGTTACAGCTACACCTGAAAGGTTGCCCAAATCAAGCTTTAGCCATTTTTATTTGAGAGAGCGTGCCTATTTTGAAATAGCCTGCATGAGTCTTTGAGAAATGCATAATTTATCATTAATAGTCAAGCCAACAAAGACTACACCCACACGCCGAAAATAAGCAACAGAGATGGGAAATGTATGCTACATTTTCCGGCACTCACCAACGCGCCGCTCACATTATGAATATTTGAGATGTCATTAGACTGAGTAATTCTAAAGGATATCAAGTGATATAATTGTTGATGCCGTTGTTTTGTTAATGTACAGTCGACGTGGCAACAATTTGCAATATGTCGGTTATTCGGATAAGTCACGGGGTTGATCATTTTTTCAGCTTATAAATATACCGTGCAAGTGTATAATTAGTTTAATACGTCAGTAATATGCGAATGTGAATTCGCTTATCTAATATTTGATCGAGAGTGCAAGTGCGTTTGATCGAGTGCATGAGTGTAACATTAAGTGTGCATTGTATAATTAGTTGCATTCAAGGCATCGCCTTTAAGGCAAACAATTAATTTAATAACAGTTTCAATAATTAACAGTGTTAATAATAACAGTATTAATCTGTCTGCGACGCGTTGGCAAGAGGAGAGAAGAGTGTAGTATTGAGCCACACGGACACTCAACACTGACATTGATGGCCCCGCAGTGGTTTAGGTGCTCTATTTAGCCCACATTAGTGTCGTTAAACCTCTCTCGTTATTTCAGTAACATCCGACCAGATGACCATTAGAGTTGCATAATGCCTTCAGATACGAAAAAGCTCAAAGGGAAACTTCCGAATAGGCAGAATATCTACTCTGTGAGATAGATATAACGCGCATAGCTGTAGCCTCACATCTTCAGAAAAGACTGTTTCGGATTTCGCTGCACAGAGCCGTTAGTCTGACGGAGCTCAATGAGTATCATTCCCTAAATAAAGGGTAAACGCCTAACACATCGAATCTATTACTAGTCATAATAAGACGCCTTCCTTCCTGCAATGGCGGTGGCATTTACCTTGCTACATTGGTTATATTAATTTGCATTCATAACTCCGTGTGGATAATCGTACACTAGCTGACATGATATTACCACATCCATTGTAACGTCACAACACATTGACACGTAGATATTACAAGGAACATGATTCATCTTGCATATGGTTGCACACTAGACATATTTCAGTGAACAATAGAATTATTAAAATGGAATGTGAGCTAAATATAATCTGCAAGTGAACGAAATCAGTCCAATGTAACTCTGTTCTACCTACCTGTTATGTATTAGGCTGGTACAAAAATTCTTGTCGTTTATTTTTCCGTTGATCGAACGTGCCAGTGTCAGGTATCGGAGATATATCATTCCTTTGCATTTTATGTTTGGATTGTTAATGAGAAGTGTGGCTTGATTGGGGTAAATAAGTCTTCGCCAGCGAGTGGTTGAATTGATCAAAGTGAACGAAAGACTGATGGCATTGAGAGCGCAACTGAACGATGTGATGGTGTTTGTTGTGGCAACATATGATCCTCCGACAGGATATGATGAAGCAGAAGTTTAGGAATGAGCTGCAGACACTGACGGATATGACGAGTGATGTTCCTGGTGATATTGGGGGACATATATATATAAAGAATAGACAGACCTGGCTTCAGAGAGTGTATTGTGGGATTTGGGCGAGCAGAAGCGCACGTTATTTGGAGTTGCTAATTCGAATCAGTCAGGAAGCGAAATAGCTACATCGTCTTAATATTAGCATTTAGTTCTTGCATATTCAGATCTCTCCATTATCAGCCCGATGTATCTGTTATTTGCATGATCTGCTACTAATTCTTCACCTTTAATATATGTATAAATATATGGATATATGTATATATAAATGCAATGTGCATATATAATATATATATATATATTTATATTTTTGTATATGTATATATTTAGCAAGGATATAAACCATTCGTCGACAGCAACCATTGGTGGTAAAAATTTTGAGGAAGATTTTTGTTGTCATTGATTATTATATATTAATTCGGCATATTTGCATTGATGCAATGTATAATTTCAACGCAAATTAAAAAATATTGTAGTCAATTTTGATTCATTTCATATACTTTTGGTCCTTGAAAGGTCGGCCACGAATGGTCAAGATACAATTTTATGAGTACTAATCCATTCTTTCGTACCCATATATATTTGCTTAAATGTGCGGGATACCGATATTTTTAAATCATTTTCATTCATCATAGATAAGAAAAATAATATTTGTCATATATGTGATCATTTTAAACCGTTGGCAGCTTTTTAAGCTAAAATTCAATGTTGTAGACAGATGATTAATGAGAAAATATAATTATTTGGTTATAAAGCTTTAAAATCAATAAATCTTTTAATACTTCAAATAAACATATTCAACTCTCATGTTTAAACATAATTTCGACCATTTGGGTCAAAGTTTATATGATTGTAGGGAAGAAAGTTAGGTATTCGGGTGATGTCAACAAATGGTTAATTGCTAAAATTTGATTCTGCTAAATTACTCAAAATCTAGTTATGAATAACAAAAAGTATAGCTTGGAAACTGAGAGCATTAGTCACTGCTAATGCGTCATGGGCAGACAATGAGTTTGAGAAGATAACAAAACTTTGGCAATAAGCTGTTGTGAGAGCCATTACCTCGACAAATTATGGAGCATACGCATACGGAATAGCAAAGGAAGAGCATTGCAGCCAAGGTTGTGGGCTGATGCATGTGAAAATTTCTTTTATGGCAGAAATGTATGCAAAAAGTTTTGGTTTTCGAAAATTTAAAACCATTTTGGAATATTTGCGCTTATTGGAACTAATGAGGTTCCTGGAATAGTTTTACTTGGTGACCTCAATCAAGTGCGGACCCAAATATAGCCTACTTATGTTTTTGGGCTCACCAGCTAAGCCTCGGAATCCTTTGCCGGGACCATGATTTCCCAAAGGTTTAGTATCTTCCGTGCTCTCCATAACTAAACATCGTGGGCAATTGTCAGTATTCTTTTCTTTTTCAGTGTGGTTTTCAGTGTGATCTGTCCATTTTCGTTTAGTCATTCACAAGGACAAACATAATGTTAAACCAAATAGTAGGAATTTGTTAGAGGCTAGCGTTACTTTTTCAATGAAACATGAACGCTCTTTTTACGTCACGCATTGATCTAGATAACAAGTATTTGCCAGTGAGCATAGTAGACAATAAGCTTTCTTCTGTAGTATACTGATGAAACATACTGGTATTTCCGCTTGTTTCCATTACCTTAAGAACCAGAAACCACCACAATTGATGCACCTGGTACAACATTACTGGATTTCACGCGGGCACGTCGCTTACAAAGACACCCGATAAATTAATTAAGCTGGTTAAATCCACAAGCTGTCATTACATATATATATATATATATATAACAGTCTGAGTCATTAAACCTTGGTAATACCAGGTGCTACATATACTAGGCTTATTCAAGTCGTCATCTCTTAAGTATGCTATTAATGGGGAACACTTATTAAATTTTCGATCACGTCGTTATGTGCGTCATGTCCGGCACGCTTTTCGCGAAAAATATGAAGATGACTGATTATGCATAATTGACAGGCACGCAATGCGTTGATGAACTGGATCGACAAAAAATAAATTATGACTGAACTATGTAAATGCGATGCTTAGTTGCCTAGCAAACGTGTAGACACTGAATCACCAACACGCTGGTCCGTTACCCCTAAGTTAACTGATCTGAATTTCCAACTGACATTGACAAAATAAACCTGACAGTTCAATCCACCAAGCCATATCGTTAATTTAGATGAATGATCACTGTTTTGGACATTGTGATTGATCAGCCGAGGTCAAGTCCCTTACAGTACAGGAGAGTAGATTCAGGGGTGTCTTCGCAATCAACTTAATCAACTCCAAGGTTACTTGAAATCAGTGCCCTGCGGTGACCTGTATAAAAGTGCCTCCAAGACACGTCCGTGATATTCAACAAATTACACAAAGGCAGGTGCAATGATGGCGTCTGCATATTGATAAATATTACATAGGTTACTTCACCTGAACTGCCTGATAATAATGGCCAAAAGGAATGAGGCTTAGATTTTTTAATGAACTGCGGTTTATTCGGACTCGCGTAAAACATTGGATAATGATAAACGTATATATATAAAAACACACACACTCACACACACACACGCACACACACACACACACACATATATATATATATATATATATATATATATTTATATATATATATGTAACTACATATATATATATGTATATATATATGTATATATATGCCTATATATATTTATATATATATTACTTATATATAAATATATATAAATGTTTATATAAACATACATATATATATATATACATATATATATACATATATATATACATATATACATATATATATAAAATATATATATATATATATATATATATATATATATATATATATATATATATATTGTTTGGCAAATAGTAATTACAAATGTCTCTCTTCGTCGATCTTGGCATAGGGCACTAAATGACCTTTAGTTTTTAGTTATGACAATTCATAGCCGTGATATTACTTTGGATTGTGATCTGCTATGTTGTCCTCAATAGGTTTATTATCATTATGTTATCTGTGTTTCTTACCCGTCTAGACTTCGTAAACTCAGCCAAATATGGGTCTACTTTGTCGATTTATAGCATTCCAGCCTTAACAACTTAATAACCAAAACTTATTTATGAACCAGCGCTTTCAACAACGGCACGGGAGCAGCTTAAATTTAGCAAAAAGCGTGTTATTCTCATATAATTTAGGGCGTTGATCACTGGGTGGCATTTTGCATGCATAAACGTCGCGGACAAAGTGCATCAGGTGCATTATTGTTTTGTCAACTAACATTCGGTTTTTTTGCAATGTTTCAGTCACCCAACTCAGCAATTTCATCAGCAACAGACTAGATGCGGCGACACCATTTGCAGTCGGAGCTCAAGTGTCAATCAATGTAATGCTCGATGTAAAAGAAAGATTCGATAATATGACTTTATTGGCTAATTGACTTCCCGTCATGGGTGTGAATTAAACAATAGAGAGCGAAAATGTAGGGTTCCTGGGGACGCAGCAGTGCTCCTTATTTGGCAAGGAGGCATTAAAGTATGTCACCCAAGAACTGTTCAATAGTTAGGTATATAACTCTTTGCCGCCATGCAACCACCAATATCAATGCCTCGTGCAGAGGAGGCTGGTCTTTGGTGAATTCCGTTAAGTTAATTCGTTAAGTGGTAGAGTTGCTAAGTATAAGGGTCACATACGCAATGATAATTTATATAAACACATAATATATTATATAAATATATATATATACATATATACATATATATAAATATATGTACATATATAAATATATATATGTGAGAAAATATGTATATACATATATTTATATATATATATGCATATATATCAATATATATATAAATATTTGTATATATAAATACATATATATATATACATATATATATATAAATATATATATATATATATATACATATATTATCTATATGTTTATATCTATATATGTTTTTGTTTGTATATATGCATGTATTCTATGCATTAATGTATGTTTAAATGTATGAATTTTGTGCATATCTACATGGTCTGTCATGAAACATTGAGGTGGCGTTAACAAAGATCCGTATAACGTATATACTAGCGAGGTGCGCTTGACAGCGTCGTACTCTAACCGAATGTAATCAACTATAGATTTGGTATGAAAAACCAAGCATGCAATCAGAGAATTGTTCATTAATGCGCAAATTATTACAGTATAACTAGGTTTCCAGCTGCTGGACTATTAGCCACAAGACTTTGGCGAACCTCCTATATCTATCAACTCAGCTTCTCTATTTGTAAGCTACACACAACAGTGTTAAAGTGTACGGCTTGCTGTTGAACGAAACATTGAGTCCACTCACACAGGAGAATGACATATTACGATATAGACAAGGGAGGGACTGAAACTGGAATAGTTTAAAGAGCACATATCTAGACAATGTTGTAAAGTCCAAGCACCGTTTGAATTGTAAGTTTAATGTTAACAGGGATGTTTTCTGATCGAAAGCAAATAACAAAAATTTGTACTGAGGGGAATTGCAAAAAATTGGCAATAGATTAGAACGTGCCACTTAGATCGAATACAGCACATTAAACACATTGACATATACTTGCCACCCTGATGCATATACGATTTTATGCTGGACCAGGACTATAAAGCTTTTTTGAAGAGGAAATCTAACATGGAATTACATTATTCAATTGAAGGGAAAATGCAGAATAGATACATGGTCAGCTTGGTCATTCAAATGGCTGATTACATGTGAGGTATGATATATTTTAGTGCTGACGGTCGGCATACATGGAAACGACTTATAAATAGCATTGACATTTCACAAGAGAATATTATATCGCAATGGATCAAGTCACATTTGCGCCAAAATCTTCCTCAAATGGGAAAGCTAGTCCAAATACAATCAATTCGAAACGATTATATGCCAATTTTGCTTCCAAACTTTCGGTGCGATTTCGAACTAAATTCATTGTATATACCCGCTGACGCCGAAATGTTTGAGCGCACAGAGGTTTCACACGACTGTGCCACGGTCGCGTAATGTTATTTGGCATTAGGTAGTATGTGAAGCACCCATAATTACATTTGTCATATATATATATATATATATATATATATATATATATATATATATATATATATATATATATATATATATATATATATATATATATATATATATATATATATATATATATATATATATATATATATATATATACATAATGATAATGATAATGATTATTTATTTAAAGCCCATTCCATATACATCTCAACAGGCTGTACAAGTTATAACAATCAACAATAATAAATAATACAATATAAGACTAGAAATGATAAAAGTGTACAGCAATAATAGGCTACGGCGAATTTATCGATTGCACGTTCATATAATTTGATATATCACAGGTTAAAAAAACATATGTGCTTTCACGTCAATGGCGCCATTAATGTCACGTGATCGTTGACCACTGGTGGTGAAGTCTTGGCTGGAGATCTTCCTGTCCAGAGTTTGACCAGGTTATGAGGACTCCAGTCTTGTTCGAGAGGGATTGATGAGAAGTATGGTAAGGAGGGATCACAGGGGGAGCTTGTGAATGTTGCCAACTCCCCCGAGGGGCTTTCTGTGCTTCTGACATCGATTTGTAGCGCCATCTGGTGGGTGGTGCAAGGAGCAGCATCTAGGATTCGGAAAGGCTTGCTCATGCCAACCTTCTTCCTCTTGGTAATATACAAGAATTGGTAGCTGTGTGATGGGCTGCTGGTTAACTGGTTTACATCCGCAAGGAAAATGACTTTCTTTTTCAAAGACGGGTTGCTTTTCTTCTTAGATTTTTTTGTCGTCCATTTGCAGGCTATGTAATCTTTGGCACTCACCCAGTTGTCCAGATAAATACCGATCCAATTACAGGTTGATGGATGGAAGTTATTCTTGGCGACGTGATAATTCACCTCGGTATCCTCGCATGGAGCGTAACTCTCTTGAATATCGTCGAAGACAACGAGGTTCACGTCGTCAGAGGATTTCATAACGGTCTCCATTTTCCTTGCAGGGGGGTTATTTGTGGCGATTGTGATGTTGGTGAGGTCGCACAGATGTGACTGATGGTGTTGTCAAAAGCCCTACCCTCCTTTCATCCCCTACCGTTGACCAGTTCGGCCAAACTTGCGTATTTATCTTCTGTCGCTTTTTTTCTGTCATATATTTGCTTCAAAGAAAACAAATTCAAAATCGCGTATTGTAGGTTTCTTTGTGTTGTTTCTATGGAAACGTATTTCAAAAACTTAAAAGATATGTAAGTAAAAACAAAAAGAATTGAGTACTTCCACTGCCAAAATAAAACGATTTCTTCTTGTAAAATCCATAATCAGCTCTCCATATAATCCAAACAAAGTTAGTTATATTTTAAACTAGTAAAACAAAATATAAATATCCAAAATCCATGAAAGATACGCGGAGCAGAAGTGCAGCACGTCCGTCGTGCGCAACAATCAACAATCAAGTATATATCATATATATATATATAAAGTATTTATATACATATTTATATATATTTACATATAAATATAAGTACATCCATACATAAATGCACACATACATACATATATATATATATATATATACACATATATGTGTATTTATATAAATATATATATATATATATATACATACATACATATACATATATATATATGTGTATTATATATATATATATATATATATATATATATATATATATATATATATATATAGGAATATAATTGAAATCGATTGATGCAAACAAATAATAGCGTGCATGTATACATATACATGCATATAAATACATCGATAAATCTTTCGTACATATATATACATATATATAGATATGTACACATTGATATATTTTTTGCATCAATCGATTTCAATTATATACCTGTATATATATATATATATATATATATATATATATATAGATATATATATATATATATATATATATATATATATATATATATATATATATATATATATATATATAAACATATATATATATATATATACATATATACAAATAAATATACGAAAATATTTCATATATATATATATGTATATATATATATATATCTTTATGTAAATATAAATATACATATATATATATATATATATATATATATATATATATATATATACATATATATATATATATATATATGAAGACATTTTGCGTGAGAAAATAATGAGATTCAGCACTGAATGTATTTTGATTCTTTTTTCATATTAACCGGTCGTTGAATAATTCCTCTACTTTTAATAACTACGATATGTTTTATAGAGTGGTCTTAGGAATTGCACTTTGGACTAATTAGTGCTACATGTAAGCTGAGTGATATTTACTCCGCATAAGTGTCTCTGGAATAGACCAAAAGCCAAAATTATTGGCCCTCAGTAAGACATATTTATGCTATGTTCTTGCACGAACAGCAAAGCTTGGCCATAAAAGCATCCGAGGGTGATTGCAGAGCCATATGCAATGTAGTTTCCAGTGATTTAGAACATTGTCAGTTTCGTTTAGCATGCTGTTACACCTTTAAGTGCTATTTCATATGTTGTACACTTCACCTGCTGGGAAAACAAGCACACAGTGAATCATTACGACCGATTCGAAACGTCTTCTAACGACCGGCTTAAATGCACTAATGCTATGTCACATTGCTTGACATTTGCACCAGAATTATCCTTCTCAGTTCTCTTATGAATGACAGCGTCAAATAAATTAATAATTTGCAATAAGGTTTATATTTTTAATTATTTTTAAATTCGACAAATGCTTCGGATTCATAATGATAGAAACAATTATTCAGTAAGATGACTATATTGCTAGGCATGCTAAACAAGTGCTATCGTCTTTACATCGTCATTACTTACAATGCGTTTCCAGCCATTGTCAAATATATCCGTCTTGTATAGGCAAGCGGATTTGTTTTCGAAATTCTCGAGCTATCCGTTGCTCCATCTTTACTCCGTTAAAGCATACTTAAAGAAGCGTATGGTAATGCCTAAACCTCTGTTCTTTTAACCGTTCACAGTTCGATATCCGCTTTCAAAACAGCAATTATTTATTGAACTCACCATGAAGAAGAGCGGTCAATGACACACCAAGGTATTGATTAGGTACGCAACGATGAGTGATGGAAGCTCATCTAGCGCAATGCAAATAGGATTTCAAAATCAACTTATAATGATTACTTAAATAACTTTAATGTTGCGTTCCAATATTTTGCGATCAAATCCAAACAGAAGCAGGGTCAAAGGAAGAATTATGCAAAGAATTGGTGGTTTCCTGCCAATAACCTTCAACACTGCGCGTTATCTCCAAGAGCAATAGAATACACCCTCTGGCTCAGAAACGCTCAACGAAGGACATGCTAACGAGCACAGGTAATGGAATGAATAATTAAACTGATATATTTTACCCAAAGCAGGGTACATGCACGTGCTAATTCGCATAATCGATGTGTCGGTTTTACTATGCATCGCTGGTTGTCGAAACAGCGTACCCAGTGATATCCCGTACATAGCTACAATGTTCAGTGGTTGGATTAGTACTCGGTACCCCGTAGAAACTGACCTAAGCATCCTGCCTTATATCTGTTATGATTTAATGGATACTTGTAAGTGATGATGCAGCGATCGATTTGATTGTCTTGTTTGATCTTCGTCTTATGCATCACTGAGGCTAATTTGCACCAGTGTTGCTTCTCATTATTTGATGCTGGTATCCGTATTCTAGATCTAGTTACGCCCGTTATTCATCTGACAACTAGCACAGACTAAAGGTCTATTCGATAATATACTTTACTATAATTTTTTTAGATTAAATATAGTTATTGTAACTGAATCGCGTATGTAGTAGTGAGAAAAATTAAGTAAATAATCGTTCTCAAAGCCGCATTGCCTGTCGCAACTGTGATCTCTTTTAAAAGGCGAGAAGATTTAAGTTAATTTTGTGCTGCATTACACAATTGCCTAAGAAGAGTAACCAGAGTTGTAAACGTCAATTTCCGATTTTCAAAGAAGAATAATAGTTCTGTGAGAGTGTGTGAATATTATTTCAACCAGGTAGCGGCGATAATGCTGTTTTATATATGGTTCGTGCTGAATCTTGGCTGAAATTAACTGGCGTTGGCAATCCCCACTGCCGAGCTCTGACAAAGTGCATTAGGGTATAATAGTAATGGCGACGATCACGCTGTTCATTGTTTGAATTATTAACACGGCCCTTAGGTTATTTACAGTTTGCTAACTTGTGCGACTTCTAATCATGAATAAATAAATTGCGAACATATTGCAGCCGTGTCACGTGAATTACCCCCAGATTAACATGAATAATAACATATACAAAGTCGCTGTATTCGATTAGAAGAAATAATGTTGTTTTGCAAAGCTCAATGTTACTCAACATGTTATTGTCACGAGTTGTGCTTCATGGATGCTTTGTAAGATACATTGTCCGCAATAAGCTCATCTAACATAATTTTTGTACCAAACGGACTGTCCAACATACTGTAGATCAAACGTAAAAACCGCCGCAGCGCAGATAAATGGCGAGTCTATCTGCCCCGATGATGATTGTTGCGCTGATTCTGACCATCAGCAAACTAAGAACGATAGAATAGATGCATTTTTCAAGACTATTTCCAAAGTCGTCTAGCAGCATTTTATTACATATATAACCATGTACCCGTTCGAAATTAATTAATAATGTAACTCGTTTATCAAATCGAGATTGTTTGTTATACATATTCTAATGATTCTGCATCGATTGCATCAATCAAAACCAATTTTGTGAATATCCTACGACCTAACTCTTATAACGTGTTGGACGAGATTTCCAGTGTTAGAATATCGGTATACTTCCTTCTTTGGTATTATGATATACCAATCCAGAGGTTTTATGAAATGGATAAATGGCAACGGCGCATAATTCAACAGGGTCATCATAGTACATATGGCCAGTTGCTGTCAATAATGTTAGCAATAAACAGTCAATTGCTCTGCATTTATCATTGGCAAATATGCAGCGACGGTTGTATAGTATGATACATCGATGTTCACGTACACTGACGAAAACCGTAATCAGCCTCCAGATAACCTTCCGACGATGCTCACATCATTTTCTGGTGTAACATTAGAAAACACAGATATATAGCTAGATATATATATATATATATATATATAGATATATATATATATATAGATATATATATATATAGATAGGATATATATAGATATATATATATATATATATCTATATATATATATATATATATATATATATATATATATATATATATATATATATATATATCTATATATATATATATATATATATATATATATATATATATATATATATATAGATATATACAGGACTCGAACCTAACGCCCGCCCGCTCGCCAATGGCAGGTCAAAATCGACTCGGGCGGGTTGAAATTACGAAACTTGTCGCCCGGGTGGCGAGTGAATAATCCGCCTGTATTAGGTATTGATGATCCTCTCGCTCGAAACAGCCTTCAGCCGAATGCCCGAACTTAAATTTAAGACGCAGTTAGCCTTCCGAACACCGACTGAGATTCGGTGATTGTTTACTCCAAACGCAGCGATTATTTATCAAGACGGTTTTCATCGTAGTACTGAATATGCAGATTTGGACACGTTATATGATCTTATCGGATGTCCCCGCTGGTATTGTTAATTGGGCGCTAAAATACCGTCGCTCACTTAGCTGACCACTTTTTCACATAGCTTGCCTAACTAACGCTGCAATGTGACGGTTATAATTAAAGATGCATCCCCATTCATATATTTTCTGGTCTTCTATATATAATATAACATGTTTCATCCCAACTCCGCCAACATTTTCATTATCCCTTTACCCCATCCGATATGTACCGATATTTTCCGGAATTAGGGAGTAAAACACCCCTCACGAGCAGCCGTGATTTTTTGTGCTAGAATTGTATACGAGTACTCGTTTATCTTTGCATGTGTCCAGTGAGCGGGATATACCACCAAATTTGTGTTGTTTCAGGTAATAATGTAAGTAGGTGCACGGAGGTAATACTCTAGGATTAGTGTCGGCTTTTGAGAAGCTGTTACAGGAGCTCGCGCTTTCAACTGGTAGGCGCGTCACGACGCGGCGCGTGCAGTCAACATAATGACATGCATGAAACGTCGCTCGCTGCGTGGCGTCGCGCATCGCGTTTTGGTCTCGGCGAACTTACTTGGATATATGTTTGGTCGTGAACAATCACCAAGCCCTGTGTACGAGTCGACCAAGTCAAATCGGCAGCGTCCAATGCACACTGCACTTGAAGCCGCATATAAATATATATATATATATATATATATATATATATATATATATAGAGATATATATATATATATATATATATATATATCATATATTATATGTATATATATATATTTATATATATATATATATCTATATATATATATATATATATATATATATATATATATATATATATATATCTATATATATATCTATATATATATATCTATATATATATATATATATATATATGTAGCTATATATATATGTGTTTTCTAATGTCACACCAGAAAATGATGTGAGCATCGTCGGAAGGTTATCTGGAGGCTGATTACGGTTTTCGTCAGTGTACGTGAACATCAATGTAGCGTACTATACAACCGTCGCTGCATATTTGCCAATGATAAATGCAGAGCAATTGACTGTTTATTGCTAACATTATTGACAGCAACTGGCCATATGTACTATGATGACCCTGTTGAATTATGCGCCGTTGCCATTTATCCATTTCATAAAACCTCTGGATTGGTATATCATAATACCAAAGAAGGAAGTATACCGATATTCTAACACTGGAAATCTCTTCCAACACTTTGTAAGAGTTAGG
>CM067356.1:25637377-25747377 GCA_034190875.2 Urechis unicinctus
AACAAATTCACTTCCGGTTTGTATCATTCGTCGTTTCGAGGCCGTTTTCAAAGGTCGACCCTTCAATACATCTATGACCACCCTGGCTCCTGTTTTCATGATACTTTTCTTGACGATTGATACAGCTTTCCTCGCCAATGAGAGCAGCGTTTGTTTCACTAGAGGCATCACCATATGTGCCAAACCACTAAAGATGCTACCCAAACCATGACCACGTTGTCGCCTACTCCCCATGAATACGGGGAAACCATTTCCAGCTTGGTGTGTATAATAAGATGTATATGGATCTGCCATATCAAAACTAAGTTTTTCTCTCTTTCCTAAAATGTAACGTCACTGTCACTTTACCACTTTCAAATGATATGGGATGGCCAGTATCATCTCTTATATCGATTTCCACAATGGAAAATGATTTGGTCATTACAGGAGAATAAATATATGTTCATAGGTCTGGGTCATCATAAGACCTTTGAATTCATCTTTCAGTCAATACCACCACCACCACATCATCAATCATTTGAATAACAGCTTTCTGTATTTGGTGATTGTAACCAATTTGGACTATAGATTCCCCTAAGACCGTCATTCGGCAGTTCATGGTATCTACCAAGGCTTGTGGACTATTATAATACCCCTTCTTGATATCAGTGTAAATGGGATGTGCCATTTTACCCCTGTCAGCAAATTGACACATTTCTTCATGATCAGACAAACAATGAATAACCCCTAAATCCTTCATGTATTCTTCAAAGCTTTTATTCAGAATTATCAACACCACATCGGCACCAATGTTATACTAGCTATATGGGTACTGTATCTCAGCTAAACCCACTTCCCATTTACCAATCAAATTGATGGTCTTGGGTAATTGAGTGATATATTTTGTCAGCGTGTTCTCTGGGTGATAGCTCAAGGAGCTATTGCTCGGCAACGTCAAATGGAATGTCATACTACCGACGTCACTTTATGCTTGAGGGATGGGTTAGGTAGCATATATCCTAAACTGCTGCTGAGTAATGCCGTCCATAAATTACTGTCCCCTTTTTCCATCAATAAATTGTAAATGTTGACGACAATGACCGTATACAGGATGATGATTTGTGAACAGAACACGATTTCTGCTTTGGGTATGGATTGACCAAAGACTGTCCACACCTGATCGCTGTGATTGTCACGCTGGCTTTCGATGGTATGATGGTGAAACGACTGCAACATCAGTTTTTATAGACTTCTAGGCGATCGATCCACCTGTTGAAACTGTTTGGATACCCCCACCACTTGACAAGGTATTGTTTGCCGTCTTTACGCCTTCTTTCTTTCAACACCTTATCCACATGATACACGGTTTTAACACCTAATTGTTGCATTTCTGCGTCGTCAATCGTACCCATCAATACAGTTTGGGCATCATTCATGAGAGTATAGTCATTGGGTATACCAGAGTGAACCTTATGTATTGTAACCAATTCTTCTCTCCAATTGGGCAAATATCCCTTTTTAAAAGTGCCCTGTTCCTTACTGATGCGGACTCTTTCACCCATGCTGAATTTAGCATCTTTAGACTCGCCGTAAAGCGTCAACCAAGTCTGTTCTTCATTGGTAAGTTTTACCGACTCGGGGGTACGTTTAATACTTCGATGGTAGCTCCGATTGTATCCATGGACTAATTGCTTTAGCACAGATAAATAATCTAATGCGTTGTGTTGGGTAAAATAACGCCACATTTTGCTTTTCAAGTACGATTAAAGCGTTCTACTATACTTGCTTTGATTTCCACATTGTGTGTTGTGAAAAAATGAATGTGGTTGGTTTTCAGCCACTTCTGAAATTTGCGATTGACAAATTCTGTACCTTTGTCCGTCTGCAAGCGTTGCGGCTTGTGGCTTTGTTTCAATATCAGGTCAAAGGCTGTCACTAGGTTAAAACCCGTCTTAGTCTTCAAGGCATTTTTGGGAAAACACATCGATGCAAGTCAACAGAAAGGTGTGACACCGGTGTGCTTGGCCAAGCGTGACACATCGACTAGATCAGCCTGCCATTGATGGTCAATACCACCTACCACCACTCGACGTCTAAGAAATTTTTGTCGTATAGGCTTATGTAATGTGTATGCATCTTGTTGTGATAACCACGATGTTGCTGAGGATGGTTTCAACTTGACAGCTTTTGACAAGGCACGTACACCCCCGAATGCACTGGGTAGTTGTGGGTCGTAATACAACTTGTCTAGTTTTCCCATCTCGCCCACGAGTTAGCTGCTACACCTCTGGCTGGTCATTTTTCTCTGGCCACCAAACTTCCAGGTCGAGTTCGTTTATGATCAATCAATCGCTGCACTCGATCTTCCCCATGTTGGATCCACGACCACCGATCTGGATGACCCACCCAATCTTGTGGTAGGTTGGTGTCACGCAAGCCTCAAGCAAATTCTTGCCAACCAGGGGGAGTGAAACTTTTACGACCTCCGTAACACATCATTGACTAAATCAGTCATGTTGCTTCCAGATACCACCTGACCTTTAATGACTAATTCTCCGCTGTCATTCCATCCCATTTCAGGGTTTCGTTGGATTCGGTCCATTAACAAGCGTCCTTTAGCCTGGAACTTCCCTGGAATGCTTTTGATAACCTCCACCATCACAGGATCGTCAATCACCTCAGCCACCTGCTTAACCACCCCGGGTGGGTCTGCAGACTCGACTGTTGTTGTGTCATCAGATCTGGATGGACGTGGTGGTGGTGGTGGTGGTGGTGGTGGTGGTGGTGGTGGTGGTGGTGATGGTAGTGGTCGTGGAGATTTATGCTGTTGTTAATAGGTGAGATGCTTTTGCAATATCTGGTTGTACATTAGAACTTTATCCTCATCCGGCTTATCATGCTGATTCAATACTTGACGCATCTCATCATCCAAATTCAACAAGGTCGTATTGTGAAGCACTCATTATAGGAGGATCCACAAGTATCATTTTCTTCGCCATTAATTTACGATACCACCTACCAACGTTCCCAATAGTGGACCGATAATAGGTGCCAATAGCGCTGGTAAGAAACCACCTTTTTGTAACACACTTTTCTTTTTCGTAATGGCTTTTTTTTTGTAGAAAGGGTGCGCAGACCTTGTTTGTGTCGGGTTAATTTGCGTTTCTGAGTCGATGTTAAGGAAACATTCCCTTTGAAGACATTCAGTGCACATTCACAGAGACAGTTGACCAAATCGTTGTCCACTGCTTTCAATAAAGCTATGTTTATGACTGGTTTTGCCTTGGCCATTACTCGCAGTGTATTAGCGTGTCTTTGTAAGCGACCTTCCATCTTGACCCTTGAGAAATCAAATGATAAGTATGACTCAATTTGTCAATTTATATATATATATATATATCGGGATAAGAATATATCACTGTAAACACCATTTCTCGCCATGGGTCAGACGTTCTTATCTCCAATTTTGCTTTACTTCTTCGCGATTCGTTCGGCTCCTTACCTGCTACCCCACTTTTAAGGCCTGGCGACGTGATGTCAACAGCCACGTGATCATTCATTTATCAAAATCACCAATCACATGGTGTCTCCACCAATACTGGTAATCAACCGTTGTATTCGTTATATTACACAACATATCATACAGAAACCTTAAGAAAAAACAGACGGTAAGATATATATAAAAATATTTTATTTAAGCGATTATAATTGGTGAATCACACGACTTTCAATTTCATTCTTTACCGATATCAACCAAAATTGTCTATAATTAGGACAATAGAATTGGCTAGTTTCTGTCCATGAAGGGGGAGGCCCAAACAAGCCCAAACATGTCGTCCACATATCCATCAATTCCAGATCGCTCACACGCAGCATTGCCTCAGGCAAATACAGCCTCACCTGCTCCTCCCGTTCCATCATCAAACGCACATCATGCTGTAACTGACTTGGATGGTCCACTTGACAACCGGGACAATTTTCTTTGATCACGAGTCTCACCAAGTTTACCAAATGATCCACGTAGACAGTTTCAAGACACTCGTCCAGTAACTCCTGGCGTTGTTTCTTAGCTCCAAACCGATCATTCAAATCCTCCCATCTGTCAACCAACATGCGCCAAGCAAATCTATCTAAACGCAGTTTTACCTGGTCATGTTTTATTTTCACCAGCGGGGTCGGGTGTTGAACACTAATATAGACTTCTGCTCCCATTCTTGATGCGTCCCTACTTCTACCGCGTTTAGGGTCTCTGCTATGGCTGATAACTCATAGCCACCATACAAAAAGTCTCTCAAATCCAAATTTATCTGTAATTTCCGATCCGTGTCAAGAAGTATTACTCTGTCCTTATTCCACAACGTCAACGAAAATTGACAGAAGTCGCGAGTGTAGACTGGAATCACCATTGTTTTAGTTGTCTTCTCCATTTGGTATCATTCACCTTGTGGTCAACAAGTAGGCAGATGCACAAAACTTGTCGCCTCACAGTTATATACCCTGTAGCTGTAATGACTCACAGATCTGGAACAATACGTCTTCACTCAATAGCTTATCAAACTCCGCCTCTGTGACTAGCCAACCACCAGGTATTCTTTCTTCCCCTCTGTAATGCTGAACACCAATCAAATGACGACCAGCAAAATAACGCTTGACCAAGTACTGATCGCCCGCTAAATATACTCTGTTTGCATCTTTTAGACGAGGTACCTCACGTACAATGCGGCCAAATAACATGGCGAAAATCGGATTACACGCTTTCCCTTCACTCGCTCCACCTCCAACCTTACATATGGAGCTCCATTCTTACATTTCAACACGCGAATGGCCACGCGAGAGCTCAGTGGTATTGGTGACTCCATAGTGGTTGAAGAACGGTCTGATTCCCAACTATTATAAAGCATTCAACAACGTCTAGCATCATATCACGTGGTTCACTTTCACCACCACCACCCCTTTCATCTTTACTAACATGTTCAAACGCGTCTTCCCATGTCCATTGTTATCTCCAAAGGGTTACATCATTCTTGACATATACTTAAAATCCATTGTTATTCTAAATAATTAACATTCACTTGACACCAGGTGAGGTACCGATGAACGCAGCTGCTTATTACCAATGAACAGGTGACATGTATTCGCTGAAATACGCCTAATTGAATTCCGTAGGGGTGGGGGGTCTTTCATCTGTTATTCAAAGTATAATCCGAGGAAATGACAAAGTAAATTTAACAGTCGATATTCATTAAGCATCATACACGACTGCACATTGAACAGAAAACAAATTATATAATTAACAATAAGATGCGAGGAGGGGGGGGGGGGTGCTAAGCGGTATTGATGACTTCACAGTGATTGAAGAACGGTCTGATACCCAGCTCTTTATAAAGCATTTAACAATGCCTTACATCATATCACATGGACGCATAGCATCAGCAGGTTATGCAAGTCCAAACACGTCACATGATCACGTGGTCACCGCAAAGGTGGAGCAAGGGGGGTGGGAAGGTCATTTGCGGGGGGGTGGGGGGGGCTCTGGTATAACGTATACATTAGGTCATCCGGTGTATCCTGTGAGAGGCTAACTACTGGCGACCCCATTTTGAAGAGAAAAAAACCGCCAGAACAGCCACTTCCTATACTACTGCGATTCAGGTTGCTCTTGATGCTAGGTTGTTGCTGTGATACTTTGGCTGACACGGGTAATTGCTTCTTTAGTATGTCATCCGTACAGCATTTTCGATATGGCATTCCCATAGCATAGTCTGAACGCTCATTACAACATTTCCGCTAATAAGTGTTTCTAATAAAACCGTTATGGATCACAAGCAGTGTGATGTTGAAGGGCTTCTTTGCCAAGTCGCACCAATGTTGGTCGTGAGCGCAACCATTGGAATATTACATCCCATCGATTCACATCTCACTTCAATCAATTCCAAAGTCTCACCTTTACCCGAGATCGATAACTCAATACGGGTTATATTTGAGTATGCACCCATCGGAATGGTAATTGCCCCTGTTTTCCATATATGGTTCGGCAATTCTCTGGGATTCAAAGTGCATGATGTTTACATGGTTATGACTGCGGATCCCCATTATGCATGTTTTCTGCTTAACAACAAATTGACTACATCCAACTACAGTACAATATGTGTGAAGTCCTGCTTGCTATATTGTTGGAATTCAAATTGCTCGGAATTAACGAATTCAGAGATCAACGGGAAACATTTGCATTATCAGATATAATTTGAGTAATTGCTGAATTGTCTTCACAGGACATCTGGCGGAAGCTGTATATAGGGCGAAACATCATAAGTTATGAATGGTACTGAATTTCTTGCTGTAGAATATATCCCTTTCGAATTTGCTTATAATTACAGTTCTACAACGCAAGCAAAACAAATAAGACACCAATTTCCTTGGCAGCTTTGTCTAACATGTCTAATGCGCAGCAATAACAAAAGGCATTCAGTGCATTTTGTTTGCAGATGAAGGATGACTTTCTAATCGACGATGAAAGAGCTTCTTTCTTATAATCTCGAAATATGCAACCATTTTCGTCGCTATGAGTGATATTGCTGAGTTTGTAACCATTGTGTCCTGTTGTCAAGCAGTCAAAGATTATTTGTCCACATTTTTCTAAAATTCGATGATTTATGAACAAGTATTACACATAATTAAACGGGTATTATGACAGGAGCTTGTGACGCAAATGTCGGGCCAACTTAGCGGTCTTATCGGTGGATAATTCACAGCATCAATTTACTCTTATATTTGTGTATATGTGATTAGTTGGTATCCCTGGATTTGACGCGGTATAAACATTATGAATGACCTTCCAGTCCAATTTCGGCAACCGTGCTGTATGTCATATCACGATATGTCAAATAAGCATTTCAATTCGTGCGTTTAAAGACGACCACTTAGTATATCAGTTCTAAATTTGCGTGACAGAAACTACCTTACATTGCGATATGCCGATTGTAATTACTAGACAACGATGAAGTAGCCCTATCATACAGTGTCTAGATGACAAGACGATATATGATTCCTTTGTACAAGTTATCATGCTACAAATGACGGGCAACATGCGCATGGATGCCATTACCTTTTATGTATACATATATATATATATAGATATAGATATATATAGATATATATATATAGAGATATAGATATAGAGAGATAGATATAGATAGAGATAGAGAGAGAGAGATATAGAGATATATATATAGAGATAGAGATATAGAGATCTATATCTATATCTATATATATCCCTAGATAGAGAGATATCTCTATATAGATATATATATATATCTATATATATATATATATATATATCTATATATATATATATATATATATATATATATATATATATATATATATATATATATATATATATATATATATATATATGTTTCGCGTTATCTACATCAATTGAAAAATTTCGATTGTTTTCGGCCACGTAAAATTGAGCAATGCTGGTTGATACTTTATGCATAAACGCTAGCTTGCCATTAATCAATGTCCATGCATCAACTCAATGTCACTGGGGGCACATGCTTGTTTCCATTTCACCCTTAAATATTTAAATCATCTTTCTCTTTCGTTCTCTAAACTACTATATATATTAAATGCTCGTGCTAATGAGGTTGATTAATTTAGTGCTTTTCATGATCTCATTGAGCATTAACTATGAAGTGCAGGAGATTAAATTAGAGTAATATTATTCGAGAACAATTTGATTAAAAGTTGTACTCAAACTAGCATAGTCACAACATTTGATTAGCCTGTCCATTCTGTAGTTATTTTGTTGATTGTTTTGCATTTGTAGCCTATTGTTGGATTGCTTCTGTGGATAATAATCGTTCAAAGCCATTTTCGGTTAGTTTGTGTTGCACAATGGGGGAGAGATATCTATACGCTAATCAAGGTTCTATTATCAACCACAGTAAAGCCAAATACAAAAGAACTCCGAGGGGCAAAGCAAAATAGTTTGTTTGATGCGGATAAACATAAATTCCCGTGTACTATATCACATCAAAAGCGCATCTTGTGGATGATTGTGATATGTGTCTCGAAGATGCTTTCAGTTCCTATTCTTTCGTCGAATGAATAAAGTGGCTTCCGATAAATTGGATCTCTGGTCTCTGAGAACGGGCCCACTTTACATCGTACGCCTGGGTCTAACCTAGAACTTTGATTTGATATTTCACTAGATTTGGTCCTTAACAGATCGGATGCGACGGTTAATGGACCGATTTGAGTTTATTGACCCTATCATGAATTGATTACAGCGAATTACCTATAACCGTGCGATAGGCACTTGAATTAAAAGTACTATCACTCGAATCCAAAATGTAGAAGCTTTTTGGAAGACAATATCAAGGGATACAGAAGCAATTACAATTCGTGCACTTGATTAACGTGGCTTTCTGTGGCTTTTCATTGATTTGCATGTTTTTCCTTTTCATATGTCTATATAATACGTGGAGATGTGGCACTTGGAGGCAGCAGGAAGCTAGAGATTTGCTGTGATTCATGATCATTATTCTCTTTCCGCGCGGTGTAACATTACATCTGACGCGTCTCGAGATGCTTCTTGATAGAGAATGTTCTAAAGGCCTTTGTTAATAATAGCATTTATCTAGCATACGAAATCAAATTTTGTTTCGGTGGATTCTTGATTACATCCCGCTCTTTGTAACTCGTTTCGGGTAATGATATGTCATTAGTATTCTGGATTGTTGGTGATAATTTTAAACATATTTCAAGCTCTGCGAAGCCACAGCACCATTAAAGCGACGTTGCCTATACAGTGTCAATTGCTTCAAAGAGTATATTGCGGGTTGCTGGGTTTTTGTGTCGGTTTTAGATTACTGAATTAGAGAAGTACCAAGCAGGATCAATGCTTTCGTTTCGTAAGGTCATAGGTGACATTTAAATTTCCGAACTTGCGCACGAATTACGCCACTATTATAGGAGGCTCGACAATTATAACAAGAATCGCAATATAAACTTATTCTGAACCCTGAGCAGTTCCATGTGCAAGATAACTATGAATGAGCGAAAATGTGTAGCTCTGTCAACGTTATTACTCCAGCCACTGCAGTGGAGAACGAAGATCCCAGATCCAGCCAATACCCATGCATTGTGTGGCCCCCTCGTGAAAAATCAGCACAAAAACATGATGGGGTTTTTAAGTAATTGTGTCGTGTCGCAATCTGTGGTGTGGGATGTGCGACACGCGCTTGAGGATGTTGAGGAAAGAACACGAACTTCAGGCGTAGGGTTTAGAAGAAACTTAAACTTTATTGATAACTATGACTTTAGAATTTAATATGGAACTTTGCCTAAAAGATGGAGAGAGAAGTGTCGAGCTCGGAGGCCAGGGTAGAACTGAATTTCAAAGGTTAAAACGATTCCCTCAACGACTCAGGCACGCTATCCCAATTCTCATTGGATATGCCGTAGCCTGGTCAGAGGACTGGGGGATGGGCGTGGCTATTAAATATGGGGTATGAATGAGCAGAGGGGGTGAGGTAACACGAAGGTCACTCGTGGGCATGACTGAGAGGGGCCCGTTATGACGATGGACAAGGTTGTGGCATAATGTACTACTGACACTCAACATCTCCCTCTCCTCTAAAGTGGATGAATATCCACAAAAGAAAATAGGTCCCCTCAAGGGAGAAAAAGAAATAACATAGGGATTTTCTAAACTAGGGGTTGGGTGATATGGAAATGATTGTATAATGAGTTGGAATAAGTTGGTTTAAGACACATTCCAGTGTACTTTATATCGGAATGGTTACAAGGTATATTACAAATCTGCATTAATTATTAATTAATCAAATGAAAGCGTTTATATTATTATTTTCACATTTGTTTTTCCTGCTAGTATTATAACTGTACGACAGATGAATTTTGTTAGGTGTCGTGTAGGTTGATCTATTTTCTAGGATGTTTAAATTTAACCATAATTAACTTTTATTTTGGGACATGGTGCAATATCTATGGCCAGGGCATCTTAATTACTCATAGATACCCCAGCTGTACTCGAAAACTGGCAAAATCTATGCCAAAGCATTGATAGCGCCAGCAAGAGCATCTTGCGACACTCCTAACCCTTGTGAATCCGAGCCGAGCAGAGAGTTGGCCTCTCTGTGCACCTCAACGCTAAAGCTAATTAACATTGTGGGCCTACCTGGCGTGGGATTTTATGATGGAAAAGGGAGAGAAACAATGTTAAACATGCAACACCAATCCTGACTATTGTAAAGAAAAAGTAAGTTATGCCATTGGAATAGGAATATAGCCTGAGCAAGTCATGGTAGTTTTACTTGCATCTAAACTAGCAAAGCAGGGCTGATGGAAAACAAGTCATGGCCGTTTCACTTGTCTATGCCCACTGCTTGCAATTATAAATTTAAAAAAAAAACAATTCAAACGGTTAATCCATTGGCTCACAATTTGTGTGAAAAGCACGTAATTTGATTTAAACATTAGCAGAATTAGAATCATCATTGCCGTGAGCTTTCCGAACTGGTTGGTCCATTCGATCCAGGTAGCGACTTAATACTTGAAGATCCTCGGCCGGTTGATCATGTCGTAGTCAGGAGTCGCGCGTCAACGCCTCCTCTGGCTGAAAGTGATCTGTCCCCTAGACTAAAGACGCTATCGAACACAAGTGTATATATTTGATGCTGCGAACATAGCACGGCATGACTACCACACTGAGCACAAATAAATCATTATGATAATTACACCAAGTACACATGACTGTTGATGCATAGTCTGCTCATAACCGAAGCAGAACTCGACGGGATATCGACAGGGCATGCCCTTATTTGTCTATCTAGTACGATAACCTCGTTGCGTGAACTGTCGGCCCTCTGGAACATCAACTTGGGCCACTGACCTAGCGCGTTCCTGGGGATTAACTGCTGGTCCTGGAAAGAAGTGGATGTGGCGCATGTTTATACAAGGCAGTTGCTGTGTCCCCACGTCGCCTCCTGGCGCACGCCTGTTATAAGGGGAGGGTGTCTCTAATTGGTTACAAAAGTTTTACAGACAGTAAAAGCTGTGATCTGGGACGGAATTGGTTCGAAACTCATTATACCAATCAGTAGGCCGTTCATCCTCATGTCTGGGACTAGATTCTGCGGGCTTCCTGCTACCTGAAATATTGGCCATGATACTTACTGATCTCGTCAGATCTGTGATACGTGGTTATGGTCACCATTCGAGCTTCACGGTTTATAACCTAAATCACACAGACTTACCTAAAGGCAAATTAAGTTTTCCGAATGCAAATGTTGACTGCCCAATTTCATGTTCACTATCCAATGAAAACGTATTGTGAAAATTTAGCAGAATAGTGAGATATCGGGTCGGTTGATTGTTTGACAACCGGTGTGATTGGCGTGCGACGCACAATATACATGATACAGGGTAGTAGGCATCGCCAATTAGTGTGTGTGTGGGGGGGGGGGGGGGGGGGGGAGGGGTAGTATAATAAAAAAATGACTGCTTTAATTAAATCACCAATGTGGGAACCGTCGCACAGCATACAGCTGTAAGGACTTAAATCTGCAGTAATGTATATAACAATTAAACACGCTATTGTGTGGACTGTCGCCTTACGGGGCAATTAAATCACAACCACAATGGATCAATTTAAACTGTAAAATCGGAGGTCGAGAACCGAGCAAGTGTCGTCGTTACGTCATAAGGATTAAATCCCTAAAACAACAAGCCGCGGTGCGGAAACTGTTCAAAGGAAGGGTCAGGTAACAATCTTCCCGCCAGCAGCTGCCAGCGTCGCGTTAGACGGGCGCTGGAGACATGACCGACTTTGATCGCGCTTATTGCGCCTATACCACCAGCACTGCAACTTGAAATTGCTTTGTTGTCGACGCTGGACAAAGGCTTGTTGGCAGCTTGGTGTGAATGATAAGTGGCAGTGTCTTTGTAAGCCTGTTCCCCGCAGGCATTTACAAACTTAAGCCTTATTTTGAAACGGCTGATGTCGTCGGAACGCACTTTCTGGCTGTTCGACCAAGACAGCCATTTGCCGAGGACTGGGGTGAAGAGTGGAAAATCAGTGGACGGAGATGAGCACTTGTTGGATGGCGGGGGTTGTGGGGGAGGAGACAACGGGGAAAGCGGACTGGGGGATAGGGATGATAGTGGGGGGAACTGAGAATCAGCGTCAGTTGAGGGTAGGAATTTAGCTGGATAATTTGTCTTAGAAGATTGGCTTGGGTTCGTTGGTGATTGTGGGGAAGATGATGTGGCATCCAAGTTTGAAGGGGTTGGTAATGCCGGGGCAGAATTCAATGTAGGGTCCAAATTGGAAGGTGCTGGTGATGTATGGGCAGAAGTGAGTATAAGATCAGAGATGGGAAGGCTAGGTAATGTCTGGAAAGAAGTCAGCTTTGAATCAGAGCCAGGAGGGGTTGGTGATGGGTTAACAGAAGTTGGCAGCATAGCAGGACTTGGGGCTTGTGGGGACGGAGTGGATGAATTGGAAGCTGGTGGTGATTTTTGGGGAGACGATATATTGGCTTCAAACGCTTCCGAATTCAGGGGGGCTGCAGCATCAGGGGGAATTGTAGAATCGGGTGCGTCTTTTTCAACCGCTTTTCGATCTTTAAGTTCGACCAGTGTGGCGGATTTCGCTTTGATTTTCATGACCTGCGTTTCTCGATCTTTACATTCGGCTAGATTCGCATTGATTTCCATGAGCATGTCATTAAATTGCTCTGACTCCTTCCGGCAAAGAACAACATCTTCAACACTTGACTTCAAAGTATCGCGCAGTCTTGCTACTTCGCCACTAGACTTCACTAGCTCTTGAACTGAATCCTCATACAATTTATGCAATTTCACGCAGCACTTACGAAAACATTCATCACGTGACTTGACATGCCGCAGGTGACAAAACTCATAGTCAGCCCGTGCTAACGCCACACGCGAACTCGCTCTGTTATACCTCTCCTGTGCCAGCTTATATTTTTCCTTCACGCATTCATGATGACGCACGACTACATTCAAACGACTGGAACACTGATCTATTTGTTTATGAATCCTGTGTGTGAGAACTTCACATTGATTTTGCAAATCTTCAATTTTCAACGACAAATCCATTTGAACCGACAAGGGAAAAATTCAAAGAGGAAATAGAATAGATGGAATATTTAAACAAAACTGTACTTACAATTCGGTAACCGGAATCGAGTGGATTCTTCACCAGATGTCGTGTCGCAATCTGTGGTGTGGGATGTGCGACACGCGCTTGAAGATGTTGAGGAAAGAACACGAACTTCAGGCGTAGGGTTTAGAAGAAACTTAAACTTTATTGATAACTATGACTTTAGAATTTAATATGGAACTTTGCCTAAAAGATGGAGAGAGAAGTGTCGAGCTCGGAGGCCAGGGTAGAACTGAATTTCAAAGGTTTAAAACGATTCCCTCAACGACTCAGGCACGCTATCCCAATTCTCATTGGATATGCCGTAGCCTGGTCAGAGGACTGGGGGATGGGCGTGGCTATTAAATATGGGGTATGAATGAGCAGAGGGGGTGAGGTGACACGAAGGTCACTCGTGGGCATGACTGAGAGGGGCCCGTTATGACGATGGACAAGGTTGTGGCATAATGTACTACTGACACTCGACAATTGTAACAAGGCAACAATCTTATCATGAGGCTAAACAGGCATAAATATGACACAATCACGGCAAAGGAGCAGAAAAAGTGATCACAAATAATCAGTATCTGCGGAAAGGCGCATTCGCTATCGGGAGTCAATGCGTTGTTACATTTTACTATTACAACAATGGTGAATTCAAGCCCCGTCACAAAATCGGCTACGGCTAGTGTCGTTGTCTGTAATACAATTATAGTGGACATATTTATGTTGGCAATAAAAAAGATATTATCAACCCGATGTTTGATATTTTTATGGTCAATAACAATACCCCACTAGTCAGATAATTGATGAAACTACCGACCTTGCTGATGTGAGTATGTGAAACCCGATCACTGATATCGTATCAGCGGAATGTTGCAGAAAGCCAACTTGGAGATCTGTGGATAAAGAAAATTAATGTTTTAAGATGAGGATAACTGCTTTCGTAAAAACTACAGACATCATATGAAATCGCTTTTCAGAAGTAATATTTAGAGTAAGTCGTGATCAACAATGCACCTATAACTGAGGAATGTCACTAACATCTGTGACGCTCAATATGAAGCATTATGTAACACTGATGCACAGTTGCAGTCATAAATTATTGAACATATACAGAAAAACCTCAATCGATATAAAGCTGACATGATGAAATATGCGCTTAAAATATTGATGCAACCCCGAAGCTTATAATTACTCTCTTGGTGCATATCTGTGACAAATTATCCTTATCTGGGGTTCTCCTGTCAGTACTTTAACTATCAAAAGTGATCCCTGGAGCACTTGCTCTCCCTTACAAATTCAAATCATTATTGTATCTCGGGAATACAGCATGGGTTCAATTTCATTTTAATCCTTTTCTTTATTTTATTCGTCAGTGATATCGAAAATTTCTGAAAACATTCAGTACTCTCTTTTGCTGATGATACAACCCTGCATTTGCCCTTGTCGAATTGTGCAAATTGCACCTAATGAGATATATTGCAATGACCAACTTAAATAATCGTCGAATAGCAAGTAAACTCCATTTAAACGCCCGCAAAACGATGCATATAATTTTTCATCAGCGAAGCCAATCGATAAAGACAAATTCCTTCACGATAAAAGCATTGAAAGAATTTACCCGTGGATCGTTCAATGATGAAACATCCTCTCCGAAGCATCACATCTCCAGGGTTTGTTGGAATTGTAACCAAATTAATTGTAAACTAACAACAAAATCCGTCAAACCCCAACTTCGCCCCATTGATTCATATATATAAGGTACGGTATATTTGAATGGGGAATGTTATAAAAACGTAATGCAGCGAGGTAATTTCCAAGCACAAGTGTCAGTATAATCCGCTGCCACAGTCATTCATAAATATATTTACACAACAATCCGATGTTAATACAGCCTTTGTAAGGCAAAATGTCTACAACATGCGCACACCTCTTACTGCAAAGTATTCGTTAAAAAATCCCTTATATGGCATACCCGGAATAAATATTTGCCATCCCAATATATCAAACCAAATTACATTTGCTATGAAATTATCAGGCATCAAATAAAGTAGGCTGAATAAGATAAAATGCTCATGGTACTCTAAGCTAGCTGCTTACTGTAACAATTTACTTAAACCGCATCCAAAGAGATTGAGTTTTTCGTTGGAGTACTCTGAACATGTGCCAGTGAGCGTGGCCATTGCAAGATGGGATGTCTTCCGTAATCTGATTGGATCATTATTTCAGCCATCTGCGATTTTGATTTCCTTTTCGCTATTTTACTGACACCATTAGTGCATTGGCTCGTTAATGATTCGCCTGTGACATACGTCTCGCCGCTCGTTAGAACTTACGTGTTAAACAGATATTCAATGCACGTAAATATTTTACAATCGAAAAGATAATTTAATAATGGATGACCAGTCAATGCTGTAATGGCTTTATCAAATCACGTTTATAAAGATGTTGAACTGCAGCAAAAATGTTTTATCAGGGACAAACTCTATTGTTGACAAGTGAGAACATGATAGTAGATACAGCAGTACCAACTATTATTCGATGGCCATACCCGCACAACCACATTCGTAACACCTACCATATTACAACCCACGACTGTTTGCTCGATGCATTCATGTTACTAAAGCTCAATATACAGCGACTCTCAGTTCATAAACAGGAATGAAGCCATCGAACATCTTGATAAGGTATGTGAGCGATTAACAGCTGTAAGGATGAAGAATAATAGAGGGATGAATAATATTGTTGTGTTCCATGCCATAATACAAGAGCCATTGATTAGCAGTCCAGGTAATGTAATGCCAGACAGAGTACGTTAGCAACATATGATCAGCCGGATATATCGACCATCATAGCCAATGCAAGGTCCCTGCCCGATCTATAAACAAGGCACACCTTAAAGGGAAAAGCAACAAGGCAGCAAATGATAGATATAAACAAGGAGCTCAGCACGTATCGGGAGACTGTTTGCTCACGTGTTTGACATCTACCACCTGATACATCTGAGTCACTGGTCATGCAGTAAAAAACCCTATAAGAACAATTTGCCTTTTTATTTTATGCATAGCTATCCAATATGAACAGCATTTGCTCAGCCATCAGTATGTGACTTTATCATCATACATATGTGGTATCACACAATTTGAGGCTTCGTACTTAAACTAATATGCAAAACCTCCGATGAAAATGCAGTTGGTCAAACACAATAGCGCCGTTGTTCCAAATTCATGGAGGAGTGCATGCTGTAAACCACACTCTATCCAGTCATTCATTTCAAAGATGAACCTTTCAAATTGAATAAACGTAATGGAACACATTGCAATCGCTCAAACAGGTATTCCATCGTCAAGCTGTAATGTTGGGTTTGCAAAGACTATGTTGAGTTATCGTCGATAGCTTCCTTTTATGTTCCGCTGTCATGTAACGGTGCAGTGCAAAAGAATATAGCCTGGTTTTGCCATTGGGTTGTCACATGGAGCCCTTCCATCATCCCCATTAGTGATATCCTTCCGATGTTGAATGTGACCGAGATTCCCAGCGTGTCAGCAACCCAACGGTTGTAAAATCTGAGCTTCTAATAAATAGCTCCCACGCTTGACATGTTTTTAGCAACCATTGCTTCTGCGTCCTAGTCAGAGGAGGGAAGCCTTGCTGCATTTTATGTCAGTCGAATACTGATAGAATAGTGATACATTCTAACGTCACATGAGTGTGGTTTATGAATACAAATGGAAACATTGGACGCAAATCAATTTTTGGTCGATATATGCATTGTTTGCACAAAATGAACAAGCTAGTCCAAAGCGAATTTATTTCATTTAGACAACAAAGGAAATATCAGATATTCTAATTACTACCATGGCTACTGACCATGTATATAACATAGATGAGAGCGGTCACTTTTCTAGCCATAAGTAGACAATTAGGTATAAGTCAGGTGTTTTGCTCTGTAAAATATATATATATACATATATATATATATACACACACATATATATATATATATATATATATATATATACATATATATTATATATATATATAAATATATATACATATATATGTATATATAAATATATACATATATATATATAACTCTATATGAATATATATATACATATATATGAATATATATATACATACACATATAACTATATATGAAAATATATATTTATATATATTGATATATATATATATAAATATGTATATATATAAGTTTATATATATGTATATATATATTTTATGTGTAGAAATATATAAATATATATATACATATTTATAATAATATCTTTTAAATATACATCTGTACATAAATATATATATATGAATATATTTATACATATATATATATATATCTATATATTTTATAGTTATATATTTAATATACAAATATATATATATATATATTGCTATATATATATGCATATACATTTATAAATATAAATATATAAAGATTTATATATAAATATCTATGCATAGAGATATCGATATGTATATATATAAATCTATATAGATATTTATAAATATATAGACATATATATATATGTATTTATATATAGAACATATATATATATGTACACATATATATATATATATATATATATATATATATATATATACAGATGTATATATATATATATATATATATATATCTATATATATTTATAAGCAGCCCCTCGTGTACATATAAAACCAGGTGACCTTAATATCTGGTGTTCTTTATTACATTCTTGGTAACCTGCGCTTCTGGATTTTATATCTATTGTATCTGATTGTCCTGGATTATCAAGATATGATATATTCACTGAGTGCTGTGTTTTCTCACGTCATCGTATATGTCGCCTTAAAAGGAATCACAATCGTAAGAGATTTACCGTCCACTACATAAAATAAACACGCTATGATTTTTGACGAGGAATTAAGTTCTTGCGTCAGATATTCAATTACCATGTAAATCACTACTTTTGCAAACTTGCTCTAAACCAAAATGATTATAAATGAAGATTTGGTATCTTATTTCTTTACGTGAGGTATTGTTTGCGGTAGCTATAAGACAGCCATCATCTGCATAAAACCATACAGTGCGCTGTATGGCGTCTCGCAAGAGATACCCGCTCGTCTTGTGGTGCATAAAATTGTCTGGAAACCAATATATCGGTATCCCATACTGTCTAAGAACCTCTAGTTTAAGGCTTGTAATTATACCACACATCCACCAGATCATGTCAAAGAAGATGTACCGCCTATCTTCAACTACTAGTTAAGTAAATGCGCTAGAACATCTCCAGATTCTAAGTAAATGTACCACACAGCCCTATGTTTTCGCTTAAAAGATGCACTGCACAACCTGTAGCGCCTGTCTCAGACTGTGCATAGCACAACATCTGGTTCCTGTAAACGAATATATACTACACAACTTCCAGCTGTCTTAGGAGATGTTTGACACAATATCCAGTTCCTTTATCGAAGATGTGATGCACAAATTTAATGTCTGTCTCGTCAATAATTCCTGTTTTAAAGTAAATACTACGCAACCTTTAGTGATTGTGTTAGAATATGTACTAAACAAATGTCAGTTATTTCCTAAGAAGATAAACGAAGCACCAAGCAGTACTAGTTTGGGAAGATACAAAATACCCCCTCGGGTTGTAAAGTAAGATGCTATACGCAACATCCACTGCTTGAATAAGCTGATTTATTCCGCAATGTACTGCGATTACCTAAAGGGATATTACACGCAAAAGCAATTGCTTAGAGGTACCATAAATAATTTAGTGCCCTAAACGCAGTCCGCACATAAAATAGGGGGTTCATCTACCATTTAGTATGAGAGAGCGAGGTCTTAGGCCTGACGATTAATGCCTGACTGATAATCAACAATTGTAGTAGTTACCCGATCACTGCATCGTTAGAGCTGGAAATGTAACATCGCCTATTTTAAGTCATGTCCTCTACAGCACCCATTACACAAAAACCTCCAATTATCACCGGTCACGCAAATGCATGATGGGACCTATTCGTACAGGACGAGGCTTTAGCATGTAGAAGCGAGGCAGGCAGATACTGTTTTTACATCAAAACCGGCCGCGAATGCTTCGTTGAGAGACCTTAACAACTGACATGACCGCATCTTAAAATCTTAAACGTTATTGGTAGAAAATATATATATAAATATATATATATATATATATATATATATATATATATATATATATATATATATAAATATATATATATATGTATATCTATATATATAAATATACATACATATTACACACATATATAGATATGTAAGTATATATATATATGTATATATATATACATATGTATATATATATATATTTATATATATATACACATATATATATTATATATATATAAAGTGTTTATATGTGTAAATATATATACATAAATATATATATACTTATATATATATATTTGAATGTTTATATAGAATTACATTGATTCATATATATATATATATATATATATATATATATATGTTCATGTATGTATATATATATGCATATAAATATATATATATATTTATATATATATGTTTAGATATTCATATATAAATATATATACATATGCATATAAATATACACATATGAATAATTATATATACATATAAATATCCATATATACGCACATATATATTTATACATATATATATACATGTATATTTGTAAAATTACATGTATTTGTACATATGTATATGAACGCATATTTAAAAATACATATACGGTGATAAATATTAAGATAAATATACGTACATGCATACATATGTGCATATATACGAATATATATATATTTATATAAATGTAGATATGCTTATACACATATATATACATACATAAACATATATTTATATAAATGAAGATATTCATATTTATACCTACGTATATATTTATTTATATGTGTATATGTATATGCATTTACGTATATATATATATATATATGTACATATTTAGACATATATATTCATACATTGATATACGTATATATTTAAATGCATATATATGCATATCAATATAAATATGTACGTATATCTAAATATATATATGCATATATATATATAAACATATGTGTATATATATATTTATATATATTTTTATACATATAAAAAATATTTATGTATATAAGTAAATATATGTACATATATATATATATTTATATATGTATATATAAATATGATTGTATGTTTGTATTCATGTATTATTCATATATATATGCATTTTCATATATATATGTACATATATATATATATTTAATAATTATATTTATATATATATATGAATATATATATATAATATATATATATAAATATATATGGACACGTATATATATATATATATATATATATATATATATATATATCTCTATATATATATATATATATTTATATAAATATATCTATATCTATATATAAATATATTCTGGGTGGTGTCATTGTTGTTTCTGCGATCTTGATTAATGAATATTATTTCAGCAGGTCATGGTAATCAAATCATTGAGCAAATATGTAATTGTTAGATCCGGTGCAATCGTGACTAAATGGAAATGTTTTTATGTGGTTAATTAAAATTCATCATCACATGTGTCTGATATACTTATCTTTGGCCTTATGACTGAAGTATACTAGTTTCTTACTTTGGAGCAATAAAATAGTGAAATTTTATTTGAAAGATAATGAATCTAGTATCACGCAACTGATAATTTTGGGACCATTTCTAACCAACTGGTGAATGTGCGACAGATGTTCAGTTATTCCACGTGACAGAATATTAGTCTCGCTCCGAGTTTTTTTTATCTTTCTTGTACTAAATGTTGTTCTGTTTCATGGCGCAAAACTGAAGATATCAAGTAACGCCTTACAAACAAAATATTTTGCACACGATTGCCAATGTTAGCATAATGATTTCACTGTCAAGGTGGAAATTGATCTCTATAATAGCTTCCAAATTAGCAACCATGGAAAGCATCCCACTCACGTTATATTACGTAGTAAAATACTTCATTGTTTATACAACAAGGACAATGATGTAGTTACTTAATTTCTATTGCGGTTTATGCTCAGTTGACTATCAACATGATTAATGAGAATCAAGAGGGATCCATTACTTCATGGTATGTCCCGTCCCGTAATTATTAATAGAAGCTAATTCAATAAATGCTACATGCAAATATGTGCTGTTTTAGTAATGTACACGGGGACTATCTATGTTTGGGATTATCAACGTCTGACATACTAGCAAGGCGGGATTCAAGGTGAAACTAACATTTTATACCGTTAACACTTTCCATGCATTGGAATTGTTTTTTATTTTCCATGAAGCAGTGTATTTCGAATTGCGTTAACGTTTATTCTATGGGATGCATGTTATAGAGTTGTGTGTATATGCTTTGCGATAAGTATTTAAGATATTTAGCAAATAACGGATATCAGGAGATGGTTGAATTATTTGAGTGTGTTTAATGCAGTTGCGTCTCAGTGAAAAGATGCACTGACTTACCCGAGATTTAATCCACATGCCAGTTGTTTTGATTTGTTCACTGAGCACAATGCTTCAACATTCTCTTGACACTTGCCAAGTACCCTTGCCGTTGACATTATATATTTAGTCATCCTCTTTTAAACAACCAAAAGGACACTCTTGGTATCCACCGCGAGTATATTTATCAGCTATTCTACATATTCACTTGATCAAATGCTATACTATACATTGATTGACTCATTTAGAACCCACTAAGATTATTCTGATTCTAATTAGCGCATGTCTACATAACAGAGATAAGCCTTTTGGGTTGACGACAATAGATATACGGAAATGCTTATGCATCATAAAATTTAGTCGAGATGGGCAGGGATGATAGGAAATAATGATGATGATGATGATGACGATGATGATGATTATGATGATGATTATGCTGCTGTTGTTGCTGCTGATGATGATAATCATGCTACTGCTGCTGCAGTTGCTTTTGCTTTTGCTGCTGCTGCTTTTGCTTTTGCTGCTGCTGCTGCTGCTGCTGCTGCTGCTGCTGCTGCTGCTGCTGATGATGATGATGATGATGATGATGATGATGATGATGATGATGATGATGATGATGATGACGACGATGATGGGAGATAGCGATGGTTGACCGCTGTCGGGTGGTTACCATTAACAGAGCGACTATCCCTCACATCCGTATCTGATATAGGCCTAGATTGTACTTAAACTGATAAGATTGCGACAGAGACCAGGCAAAAACGACATAATTGTTGTCTTAACATTTGTTCAGTAACTTATGTACCATGCTAGGTATGTTGCATATGTAACATTTAGTTTTGCATGGCTGATTGCATTGCAAAGGGGAAATGTGCGCTCTTAAATAGCTTATTCATTGGCAATCATGGTAAGCATCACTGCTAGCGTACAATTCGGTCTTTCAAATACGAAACCTCCTTTGGTATTAGAAAACGAACACTTATGAGGTTGTTGGGTTCCATTTGTCTTCATCCCTAAGGTAACAGTCAACATGGTAGCTTGTTTCAAATTCAGTGCAATCAAACATAACGGTTGCGCAAGTAAATTGGAATTTGAGATTATACAAGCAGCAGTAATAAATCTGCGGCCTCGCTATTGAGCTTTCAAAAATATTCTATAGCCCGGTGCATGTAGTGTACTTGGTTTGTGGCATGAGTTTTGATGATATATTTACCATGTTAGGGCGTTATAAATTGTTATTCATGTTTATGATCAAAGCGGTCATAATGTGTCAAGTAATATGCTAGTGTATATACCTACATAATCTAATATGACATATACTATTGTTGCAAGGCAACATGTTTAATCGTGGATCTTATGTGTAAAGCACATCACAGTATATTTCGCGCACGACAATTTTAAGCTCTTTTAGAGAAATGACATGAAGCCACGACACCGGCCAAATTCGTTAGCTTAAAGCTAAGTGAATGCTAAACCTCTCACAGGGTGGTATCCGCATTTTCATAATTTGTTAACTTGTCTCATTGCGCAGTACATCATTGGAAGGGATCATTAAACGCCCATGCATAATCAGTGCGACACCGCTAAACTAACATGATGCAAATGATGCAATTGTAAGCTAAATGGTCATGTTAACAAGCATACAGCGCTATGCTGCTTCAGTGACCGATTTATTTCGATTATGATAAGCATACGTCAACTTCGCCTGGCTCATCTCATTGCCATTTTTTCACTTAAAACAACATAAGAAAAGTTAAGTACTGTATCGCCACGTTTCTGAACTAACAATAGGTAAAAATATCATAGCAGTGTACCATAAGGGGCTAGTAACCAAATCAGTTCTAATTTAAGAGTAACCCAACACCCTTTACAAAGCAATTTACTAATTTCAAGGCGGTAAACATTTTAAGTCCTAAAAAGTCGGTCAATGCAATATATTGGACACATTTTTCATCGACATTCCACGTCGTTGCATGAGCAAACATTAACACCTCAACAGTAAAGTAAACAAAGCAATCAGCAGAAATTGAGTTATGTTTTTGATTGTTATGAACACCACATGTGCCCCATCTGGACAATACAGTTCAGTCATAGTCAGTATACCTTGAACGTAGCATCGACATTTTAGGAAGCTTGCCAGGGCGAGCTGTAGGGATTACAGTTGGTAAATCTGATTTACATAACGAGCATGATTACGCTTGTCTTGATTGTAACCCGACGCTTTGTATCCTATTATTATTAATAGGGCGCCAATGGGCCAAATGATCTCGAAGTTAAGTATCATCTTACTTTTTTAGGAATCTATATTTCCTAATTACTGCAAATTGAAATCATAGCAGCGGGTCGTGAGGTTGAGTGTGGAGTGTGGTATCTATTTATACTTAACCTGTTAGAAACGATAGCGATTCAATACGCATGATCATATTTTTAGAAGATTTATTTTCCGGACCCCTTGAAATTGATCTATTCTCTGGGCTTGATTTTGTCTGATGAAGATGAGGTATTGGCGATGGTTTATGTTATATGATATTTTTGTTACAACGGGGTCGTGGTGAAAATATACATAGAATACGTTGCTTTTTCACGGATATATTTTGGCTCTCAGTCATGAACGTACTTCCAATATATATTTACACCTTATATGGTACTACTTTAATTATTTTGCGCCAACCTATTTATCTTAAATACAGCACAAATGGCCGAGTTTTTAAGATCAAACGCGGGCTTACAGTATCCGGACCGACGTTAAACAAAAATACAAATCGACAGATTTATTGGCTGACACTCGCTACATTTAGACAGTAGATGAAAGTTAAGTTTTGTTCTTCGATCTCTAAATATTTGCATACACTACTACTAGAATAAATGTCACATTATAATCGTAGTCCGAACTAAATTGCGTGATGCTAACCAAATGTATTGATGATGGTAATCGACATTAAAAGGCCTACTTCATAAAAAAAGTGTAAATAACGCCTACGTTGAACGATTCTCTAATGCCGATGGCAAAGAAATCCGCAATCCGATTCGTCCTCTCTAGCTGAAGCCTTTTATAAGACCGATTGTTTATTTTCGATGGAATATTAATTTAAAGCTAAATTAGGCATGGTGAGTCGTTTCAAGACACCCGAAGATGATACGACGAATGTTGGGCGATAATACACAGTTTTTCTGAAATCCGCGGTCTGTCATAACGCGGCCGAATGAGTAATGCAACACTTATGGCTTCATTATTTAGTGTTGCACAAGGTGCGGTGTCAACGAAGGTTTTCGTCTGGTTACATTGTCTGAAAACAGTATTAATTATATCGCTAGATTTCTTTGTTGCTACCGAAAAATTGCTACACATGAACATGAATAAATCATTTTAAAATGCTGTTGTGAAATTTGAGCGATCCCCATTTTGTGAATATTACCCGTTCTAGTACGGCCAATACAGCTCTACCTATTTATGTGAAGGTTGTTTGGAGCCGGGTTGTTGGACGTAGCATTGGTTGCTAGGGGGGAGGGGGTGTCCGGGGGATAGTTTAACTGTTTGTGCAGATGCGATCTACCAAGCGGACATAGTTTAATACTGCTCTTGACATATGTCTTTTAAATGAGGTAATAAACTATAACCTTTTTATTTACACTGATAAGTTGTTTAGCGTCGCTTATGCTCTGAGGGCTGTAGATGAATGTGGCCTATCCACAGCAAGAAGTGCGAGAGAAAGGACAACACTTCTCCTTCAGTACTTAAAGAATGAGGATTTGCGGAAAACATGTCATTTACCAGTCATTTCACTGAGAGAAAAAACACATTTACATGTAAAGTATTGCGCAATATATCCATGTGTGCTGTCTGACAATAAACAACATTATTCAGTTATTTCAGCCTCTAATGAAGAGTACGCACAGAGGGAGGTTCTACTTCAGGGGTACTTGGCCTCTGTAATGACAGAGAAAGAATGGTCAGAGGCCATATCTTCAAAAAATGGTCATTGGTAAATCAGAGGCCATATCTTTAAAAAATGGTCATTGGTAAATCGGGGCCGACTGATGTCATTTCAAAACCTCTTACAGAATAAAATGAGCTTAGAGTGTTCTTCCAGGGGTAACCCCTTATTATATGGCGGCGTTATTATAGACTGCGTGTTTTCGAAACATCTCATAAAGCAGCCATATGAAAAAGCGTCACACTCATGAAAATGAAGCAATAGCCTCAGTAGGTCACCGATTGAAGGGTATTTATTGCGACGTTAGGTTTACCCAGGCTTACTGATAAATCAAGTTCAACTGTTCGGGAGGCCATCGACAGCGGACGTATGTAACACAAGAACCAGAACAGGAACAAATAAAAAATTACACATGAGTTGAAAAAAACCAATATCTATGAGTTAATTTACTTGCAGCAATTATAATAATTGCTAAAAACAATTTACTCGAATAATGAAACTTATGAATAAAAATTAGCACCAAATAACATGCATGCCGCTCGTTCTCTAATATATTTGAACAAATGATTTATCATGTATAACGCATATAAGCGCATAATAAACACAGGAGCTAGTTTTGCAATGAATATCTCAAAAATATTCAATGCAGATTACAAGTTAGAACAAAAGCAGAGTTATGACTAGGCCAAATAGTTACAAGAAGTTACACGCAGAAAAAGTGCAAGTAAATCTTATATGCCGCACATATAGGCAGCGTCCTCAGCCGGATTACAACAAATTAACATCGTCTATTTGACAGCAAATAAAATGGTTTTACGAGCATATATATATATATATATATATATATATATATATATATATATATATATATATATATATATATATATATCTATATATATAGATATATATATAGAGATATATATCTATAGATATATATATATATAGATCTATATATATAGATATATATATATATCATATATATATATATATATATCTCTCTATATCTATCTTATATATATCCATATAGAGATGCATATATATATGCCTATATATGTATATATATGTATTGATACACAGATATCTCTACAGGAGAGAGAGATATACAAAATATTTTATATATACATATAAGAGAGATATATATATATATATATATATATATATCTATATATATATCTATCTCTATCTATATATATATCTATATATATCTATATATACATATATATATATATATATATATATATATGCACCATAACGGTCTTTTTGCTCTCGCCATCGATCATCATGAGGTTTACTATACATGATTCTTCATTTACTGCGTATAATGTTGTCTCGTTGAATCTTATAGTTACCAGTATCTATAGAATATTGTTTTTGAACCATACATGTTTCATAAGTTTGTTCATTCCGCTAGTATCATTTAATGATCACCATATTTATATCATACATTAAGCTGCAGCAATGTGCTCCTATGATACATGTAAGGTGCGATATAACGATGAATACAAATACTCAACGAGAGGAATAAAAATTATATTATCAATCTTATACCGCATGTTTTTCTTGTTCCTACAATACAATGTTGAGCAATCGACGCGAGCTGTTCTGAATTACTATACAGTCCAGTTTTTGCCCATTGTTAGCAAACGTTGAATGCCGTAGTTCACTAGTATGCTCGTACTGTTGGCGTGTATGAGATTGCTTTATCCATCAGACCGCCAAAGCTGTGCCCTGAATGCTGTAAAGATTCAATGCTCATCTCTCCATACTGCTTATTGTCTAAGTTGCATATATAACTTGTCTATTGCTAGCGTGTAATGCTTACAAAGTTTATTGATTCGAATATTCTGTGGCTACTGTTCATGAGCCATCGACAATGCTGAGCAGTAATAATGATAAAGTTGGCTATAACTTCCTATTGATGCTTTACCGTCGATAGAATATCGCCATGACTCGAGCAATAAAAAGTTCAAACATTTGCACGTTTCACTGACAAAATTACTTTTCCATGCACGCTTTCGAGTCTTTTATTTAGAGCAAATAGATGAAATAAGCAAATTTGTTGAAATTTAGTGATAGTTGCATCTCCACATATACACATATATGTCCTTCTCTATATACACATATCTCCAGGCGTAGGGAGTCCACTGACTTAACTGACGCTACCAAAGCATCTTAGGGAGACCTTGCGGACGTAATTTGGAATGCCTTAAACCACAGCTACTATTCGGATCGCGATAAGCCATAACTGGGGGACGTTTGTAGGGTTTTATATATCTGAACAAGCCTGAAGTGATCCTAGTATATGGCATTACGTCTGGTCGTAATATATATTTATCGTGGCCGCAGGGCAGATTTATCTAACTTGACGCCCTTGCTAGAATATCCCAGCGGGCACAACACGTGGAATCCGCGTGGAAATCACGTGGAAGTTTGGTGGATATGTGGATGCACCAATATCCACGTGAAATCCACGTGGATTCCACGAGGTTATATCAACGTGGAATTGTATTTCTGGGAGATCGATTGATTTATGATTTCAACTTGCCAAAATATGCTCAATAAATGCAAACTTTTAATAATGCAGCCTCGCGATTTTTTTTTTTGTGCATGGGTATATATTACGAGGGTATTAATTTTGGTTTGATTCTATGTGTTAAATCCTTGATACCCATCTCCAAATGTTAAGCACTGCTTATAGACATAAGACTTGACTTATCAGAACATGCACACGGCATATTATGTGCATCAAAAAGTTTGCAATTGACAAATTAATAACCCCTTTAATAAACAAAAAAATGAAAATGATTGGAAGATTAATTGTTATATACTTTGATGTTGTTGTGTTTATATAAAACAGTATACACAATTTTTCTATCGGAGTTAGCATAGCGCATTAACTTCGTCCGCCGTCATTCTTTGTCTCAGCAGCATCACAGCGGAAAAACAACTATTGGATTTTTTGAATATCATTCTCACAATTGTTACCTTCACCACTGATCGGATTATTGCTAATGTAAATATAATGAAATTATAATGTTATATGGAGTGACGAAGTCCAAAATTATTTATTTTATGTCATTGTTTTGTGGTAGACTTGTCTTATTATCGCCCGATCGCAGCATCACACGTAGTCAATACATCTGTGCATGCCGCCATAGAATAATGAACGAGATGAGAGGGTAATTCGGTCGTTAATGTGTCTGTTCGACATTTTGAATGGACCTGAATGCTTGGCTAGTCGGTCTATTTGATTTAATTATGCGTGTACATAGTGTACAGATTACAGCGCTATTTTCATACTAATGCATATTCATGAGGCTCAACTGCATGAGTCGCCGGGTCATAACAAACCTTATTCAACGTTAACCGCTGACCAGTCAATCAAGAATGTGCGAGAGAGCGTGAGAGTGCATTAGACTGTGAAATGGGTTTGTTTGCGGCAAGGAAGGGTTAGGTTCGGTCGTTAAGGGGCATCGGTTTCGTCTAGGAGTTAAATAGATATTGGTTATGCCTCCTTGGTCGTGTCTAGATGTCACATATATTGATGCCCCAATGTACATACAGATTTTTGTTCGATTCATGAATGTCATTTTTGTTCCACTTCACCACAGCACAAATTAGTTACTTTTTGGATGGTAATTTTGCATTTTATTATTAGTGGATTATATTAACACTTGTGTTTCTTATCTGCTCTTTTGATAATCTAGAATACCGGAACGATGTCTCCACTTCCTGAGGAAAATAAAAGACTTGGATACGGAAAGGGTAGTGGGTGGAGTGAGTCTTTGTTCCGACCTAAGTAGACTAATTGAACTCATTAATGTTGAGCTGAGAACTGCATGCTTGGGAAAGTTTTAGTTTTGATCATTATTCACTGAAGTTGAAAGCACTAGGTTAATTGACACATTACTATAAATGGACATTCCAGTACTACGCAAGATTTTAAATTATGACTCTCTGATGTTCTTTTCATTATTTCAATGGTTTCAGTATTTGTTTTCATTCTCATTCAAAGACTGAAAATATTTGTATGATAAAACTTCATGTTGGTAATAGTATGTGATATTCAAGCTAGTTATTAATTTAATTTTGCCTGGCCATATTAGAAATGAATAGGCTCAAGAATTATTGATTGAAACTAATAATTGTATATTTTTATTTGGCTATATAATTGTACTAGGTTATAGGTAAAATGTTGATAGGTGAATTTCTTTTTGAATTTATGGCTTATATTCTATTATTGCATTATCGTGCACAACTATGATAATATAGGTAAGAAAGATAATTTGAACATAGTTTATAGTTAATTCATTTTAATTTCTATGGTGATTGATGGCTCTTTAAACAAGAATATACCTATGATTGTAGTTGCCGAATTTGGCGCAGATGGTGGGACAGATTCCAAGGACATGACAAGTAGGTACACACATCTTGCATTATGTATTTAGAATATATGACAAGATATAAGGGTTGAGGTGACATAGATGAATGGTTGAATTTCATTTGCATGATTTTAATATGATTTTAGAAACATTTGCAGGCTCATGAAAAATGATCTGATGAGTAGTCTCAATATGAAAGACTCCCGGGGAACCAACGTGGGGTTCATTGACATAGCATTCTGGTCAGTCATAGCAGGTAACAAAATGTTGTCTTCACACTTCCAACCCCAGTCCTTTTGGTCCATGTTTTCATCCTTTCCCATCCACACCATGATCTGATAAAATGAACGCTGAGAGTGGAACTTTGCCGCAGATTCCGTTGGGGGAAATTTCTCGGGCTTCACAAATGATTTAGCAGATGAAACCTTTTTAGCAAGCAATGTTTTTCTAAGGTTTACCTGAGATGTGCCAGCTTTTCCTCCAAACAAAGAAACAAAGACTTTGCATCCTGAATCAACTATTGTTGCCACATCCTGACCAGCTGTAGTAAAGGTCTATGCACAAGCTCTTATCTGAGAATCATTTTTCATCACTTTTTGGAAAAGGGATTACTTGCCAATACCATAAATCCTGGAAGTGCTATCACAACCTGTAAAAGCATGTACAAACAGCAGCTGTGAAGATATGTCATTTCCCAAGAGTTCCTTCAGATGGACAATATCATATACATGTTTTGCTTTCTTTTTGTCTGAACGAAATTAGAGTTTCTGGCTGTCCCTCTCAGTGTAATGTAGAAGCAGGATCAGAAGGCCCGTGTCTTTCCCAATCAAAGTTGTGTCTCGAACTTTTGCAGATGTTGTTGCTGCCTTCACAATATGAACATCTGCATCTCCATGCGCATTGATGACTTCGCAACCCCTCTGTTTCAGTTTGTCACTGATTAGTTTCTTGATAAGAAATCCTCAATTCTGCCAGAGAAAAAGACGGTATTCATTTCAAAAGACAAAAGCGGGTGTGATTTCGTTTGTCGTCTCTGATGTTCATTGTGCTTGATGCTAGGCTCTTCACTGTATCCGTCAAAAACTACTGTGGCTTGTCCATACTTGGAAAGGTTGAGATTGGCATATTCCTCGGCAATTATGTCCAAGACAGACGGTGAAGTAAGGAGCCCCCGTCAAGCACAAAATGTTCGGAATCTGGCGTCGAATCTGTTAGAACGGCCTTGCTGGAGTTGGAGGATTCATTTGCGTTATCCCGTAGAGCATCAGCCAACTGTGGCTTGTCAGCCTTCTGGAACACATGTTTTGCCGCGAATAGGGCAGGAGGATATGGACTAAGTTTGTAGTCCATGATATCTTGCAGTGTCAAGTCGCCAGCTTGTGAAACTACAAGAAATCTCTGGAACAGGAGTTCAGAATTTATCATTTGTTCGGTATTCACTTTCACTGACTTGGCTTTGTCCTTTCGTTTAAATGAATAAGTGAATATTGGCTGCCCAACCATTTTTTGTACTATGGCCTTGCCGACAGCTTCATATTCATGTACATTGACATCTGCGTTGGCCACTACACCAGCCACAACATTTCTTAATGAAGAATCCTCAGCAAATGGTCAGTCAACTAATTGTTGCATCAGTTTAGTACTGTCTACATGATCACGTTACATCCTTGGCACTGTGTCGTCTTTGTGCTGTTCACTTGATGTAAATGATTGTTTAGAGAACTCTTGCATCACAAGGTTGTACGCAGATGACGCGGATGATGACAATGTCCAGATGGTCCTTAGTTCCTCTGTCATGCCACTTCCTCTGGTTAGACCACCGCTTCTTTTGAGGGAACGCATGAGAGGCTGTTCAATAATTAGATCCGATCCCAATCCTGCCCAGAACTGGTCTGTCCTCCTAATAACATGTAGGCCGTTTTCAAATTTTGTAACAATGTCTGGATGATTGCGACCTAGTTCATTCATGCACTGTAGGTAGAGGTATGCAGACTTAACATAATTGAAATGTCCAGCAGCTGCGAATATCGGAATGCAATCAGACAATGCACTGAGATACATTCTCCAGCCGCCTGAGCGATCAGCTCTGATCATTACACGTGCTATTTCCAACATCTCCTGATATCCAATCCAAAGTCGACTGGTTTTGGATGAAGCTGCCATGCTAACCTTTGCTGACTGGATTTTCTGTTCAATGTACTTGATTTCTTCTAATGATTTTAACGACTGTAAGGACATTTCCCCAGACACAATGGAAGAATAAACAGTCTCTACCCTTTCAATGGTAGAGCGAAATTCTGGGTTATCCTGGGTGAGTCCACCTAGAATGATCAGATTGAGACACCTGTCAACCAGGAGATGACCACGCAGTGCCCTCAGCACAGCATTACCGGAAAGAATGTGAACAACTGCATTTTACCCATATATTTCTTCCAATATTGACCTTAGTCCTGATCCTTGCATGAGTGCGCCAATAGCACCAAGAAGATTCATAAGCGTGTGGAAGCTGCCCAGTAGAATTACAATGTCCCTGAGACGACTGTTGGTGTGTGCGTTGTGCTGAATTTCAGAGGCCTTACTTCTGCACCTCCTTAATTAATTGGGAAATATAAGGTTTACCTAATATGTACCCAAAATACCAGTTTTGGGGTAGGTGTGACCCTATTGCATCCCCATTGGGATGTCACACATGAAAGAAACCAGGTTCAGGTGAAAGGTTGACCTCAAAAACATTAGAAAACTTACATAATCAGTTTTGGGTGAAAAATGGACAGCGAAAAAAAAAATTCAAGCATTTTAACAATTTAGGCGGCCATCTTGGAAATTACTTAATTAACCCACTTTCCGGTCATCCGAATTTGGTAAACTTTTAGTATGTTAATCTACAAAAACAACCAAGAAACGTTATCTTGCAATTTTTGGGGGGGTTGACCCCTTTTTTTATCCATATATTGACCCGACTAAAAATCTACGGGACTATTTCCACGTGTAAATAATCACGTGATGCAATTCCCGCGTAAAATCCACACTATTATCCACGTGGTCTCTCCGTGTGTTTTCCACGTAGATTCCACGTGTTGTGCCCACTGTGATGCTTTAAAGATACATGCTGAATCATCATACTTACATACTAAATTACCTATATATTACACAATCTTGATTCAAATCTCAGCCATTTACAAAACTGAGAAAATTGTCAAATTCTAAGCGGTACTGTTGCAATTGCACACGCGCTGGCAAATGAACGAATCTTCATTTGCTGATATTGAGCCACTGCATCAATATCATATTATTCAATGCAAGCAAATTTGTAATATCAATGAGCATTGCCATTACAAGAGCGAGGCCTATTTGTACGTCAAATGCAGTTAACCCACACTTTTTTTCTCCCTGTGATATCCATGCTTATGATATGAAAGGGCCTATTGCTGAACCTGTATATCTAATATATCTGCGCTTGCGGCGATCGTTTAGTTCAGTAATGTCGCAATTCACTTTTATGTTTCACCTAGAAATGGCAGTAAACCTTTGAATTTGTATCGTATGACTACTAATCGATAAAAATGATATATCATGTCGCCTGTAACGCAGTTAACGATCGTTTACACGCTGTTATGATTTGCTTGGATGAAAATTGGCAGCGTAATTCCGAAAGTTTATTGATCCATTTGTGTTATACTCCAACAAGCATGCACATTTAGTAAGTAGCTATTACTGACAAGATCATTTGGTGGCATTCGAAGCGGGAATGTATTAAGTTGTATACTCTGAAATCATTTTCGTTGCACAATTTACATAGCATAGCATTGTTGATAATGGCCGCGGAAGTTCTTGTCGCATTAGTCATCATAAGGCACTTGCCTTTCGTGTGGCTTAATGTAATATACCCATTTGTTGTGATGGAGTTTTTGCCCTCCAACTTTCATAACCATCGTCGTAATTGCAGTTCCTTTTTGTCTTCATCCATCGCTTTGCAATTGCTTCTGACGTATGAAGCTCTGGGCAGTGTCATTTAACGTCGTGTTTTGTACCCATATGCTTTAAATGTCATGTTCCAATGCATAATTATGAACACCACGTCTGTGTTTTGTTAACCTATTCAAGCTTGTTGGAGTAAGTGACCCCATCCAGTTCGGGACAGATGACTCTATTCTTTCAGATGCATCATTGAACTCCTCATCCCTCCTAAACCTGCAAAGAAGCTTTACACTTGAAACCATACCCACCTCGCAGTCTCAGATACATTAATTACGTTGCAGCAACAAAAGATTACCTGTCCACTGAATTATTAATGATATATTTCTAGTGTCATAGTCGTAGGATTACCTCTGAAATGGTTTTCTCCCTCATAATAAACAACCGAGGAAGTCTTGCAATTTAAATCGCATAGTCGCGAAACTGCAAATCATGTCACTCATACACTTCTAATTACAATAGCTGTGGTTACATATTAAGTAACCGAAGCTATCATGTTGAATCTCATCCATAATGATTTGAGCAATATAATAGTTATCCGTTATATCGATGACTGTAACTAGCTCTTCTTTTGATCTGTCATTATATAATCATAGCCGTTTCTATACATCAGTTATGGTTATTAAGGTAACAGGTCAAATTCTATTCCCTTCTTTAGAAAGCCCTTCGTCATTTATCAGGTTTTACTCGTACAAAATAGTCTTTCCGTTGATCACTGGATCTTCTAGGGCATTGGCTTTTACGATACATCTTTGTACTTTGTCAACTATATGCACCAAGTTGCTGTGCATCTGGCCCGATTCTCCTGCTCTCTGGCTGCGACACGAAATAAACTTTTGACTTTTGGACATCGTTGCTTTTTGTGGCAACATTTGAAAATCACTAGACACAAGCGAGCTCCGTATCCCATGAACCAACTACAGCCATGATAAGTTAGGTTTTGCACCCCAATTTGTAATATTACATGGAAAAAAATAAGGCGCAAACAAAGAAAATATGACGTGGCATTGTTACCGCCCCACAATTGAGCGTCTACCGTTCGGGCATGAATCAATATACATGAACGACTGTTGCAGGTAACTATAATCAGCAAGCACATCGACAATCTACATACATCGCGTATCGGTGTTTTCATTTCTTGTCTGGCAACATATATACATATATATGGGCAGCAGCCGTTATGTCGTGGACATTATATATAGAGTCAAGCTACCATAATAGGGAAAATTTGATGCAAAATTGGGCATGATAAGATGCTTCGAAACCATGCCAAACCTTCATCGTATCATAGCAACATACACACACACACACACACACACACACACACACACACACACACACACACACACATATATATATATATATATATATATATATATATATATATATATATATATATATATATATATATATATATATATATATATATATATATACACAAAGGGATGAAATATTTGTTGTTTCAAATTCATGAGTATACTCTTCATTGATTGCAGATACTGTCCAAAGTTTGAAAAACTGGCATTAAGATGATCATCTATTTGGTATTCTTGGAAGAACACTTCAGCGTTGAAAGGATTAGGACACCCAAAGTGATTTGTCCTCAAAACACATGATATAGCATGAAATTCATCCACATTAATACCCAGTGACTCGGAAGATTGCGTTAAATGTCTGTTCAATCTCCGAAAGGGTATGAACCCGAGCCAGTAGCTCAGTAGTACAGTGCTGGACCTTCGTCCAAGCATCGTAGGTTACACAGCCCGGTCTGGGCCCCGGTTTTGTGCCATGTAGACGCTGGCACTTAAGAGAAGCTGTCCAAGCCTCATTCATCACCTTGACGATATCACCTCTAGATTAAAGTGATGTTGAACCCCAATTTTGGTCCTATACAGGTTTATGATAATTACTCTGATGCTCTTCTCGGAGCCACTCCTTCTTGCAGCGAATACAGTGGCAAAGCATCTTGTGTTTACTGTGAACATTTAAATTCAGATTCATTTGTCTCCTATTATTTAAAATATTGATGAATCAAATGTATTCAATAGTGATACTTCCAGTGATTCTGAAAGGGACAATGTTGACGATGAAGGTAAGCTATCGCCCTCTCAGATGGCGACATATGCTCTTATCTCATGTGTCACAACCTCACTGGATATGCTGGTTTAGTCCAATTTTATATGTGTGACCATATTGGGAGTATATATGGTGTAACTGATGTCGGAGCCCTATGTTCGACGTTTTAATAATTTGACATGTTTATAGTCTACCCTGAATTGATATAGTGTTCTCGTAACATCTCTAGAGTGGTATTGATGATGCATGCCTGGGCACGAGTGAGCGATTAGATTATTCTGTCATGTACCGATTATTATTGAATATTTCCATTGAGTTAGTCTGTGTAACATAAAGGCTAGCAAATTATCTTTGGCTTAAAAATGAACATATGCATATCTGAACGAGGAGGCATCGCTAACCATAGATGCAGAACTTACGTGCTGTTTGATGATATTGTTATTGCTGCCATATTAACACAATCAATACTAGCAGATAGGGGATTAAGGAGGTCTTTTGTATGGAGTCCGGAGCAATGGAACAATACTTTATTGTGCGCATGATTTAAGAGATTTGTTCAATTGTGATAGTCGAGTATAAAGATATATTAAGTGCATTGTTGGGGTTGTTTGGTGCATCAAACAGAAAAAAAACAAACCCTAACCGGCAATATGCAAAATCAGTATACGCATGTTGCTAACATATGTACACCAAAAGTTGAGGAGACTAGTCAAACCGATCGTTCGTCGACCAAACGACTATGAACTCATGTGTCCCTCGTATATGATTTATTTTTTCCACGGCGGTTTATGCTGTGCATGTAGCAGTGGTCAAATTATATTATGGTCAAGCAGAAAACACATTACACGGACGCAGAGGGTTCCCTCAATATCAACCACGGGTGTTTGCGTGGCAATAAAGAACCGCGGGTTCAGGTCCATCAATATATACTATTTCTCTCACTTAGGAAAATTTAAATCTTATTTATTAAGCCACAGCCTGTGCTGTCACCCGTGTGCTATCCCCAACTGAACGTATCAGAGGTACAATCATAAAATTTTGACAATAACAGGTATTATTCTTATATGTAACGTTGATTAACAACAATGCTGTGTTAATGTCGAGCCTTTGTGTTTTGGCGGTGAGGCGTCGAGGAGGTGGGGCGTTAGTGCAGTGGGTGTTTACACAAAAAGTGCAATCAGGTGAAATGCAGTAAAAAATCGCCAATGCAACTATTCTTAACAGGATTACCGCGGCCTACAGCCATACGATGTGGGCTGTTGCTAGTTTTTTTTACGATGGTGCCACCATGACGGCGGCAAATGCTTTTATGCAGCTGTCAGTGGCTAGCGTAAACTCAAGACTTGACTGGAATGATCTTGTCCGGTTAAGTGCAGGAAGTGCATATAATGGCAAATACCGTGTCAATAAACTCATCCAAACTGGATATGAATTACACAACTGCAGGGAAACGTACTGACACAAACACACATTCACACATACGCACAAACACATACACACATACATGCAATGGCACACAAAGACATAAATGCACGCATACAGACACGCACAGACGCACACAACCAGAAACACACACGTGCAATATGCGTATATGTACACACACACACATATATTAATACATATATATATATATATATATATATATATATATATATATATATATATATATATATATATATATATATATATATATATAATCTTAATTTTAGCTACAGAAACACAAAACTATGTGTACTTATTTATATGTATGTATGTATATATATACATATATATATATGCTTGTATATATATATAAATATATCCATATATATCCATATATATACATGCATATATATATATAAACATATTTATATATATAGACTCGCACACTCACGCACACGTGAACCTTGGAAACACACACACCAATATGTAAATATATATTTATGTATATATATATAAATATACATATAAACATATATGTACATGTATATATATATATATATATATAGAGATATATATATATATTATATAGATATATATATATATAGATATTATAAATAGATATAAACAATATATAGGTATATAAATATGTATATTTATATATTTATATGTATATACACACACATACACAGGATATATATAGATATAGATATATATATATATATCTATATATATATATAGATAGATATATAGATATATATATATATATATATATATATATATATATATATATATATATATATATATATATATATATATATATATATATATATATATATATATATATCATCTTAGCATTTCTTAATTTTAGCTTCAGAAACACACAAAACTATGTATGTAAACGGATGGATGTACCGATGCACTGGTGGGGGATTAGTTCCCAGAAATGTCCCATCTAACGAGATGCAAAATATACCATACGAAAGGCGAAAGGAATATACAGCTCTGTTGCACGTTTGATCTGCTTTCCCATGGCTCAAACATCTTTGCAAATAGGATTGAAATAATGATTTTCAACCTGCATCATATATTGTGCATGATCAGGATGATGATCTCCCAGCTACTTAGCAGAGTCACCTTCCGTGACAAAGACAAATTATGAGTGAGATACATCACGTACTTCGCTTCGTTAACAATGTCACAGTGATTGCCGTTAGAGCTCAATTTAACACCTTTAAAGGGGCCACACAGGATCTACATCAATTAGTTATCGATTATCTGCATGATTATTGGAAATGAAAATCCGATATCGTTATTGCCCATACGTAATTGATTACCTCCCAACCACGTCCAATGTAACCTAACACGAGGCTCTGGATGCCATTTGGAAAAACAAGTGAAGGTGCATCACGCAGATTAAATCCTGTGGTTACTTGATATAACATAATCGGACGAATATTTCCTGATATAGCACATCATTATTAAGCAACAATCAAAATTGCTGTTAACGCTTATGTGTAAAAATACATAACAATTCCAGAATATTTGCACGAACAGCTATAATGGCTGTTCTACAATTCTTTGTGAGTATGTTTTTGAACTGTTTACCCGAATAGAAATTAGCCAAAAATGTTTAGCTATGCCTAGAGATAGCCTAAGGAGATATTTATTGCAGATTTTTTATTTCCATTGATATATGTTTGCACGGCATATGTTATTATGGAAAATAGCAAATAGTAGATATGAGTTAAAAGTTATGTTTCAGTGGGTGGTTATGACAATGAAGGTATTAACTTTTGGAATTTTAATCGTGTAGGAGTTACATATATTCGGGCAAACAGGTTCTGCTTTGCCAATACCGTTCTGTGTGACCTTTTCCTGCTATCAATTATTGCGACGGTGATTATAATGGGGATACTTCATGTGTGACAACCGTTAGTATCAAGTTGCTATTAAGAGCCAATAATTCACACCATAATTTCAGCTAAAGAGACGGTGATAAATGTCAATTCCCGAAATTTCCTCTTTTAGAACTTGCGTCATATTTTTGGAGCAGCCGCTTAACCAAATACAGGCCATGAATTTTGCTGGCAAATTATTTTAAATTTCTCCCTTTATGTGCTGCCGTTTTTTATGCCCATGTTGACGGATACGTTCATTGGAAGTTTGCTGATGAAATTATCCAACCTTAGTTAATGTCACACCGATTGGCGCTTAATATTAACGAGCAGCGGTAAAGGTCATGTATGGTACTTTGAATTTGCACGGGTAAATTTTATCTACATTGATTCAATGGTGCTGGTCCATAAGTATCGTCTTTTACGAAAACTTGAGGCTCCATCAGACAACCGTATGTTTGCAGAAAATGGCATTTCAAGTAGTATATCCGTAGTATTCACGCGTACAGTCAAAGGTGAAGGTGAACGATAAGCCATACAGCCACGTCGTTTAACAAGAGGTAAACGATATTTCCGGGCGGGCCAGTATCCTACTTCTGTTAGAAGGCACAAAGTATTGCTTCCTTGAGTAGCGTCTCCAGTACTCAGAGGAACTTCATGTTTCACTAAACAGCAATCCATTGGCACATGGGAGAGTGACAATACAGAAGGAATGGATGTTGGGATACCAGAACAAAACTTCTTGGTGATTAGGGTAGAGCGAGAGGGGTGGATTAGGGTAGGCTGAAAAACTGGCACTCAGCCTCCATTTCCAGAAGTGTTATGTGAAACTCTGTCGAAACCTACAACTCTAAATATATTTAGATATGACACTCATCAAGATATCCAGAGCAATACAATTTCTCGTACTGAGCCATACATCTGTCCCCGCAGAACTTTTGGAGGTAGCCACCGGGTCTGTGTTTCGAAACAAACTAGGAACACATTGAGAAGCGTGCACAATAAGAACGCTAGCTGCGCCGACTGGAACCCCCCCCCCCCTCAAAACATGTATTTGGAAGCGGCCATGCCTCCCTACCCAAGCGCAAAAACCGAGTAGCATTAACTGGCCCAGTTTGTGATGGGATCAGTATTAAAGATCTCTAAAAGAACCGCTGAAAGTATTTCTATTACAACAACCTCGAAGCCAAATTTGGACAAAAGAGCCTAGTGTAGCCGGACCCGTGTATAATTGACAATATTCTTATGATGATATTGTTGTAGAACACTGCAGGTAGCATAGCAGATCTATTGTAGATAAACACGGTAAAATAAGTAATAAGAATACAGTATTCACTATTTAACAGCTGAGTTGACATAAAAGCTGTATGTACTTAAGTCATCTCAAGAAGTAGAAATATGAGATTCTATAAGGCTGATCTGACTTACTGTTACGTAAACTTTATGCATTAAATACACACACAATGTCTTGGTTTTCATAATGAAGTAAAAACTGTAATATTTTGTCCTAGATATATAAGCCTTACGCATAGTATCCTCACTATCTACTCTCTTTAGTACACTCAGGCTTTAGTATACTACCCATTCTATTTACTCATTGGTAGTAACAGATCGAGTATCACTGATATGGATTTTACACAGATAAATGCTTTGTAATCAGCTCTCATATATAGAACATCGTCCTTAATACTCAGAACATACATATGATGTTAATGATAAACTCATTTGGCAGTATCAATTTTTACATACACGATATAAGGTCAGTACTGGCACAAGCAATATGATAGATAGATGAACACCTCGAAGGATCACAGATATCAGACAAACGTAGGGCCTTACATGTGATATAGAACACGTCCAATCATAAATTAGGGGTTTACACAATCCTGGGCATTCCTCATTTTCATTAGACATACCTTATTGCGCCATACACATGTCTGGATGATCATATTTCTTGGTTTTCTTGCCAAACTTCTTCGAAAACTTTAACTGTTTATATTTTTGCCTCCAAAACCTGTCTGTTCACTTACAGGAATTCATAATCATCATGCCAGGTATGCCTATTGTTAACTAAATACTGCAAGTTACAATTGTTCAAATACCAGTAAATAAAAGATATATACCAAAATTGGTAATAACAGACATAATCTGTCTTCTAAATGACAGCTCTTCAGAGTCTTGTCTATGCATGCTGGCGGTATTGAGATGGATCATATAAGCTTCGTTTTAGCGCACTGTAGGAAAGAGGACGACTACTTGGTACAAGATAGAGCAGTTATGGACGTGCAGCATATCAATTACCACACCATTTTACTATAGCGTATCTAGAAGCATATTATAGCCTAGTAAGAGTGTTGATATTATCCTCTGATATCGCCGATAATGACAGGTTTTGCGTTTACGACAAGTTAAAGATGCACACACATAAGGACCGAATCTTTATATTTCTAATTGTCATGGGAAGCAATAACCAAGTTTATTTTTCACACTTTTGCATTTGGTCTTTGTTATCAATTCGCACGTCGCACCTTATTTGGTCAGGAAACCAACCATCAAAGGTGTTGCTGCAACGTGTTGTCTTGACTCATTATATTTAAGCATGCGCACATCCCCAGTGGGTTGTATTGGCCACGTTAACATTGTCGATAATTGTAGCACTTGAAACTTCATGGATAACGATGCACAGACTGTGCCTATCATTAACATGCCGGATAGTTCCTTTTCACTGAGCCGCAGTAACACGTGTATTCCATAATAAACCTAGAGATGGTGCCACTATTGTAAAAAGCTGGGAGAGTTTGTAGAAATTGATTGGCAAAACATGTCTCATTTTGTGGGTCCATTTTAAGAATTGAGACATAACCGTATCAACTATGGGCGCAGTTAAACTGCTGAATAAGAGCGAAGAACCAAATTCATTGTTCATTTAATCAACCATGACAAAGCAATTACAGAGAATCATTGTCACTACAAATGGTTCAATATTCACAATCGTTCACACTCCTTCCCTCATTGGGCCATTCTCTTGCCGACACGAGCCCCATTTACAGACTGACCGAACTGGTTGACTCAATAACTCGCTTGTTTCAGTCCCTTACTCTCATATATATATATATATATATAAATATATATATATATATATATATATATATATATATATATATATATATATATATATATATATATATATATATATACATATATATACATATATACATACATATACATTGATATATATATATAATATATATATATGAATATATATGTATATGTACATATATATGCATATATGTATATATATAAATATATTTATAGTCCCTCACTCTCATATATAGGGATATATAAATATATATATATATATAAATATATATATACATATACATATATATACTTATATATGTATATATTGATATATACATATAAATATATATATAGATATATAAATATATGTATATATATGTATATAGGTATATATAAATATATTAATATATATATATATACACATAAATATATATAAATCTATTTATATATGTATATATATATATTTATATATGTACATAAATAGATATTTCTATATATATATGTATACTCATAAAGATATATATACAAATATAAATATATATCAAGAAATATATATATATATATAGATATATCTCTATATATATACATATATGTATATAAAGATATGTATATATATATATATATATACATATATATATATTTTACATATATATATATAAATATATATATATATATATATATATATATATATATATATATATATATATATATATATATATATATATATATATATATATATATATATATATATATATATATAAATATATATTTTGAATTCATATATATGAATATTTGCTGCTGTGTTGATTGCTCAACTTTCCCTATTAACCATTCATCATCACCCACTGAATCTATATTTCATTGATCCCGCATGTTCTTCTTCTCTCGCCACATGCTAATGTGACAGTCATTGTTGATCTTATCTTTATGCATATGTATTGTCCTTACTAGAACCATAGACCATTGCTCGTTTGACATGGTGTGTGACTGACGGTTTCAGACCCTGATTTAAGATTTGTAAGAATAGAACCAAGCAAGACAACATGTCTTAGCGTTATTCAGCCTTATGCTCAACTGAAGCAACACGACATATATGCCAGATAAGTTATGTGGCCAATCAGACATTGCCAAAACTAGCGGTAAATATATAATCTTCCAGATACGTTTAACGGAAGAATGGACAATAAACTAACACGATTCCATGGATGGGACCCTTTGTTTGTTTATTTCCCTGCCGTCTGGCTATTCTAGATGTATCTCCACGGGTGTCGTTATCAATGACTTGTCAATATAAAAGTCCACTAAAGTAACGCTGATACCACCAATTCCAAGGTTAGTTACATTTTCAATTGATTCTACTACAGTCAGTAATGCAAATTAGCGGATATACTAACAACATCTAGTAACATGTTATAGATGGATATGTAACAACACAGTTACCAACAAAGTTATAACGCCAGCTTGATAAGTTCGACTCCGTGATATCAAATCCGATAGAAAATATTCTATCCCTACGATATACTGCAATGTACTGCGGTAAATACCCGAGGCAGCTTTGGTCACGCAAAACATTGAAGTAACAGTAAGCGCAAAAGACCATCGTTTCAGTTAACACTGTACTATCTATTGTGTTCTTATCTATTTACATAGACACAATACAATACGCACCAGCCCATTTGCATTACAATTCAACAACAAAATATGTTACTTTAGTTAGTCAAAAACATTGCTTGGTCCTGCGCCAATCTGAAACGTCGTATTATTTACCTTACAGGTAACAAACAGGTTTTTCGATTACGTGTTTCTCTATCGCTGTCCATTTGATATTATTATTCTTTGATTCCATATTATCTTCCATGTTGTTTGCAATGTTATCCTTTTTGTACTACCAGTGGGAATACCAGTTTTACATACTTGTGCTAGAATTGTTGAAAGATATAACGGACCAGTGTTCGTATATTGGCACTTAAACATTAACCCCCTCCAAATCGTTTGTTTTGTGTAGCTGTAACAAAAAGGCCAAATACCAATCAATTCAGGGCACATAACCGCAGCACAATAGACGAGCATATGTGATTCAGAGAAAGAAAAAAAGAACTATGTAACACCATTGGCAAAGTGACTGGTGGGGGGTGTTAGTTATGGGGGATATTGGTAAGGTAAGGCAATTATAGTGTTCAACGGTACACCATCACTCACGTGTTATATGGTGCCAAGATAGGTTAACAGATAAGATTGACCTGATTAAGCAGCCGCCTTCTAGGAAGAATGGAAATGTATCTGCAAAAGATAAAAATGGTAACGATTATCCTAGGGCAAGCCACCACTAGCCGGTTGACTAGACCAGGCCATTCAAGCCTCGTGTCTAGGCGATATCCGGGCCATAGTGGTGTGTTGCGGATAAAGCCCTTTCAAGGACTACTCCGCTCAACCACCAGGAACCCATTGTTCACCGACACAAGCCGCAACCCAACAGGTTGCCCTCTGTTAGTTGCCTCTTGCAACATGCAGAGGGATATAGTGGGCCTATTCTATCCCCGGACCCACAGGGAATGAATTGTACTTATACTACTGCTATATATATATATATAGATATAGATATAGAGAGATATATAGATAGATAGGATAGAGATATAGATAGAGAGAGAGAGAGATAGATAGAGATATAGAGAGAGAGAGAGAGAGAGAGAGAGAGAGAGAGAGAGAGAGAGAGAGAGAGAGACTAGAGAGAGAGATATCTATCTCTCTATCTCTATATCTCTCTCTCTCTTATCTATATATATCTCTATATCTATGTCTATATGTATATCTCTAGATATAGATAGAGAGAGATCTATCTATTATATATATATATCTATATCTATCTATATATCTCTCTCTATAGATATATCTATATATATATATATATATATATATATCTCCTCTCTATCTCTCTATCTACTCTCTATATATCTATATATATGTATATGTATATATATATCTCTATATATATATCTAATATCTATATATATGCCTCTCTATTTTTTATTATATATATATCTCTCTATATCTATATATAAAATATATATATATACATATATATATTTAGAAATATATATATTTATATATATATATCTATATATATATATATATATATATATATATATATATATATATATATTCAAATTTAGCGTTTTTTAAGAGTCACAAGTCAACGATGACACGAATAATGTCAGTTAAAGGTGTGATGGCAGATTTAAAAGGAGAACTGCACACTGCAATACTAAATGAATAATCGCAGCATTTGTTAGGAATAACACGGCTTATATGAGAAAATGTATGGAATGCAACATGTTAGCATTAAATAAAATCTCAAGTGTTTCGCTTTCCAACCATGCGCAGCTTACAAATGAGATGTTTGAATATTGGCTCGCGTGTACTGTTGATAAATAATGTTATCCATCATCGGAAAATTAAATAGTGACAACATCAGCAACTACACACAATGGAATGTATTGTGCCCTGATTTAAATGTATGCCTTACGTGATATCCTGTTAAGAACCTAGCAGTTATTCAAACGATAAACCAAAACTACCGTACTAATGATCGCGAGTCTGTTCGTGTTCATTTGTAATAAATGACTTGATTAAAATACTCTACCCAACTTCTGAATAGTTAATATCTGTTTAAACAAATGTGTAAACGATAACATCATTCGCGAATCTGACCTGCTAACATCACGTTTACCATTGTTTTGGGACGTGTTGGGATGAGTAGCATAATGTATAATTCTATAGGCTTAGGTGTCTGGAGCAGTTGTTCTGTTAGCGTGTGAAACTAGAACTGCGCTGGAGCCATTATTTGATGGCTTCCTTTCTTGTTCGCCTTCTTTATGCTCGACCACATGCAATGCCGATAATATAGAATGCATTCTTTTGTAGAGAGAGGTTAATAGCACACTGTCAGGAAAACAGTATTATTATCGTTATTTACCGGAGGGTAGGTGCTTTCAAGGTTAACCACATCACAAAGGGCTTTCAATGCAGAAGCCGCCCTAAACGATCAACCATAATGAAAGCATGATATTTCCAATTATGAATAAACCTCATGATTGTGCCCGATGTAGACGCCAGTTTATGTGCGTGCATTTGGGTGTCTACTCATTGGCTCACAAAACGCGGTTTAAACAATATTTTTCATTAACTTCATGATATTTGTCTTCAAATCAGTCTCTATGGAGATCAACCCATTAAACTAAATGATCAAGTTAATCTTTCCAACTTTGTTTGATTGGGCAGCCTACCAACTTCGTTATGACTTGCGAGCATGTCTGAGGAGAAGTAACATTGCCGCAAATTCATTGACACAATATTATACAGTAAGCAAGTGAGAGCCCGGGTTGTAAGCATTCTAGTTAAAGATGTCTCATTAGAATCATGCAGGTGTCATGATTCTGTAATATGCATTATGGTGAACATCAGGTTGCATCATTCCCTGAGAGAGGCTTACTGTAAGTTAGGGGCCTTAAGGAGAGACAAAATCGTAGGACATTGACATCTTCCCATACATGAAAATGTTATCTCTTACTTGTTTTAAGTGATGTTGTGCGTGTAGATTTCCGACAAATCGAATATTGATATTTGTTAACTTAGTTCCTTAAAAGTCTTCTATGGCAGATGAACAAAGACTATTCTATCATAAATACACACCAGTATATAGGACTACTGCACCTTAGATTGTAGTGGAAGGGGGGAGCTTGTCGAACAAAGGTGTCCCTGGATATACTGATAGAATGGTTGGTTGCATGTTGTGCTCCAATCAGATGTGTGTGTAAGATGGGGCAGAACTATGTCTGGCTGATTTGGTGTGTTTAATGGCATAAGTCAGCGAGGCATATTGTCAGTGTTTATATCGATGAATTGAGCTCTGGTTTTGAATAATTGTTGTGTTCAGTGTAGTTTTAGTGTGCTTGTTGTTAATCTTCTAATGTATGGTGATGTTCTCATTTCAATTGTGATTGTTCGAAGTAAGCTATTAAGACTGAGAGTTTTAGTTGTAATGACTTTAATATATATATATATATATATATATATATATATATGTGTGTATATATATATATATATATATATATATATATATATATATATATATATATATATATATATATATATATATATATATATATATATATAAATCAATATATACATATATTAAGAGAGAGATAGACAGACAGACAGACAGACAGACATACAGAGACACAGGGAGACAGAGAGAGAGGGAAAGACTCTGAGACAGAGAGGGACACAGAGAGACAGAAATACAGAGATATACTGTTAGAATGGTTGGTGGCATGGTACTCCAATCTGATGTGTGAGTAAGATGGGGCAGAACTATGTCTGGCTGATTTGGTGTGTTAAATGGCATACGACAGGGAGGCATATTGCCAGTGTTTATATCGATGAATTGAGCCCTGGTTTTGAATAATTGTTGTGTTCATCGTAGTTTTAGTGTGCTTGTTGTTAATCTTCTAATGTATGCTGATGATCTCATTTCATTATTGGTTGTTCTAAGTAAGCTATTCAGACTGCGAGTGTTAGTTGTAATGACCCTAATATATATATATATATATATATATATATATATATATATAGATAGATATATATATATATATATATATATATATATATATATATATATATATATATATATATATAGATATATATAGATATATATATATATATATATATATATATATATATATATATATATATATATATATATTATATATATATATATATAATATCCATATATATATATATAAATCAATATATATACATATATATATATATATATATATATGCATATATATATATATATATATAGAGAGAGAGAGAGAGAGGGAGAGAGAGAGAGAGAGAGACAGACCGACAGACAGACAGAGACACAGAGAGACACAGAGACAGAGAGACAGAGAGAGACTGTGGGACAGAGAGAGAGAGACAGAGAGAGAGACAGCGAGAGACAGAAAGAGACAGAAATACAGAGACAGAAATACAGAGAGAGAGAGAGAGAAAGTGTGAGAGAGAGAGTTAATGATGGTTAAATTCATCAAAGTGTTTAGTATATGCTATGTCTTGAAATAATTCATTATTATATTGCTATTCAAAATAAGCAAGAATACATGTTACAGTACTACATAATACAATCATACGTCTGCACAGGGGACCCCATCAACCGACAATTCATTTTGTTGATTTGGTGGAGGTTCGGGTGACGAATCAAATATCATTTAATCGGGCAATCATCAGCATGTATTTAAATCAACCTCTTATATTCCGCTTCAAATATGTCCACACTAATGACAAAACCAATATGATTCAGATTAATCTTTTTACATCAATTAAGGGTAGACTAGACGCCCGACTTAGTCTTAAAAGATGTAAATTCAGCCGTAGAGAACTACTGAGTAATTATGTACTTTACCGTCCGATCGGGGCTCGGCCTGTGGTAGATACTGAAATATGCGACTTCGTTCAAACGTTCATAAAATAATATTGTAGTTAATAAGTCGTCACACAAATTGATAAAAAGGTGTCAATAGTAATTGGCTTTGTTTTTATGTATTAACTCTATCAAAAGTCGTTACATTTTAAAAATACAGAGGTATTTTTGAGTACATACCATCGCCGATCGATCTTTTACCATTGAGCCACGCGCTTATGTTAACATTTTAGCTTCACAACGGAAACGTCTGAGTCGGGTATCTTATAATAGCACGATCTTTGATCATACTACATCTATAAGGCGACATTTACGATCGCCTGTGAGCTTCACCTAAAATAGGCAAAATAAAGCCGATGTTATAACACCGCAAAAGACCATCGAACTGCTACATTATAACTGTTATTCATACATTCTACTTGAATATATCACACGCAAAATAACCGTCAGATTTGTGGTGGCACAAAAGAACCGACACCGTTCTCCGGGCATGTGTTTTCTCAACTCACTTTCAGTTGCATCAATCGATGTTCGCCCCAGGGCACATCTTCTTTGAATGCACACTGACAATCGATTGAACAAATAGCTGATATAAAAGATAACCTAATAGGGTGTTGAGGACAGAATAAAAATTCTTTATTGCGCTCGAAGATAAATCAGATATTGTGATATTGCATTAAACGTAGGTCAGGAGTGCCCCAGACTACAAAATGAAGCTGTATCAAAAAACAAATCCTTTGGAAATATATTCGACATGTCCGTTTATCGTTCGCAGACAAAAAAAACCCGAGAAACAGACGATACACTTCAACTAGCAGTCCGGTTGGACAGTTCCAATATTGAAGAATTATATAGTCAAACAATGCACATATGTATAATTTTTACCTTTAACCATGTACCGCATAAGGCAGTATTTTCAATATACACCTGTTTTCTGAGGCTTATTTGACATACATTGGTGTAGTCTAATAAGCCTTTTACGTCGATGCATTTTGACATTCCGGAATATAAGAGGCCGGTCAAGTCAAAAGTGTGTTTCGATGGATACCAAGCCTTATTGGACTATTGTGGTTAATCAAGAAGCAGAGTTTCTTAGGTGGCGGAATGCGTACGGTGCCAGATTGTTTAGAAATTCCACACCAAGTTTGTGGAACGCTCTGCCCTGCGACGACCGCCATTCGAAAACATTTAATTTATTTAAAACAAATCTCAAGACTATTATTTGTATTGAATGCTATAACACTTGACCATCAGCTTCATCGCCATTGGGCACAAATATTTTCTGGAAATGGGCGCTTTACGAATGTTTTGTAGGTATGAATGTATGACTATCGCATGCATTAAATCATGCGTTAATTATCAACTCACCACAATAGAACACGGGTATTTACACGACGGAAAATATATCTTGGTTTTGTGGCCTAAACCAAGGCTGTTGCATCTTTTAAAAACAGCGGTCTTTATTATCATCATTACTGCCGTCACACAAGGTTTATGTGAAATATTTAATACTAAGGTTTTATTACAAATGCCAACTACTAATTAATGTGATTGGAATCAGCATGGGCTGCCTACAATTTTCATGTATCTATCCACAAATCTCGCTTGTTATATTAACAGTATACTGTTGTGCAATTATGTATCCCGCATAATATTGCTACTTTAATCAATCCGGAGGCAGAGTATTATTTATTAAAGAAAATGCTCACTCCCTGTGTTGTATGTTTTTAATCATATCTGCGATGGCATGAACGGTTAAAAGCGCCGTACATAAATTCTGCATGGCGTTTTCAACTATGGGTCTTAATTTTATTTTTGAATTTAAAGAACCGTTCATCCAATATAGGCGTAGGATAAAAAAAGGAAATGAATACAAAACTAAACACTATACAGCCATGATTAATAAATTGCAGATAAATCACTCCGTATAATCTGAAGAAACATTGGCCTGTACCATACCTGGCGATCGGTAAAACGGTTGACTGACCAACCGCTCAGTCCTGGTTAAACCGTTTTGTGAGCATAGCTGGCATGAACGTCCATCCTAAAGATTTGAACAGTAGCATTGTGGTGAGCTGTTTTTACTGATCGCATGTCACCGAGAGGATTAGTCAATGCCCACCAGTGAGCTGCAATGCTTGTTTAGACGCTCAGGCCGTTGGTCGAGTACTGCTTTGGGCTAACCCTAAAAATGCCACAACAAGAAAACAATGCGACCATAACACGTGTCGTCTTCTAAGAAGGCAGTGTGCGTTGACTCGGAGGGAGCCAGTGAGCGTTATTCGCCGCAAAATTAGATGATGTATACCGCCAAATGAGTGCAATGCTTTTCCTGGGTGTAAGGCGTCTGTTGGATGGGTAAATTCGATATCTAGCGCTAGTTATACGGCAAGACAATAGCTAAAGCACAGCGCCAAAGCAAATTTGCAGTGCACTCTAAGCATGAATAATATCTGTATTCTCAATGTCTATATGCCGCATTAGCACAAGATAAACTATAGTGCAGAGCATTGTTTGATATTGTATGCTAATGTATATTAAGTGATTGAAACAGACCTAAATTGGCGGTTAAACATACCAATATATGACAATAATATATCATAGGTATGTACACGATGCACGTTTTATCTTCGTGGTTGAACCACTAGATCTGCAGTAAACATATGTCGTGTGCTATTATTATTTGTAACAAACCCGTGCTTGAAACACTTACGGACATGTGATACTACTGTGCATGTATACTTTCTCTTTTTAATTACTCTATTAATCGACTGGATGAATATGCTACCGAGTGAGACTGTGCGTTCCGAGACTTGATGCTAAAGACAATGTTGGTCTTTCAATACGTCATCATGCCTTGCAAACGAAATAAACAAAGAGCTTATACAGATACTCTGGCATAGTCTTTTCCAGATGGCAATGGCTTGTTATTTAGGAAAGATATGAAACAAATGCAAAATTCATCAATTCCGTTATCAACAAAGATTGATGGCAATTCATAAACAATCCGATTGTGAATTCGAGGCTTCAAACAATGCGACGTGTGTGTATTTTTGTGTGTATGTTTGTGTATATCGAATTATAGTAATTTTTAGTAACTAGGTTTTGTACGACCAGCAGTTAGTATAACTTTGAGGGTAGTCACCGCCACTGAACACGTCGTCCGCAGAGAATCTTTCAGAGATGGGATCACTCTTTGTGCCTGATCATTTGAGCAAAGAGTAACCCGTCAGGATTGTACAGCAAGATATCGCACCCACAGCCTGTGGGTTGAGAGGCGAGGCTGTAAACCACTACGCTACATCAACTGAGTGGATTTTAAAGAGACTGTTCAGCCCTATATTTGTAACGAGATTGCCTAGTAAGCTGCTTGGCAACCGCACTTTGGAAACTTAAAGGTTAAAGTTTTCAGACATGCAGTTGCTACGCGACGCCGCGGGCTCTGAATAGATCTTTACTTTGGCTGACGCAATTGTTTTGTCTGAAATAACCCTTCATGCTCGTCGGTCTAATTTTTGTGCAATGATGCTCACATCTTAAATAAGTGGAGATTTGATGAAATCTTCAAGAGGTAGTATACGCACCAATAGCGAGGTAGTTATAGAGCATGTTATGATTAACAGATAATATTCGTTTTGTTCATGGTTTTAGGGAGGCACCGTTATCGATGACGACACAAATAACAAAAGAGATTTTTACTGTTCATCATGAATATTTCCAGTCAAGGATTAATGTTGAAAATTTATCAGCCATTTTTTGACAAAACTCGAAAACACTCAGTAGTGCTTAGAGAAGGCATCTGAAAATGCATGAGGTGCTACTCGTGTGTTAAAAAAGCCTGTGATATTACGAAGAAGTTGTCGTTGTCTCGGTTTAAAACATATTATTTTTCCTTGAACGCAGAGCCAAGAACGTACATTCTTCAAACAATGGTATGTTGAAATAAGTCCATATGCTTATCTGCATACGACACTTCAAGATGTTTTGTTGTAAATAAAACTTGGATGGACGTTCTGGATTGTTTGATGTCTCGCAAATCTACATAAAGCTCCATACATATCGGATGGAAGTAACTATTCGTAACGCAATTCACTTGCTGAGGTCGTTCTACAGCCTGCGGATATGATAGAGCGGTGGTAAATCAATACGACTCATGTTATGTGTAGATGATTAATCCAAGGAAGTAAATGGGAAAGGCTTCCAAAAGGTAATTGCGGTGATCGATGGGCTGCACCACTCGTTAAAAGGAGCTTAATAAGCTCGCCGCGAAGATATCTTTAAAAAAGCAAGATGTGTGCTCTTTTATATGCGGAAGTTACATCATCGAGCTGAACAAATCAGCAAAGGCTCGTCAGTGGACGTTTAAGCCATAGCTGCGGAATGATATCAATTCATAGATATCAGTTCCGCCTTTGTGGTATCGGGTGACTAGGCATTCCACAATAAGCTACCTAACAACTGAATCATATTAACTGGTAGTGGATAGCTGATCCGACATATGTTCAAATTGAGAAGCATACAGTGGTTATTATACTGACACAGTAAACGTGATGAGTAAGCAGGGCCAAATGAAAGACAAATAGAAACATTCACACTCACGCACTCGAATGCAATATCATTCGCTGATTTATTTGCTAACTAATGGGTAAACTTTGATGATTGGCTCACAAACGGGCTTAGTTGTTTAGTCGCTACTGCACTCCCTCATCGTTTCGGTCGCTTCCATGCAGGACTCGCTCACTAACTATATAAACGCTAACTTACTAACTAATCGACATCCTCGTTAGCTATCACTCGATTCGATAAGCAGTAGCGATGCTGTGGCACGGCAAAGTATATAACACACGCAAACATTCAAATCGCACTTACAGAAATATTACTGACTTTGTTGTTCACTGATTCACGCATAGACGCAATAACTAATAAACTGTCTAGCTGAGTATGTGAATAAACGACTCAATCGCACACTCACTAACTTTGCACTAGCTCATTCACACACTCACTTATGCATTCGTCCACCTAGGCAAATATTCACACGTTCACTAGCTCCACTGTACATTATTTTTTACACGCTCTAGAGTCCTTGACTAACTTTACTCATTATCCCATGACTCATTGATGACTATCTCGTCTCGCAATAGTGCCGCATAAAAGCAAGTCCATCAAGCTGTCAAGTTTAGACAGTCATCTAAGGTTTCCGCTGCTATTGAATTCATCCATACCCGTATACATTCATTTAGTTTAGTGTTTGATCGCTCACTTTTTAGTCAGTTAGGGGTGATTATTTTGGGTAACGATAAGCAGATTTATAAAATCCCTCTGATTCTTTGAAGGTATCATCCATGCTCCATCACTTGCTAGATGGTTACTTTAATTGTTCTGCCACATAAACCATGAGTATGCAGATCGAGGTGCACACCAGCGTTCTATTTATATCATTTTACCAACGGCTGGCTTGATTTGACTGATTATTATTTAATCAAGGGTTGTGTACCCTACAAGCACCTTCTTTTTGCATGAGCTATGGCTTCGTGGACCATTATATTTAATATTTCATCATAATAAGCATGTTTTGTTCTAACCAAAACATGAACTGTTAAGTGGTTTGAGACATGTGCACAATGCATTAAGTAAAAGAGTAAACCGTTTGTCACAACTTTGTGTTTTCTTATTCATGCTCCATTACCTCGCGTCGGGGACAGTGGCGAAAATATAGGAAATTGAGGTCGGTGAGAAGCTTGCTGATTCCTTGTCACGCGATTTCAAATGTGCAGCTTTTCAACTCGGCCAAAGAGTTTTTAACCGCAATGTGCCACTCTGTTATCATGCCATTATAACTGCACATTCCATATGCATTGTTTAATTTGCGACCTCTTGCGTGACGCTATAGAATTTGCACGACAGGTGTTTTTGCCACGCCATTGCAACAATGATAATGTGACACATTGCTTGCAGCGGCACAATAATATCTCTTCATTGTTGAGCTCATCTAAGGGTGAATAACCCATCCCATTAAGTATCGTCGAACAGCTTGTCAGGGTGATAACACGCTCCCGTCATTGGATGCCGCTTGTTTTTGAGAAATAACAATGATGAACGTGTTGGATAACTTAGACGAGATTACACCAAGGCAGAATCTGTAGCTCCACCAATCTACGCTATTTATCAGGCAAATGCACGGTTGCATCAAATACACTAAGTCGATGTGAAGATATGTTTTCGTATGATATTAATCAATTCTTGAGGTAAAATCGTTAGTAAATATTGCTCAATTAAGATTTCTTGATGCGAATCCACGTGATTGGCAGTGTTTGCTTTCAAACAGCTGTTTGTATCTATATATTGCCAATAGTATAGCACTGTAGGATGGTTGAATATGTATAAAGATTAAATAGCTGGTGCTGTCGAGATAGTCGTGAGCTAGTGTCACGATATGGTCTTTGACATTTAATCAAAGCCAGCTGATTATTTGCGCAACAGTACATCTGGCATTTGCAGTATTCTTGTCAAGACCATAGCAAGGGTATCTTTTTTGATATAATCATTAAGATTTGTGAGTTAAGACAGACTTATTACTTCGTTCAAGGACAATGAGCCGAGAACGCGCGGATTTCACAGCGAAATCATCCATTTACATCTTATTACTGTCGTTAATGTTCCCCTCCTAACAACACTCACTCACAATAAAAGCTTTCATTCGTTAAATATTGACAATGCGGACAAATCACAATTGAAAAAAAATTTCTTCTGTCATTGCTCTAGCTTTATGACACCCCCCAGGGCTCTGTTTTGGGATCACCTTTATGCATTGTTTATAACAAAAATCACATTCAAAATGTATCCGATTCGTAGATAGCTCTACCATATACAGGGCATAATTAAGGCATAAACAGGCTATTCCATACCCGTGTTTTATCGAATATTTTTAATTAAGAGACTGCTTGGCGTGTAAGGACAACACCGTATGATGCACTAGCCGCAGCACTCGAAACCTTGCAACAGTAGAGGCGAGTCATGTCCTTATAGGCGCATGATGTTACGCTTACTTCTGTTCAGCGATGACTTTAAGCTCGTATGAAAGCTGATGCCCCCGTCACACCAGCTTTCACGCGTAATTACCTGGTCATCTGGATATTGTTAAATCACTACTAAAAACAGCCACTGTCATATTTACCGTGCCCTTTTCCAATGAAATATAAGATACTTCGCTTATAATAATAAACTGGCTCGCGCCTGGTAGTCAGGACTCTCGGGGGGGGGGTGTGATCAAATTTTATTAGCCATAGGATATATCCAATCTTATACAAAAGCCTTCGTCGCCGAATTGAGTGAGGCAATACGTTCTAGTCCGTATAATGTAGTGTATTCATTGCAGGCCACAATATGTAGTTAGAATGTACGATATGCAAGTATATGTAAGCACAAGAGTACCTATATGAGAGCTATCTTTCCTCACCATTAATTCGTAAATTCTGCTGTAATATTTAAAACCTCACCAGATGAAAAGCTCGATGATTACAAGAAAGCTCGACCATGGAGCTATCTCGTAAGTAAGTCTTGGTAAACCTTACTGCACAAATTTGGTCCTACGTATATAAGATGATGCTGCAATGAGGTATACATCTTTAATTGAGCATACTCTTGAGCAATTCAAACTCATCTGGTAATCGCGTCGATAGCAAATGAGGATGTTTTTATTTACTTAATTATTTTGCCTTCAAGCTTGTTAATATGAAGTTGATCAGGAATCTGACATGACTCTTCAGAGAGGAGCATATGAACGGCAATTGTCAAATGGACTTTTGCTCATTCAATGATGGACGCAGAGCCACATATCCGACGCTTGGTGACATTATGAAAACTGAATATGTTTAAAAGTGAGATAGTCTATACATTCAGCCGGTTGATGTCGAGGCAAATAGTATCATCTAGCATACCGCATACTTTATGCTGTGCAATTAGGTACAGCGTGATAGACACAGAGCGGAGCGACAGACGCAACGCGATGCAATAATATGAGTGACTCTTATAACCTTCTACTCAGGGCTCGAGCGGCTCTTGCTTTACTTTATTTGATGTACACCCGTCTGTGATTGTCTGCAACCAGTTATTAATTGTTACGGCTAATCATTATCAGGTCTGCATAAATGGTCATTCGAAAAGATTCACATGTGGACAAAAGTATAACATTAGGTGCGTAGTTGCAGCATATGAACCTCAACGCAGGGATGTTTAACAAACTGTATGAACGGTCAATGGCTGAAATCAGATCACGTAAAATGTATTAAAGAGCAATTAATCTTCAAAAGAAGGTATATACTAATCAGTAGGCGATAGCTGTAGGAAACAATGACCTGTCAAGCCCAATTCATAAGCAAACTTTAATGCTTCCATGGCACATGCGCTACAAAGTGGAATTATGAATTAAGTGACACATAACATAGTAATATTTCCATATATCACGCAATGCCAAAAAATAACAATAGCTTTATCAGGAAGTTAGGTGATACCGCAGCTTTCAACAGGTCAGATGTGATCCTTTCATATGAGTAGACATGCAGTGGCTTAATCATCACGAAACAAGGATTAAAAATAGCGGCAATATATGTGATTGCTTTATATTGTTTTTAAGGTATATCAACCAAACGAATGAGTATAAAATATGCAATAGCTGGAGTTTGTGAGCATATCTGCAGGAAACCGAAATGTCCAGGCCGGAATCATCCGCCGCTAAGAATCACCCGACAGTTTCCTTATTTGTGTTGATCTATTACGATCGCTATTGGTTGTTAAAAAAACGAAATATGCTCAATCGGTATATCCTTATGGCTCTGGAACTGAACCCTCGACTCAATACACTACAAAGGCAGCCGATACATTCAAGGTTATGCCTCTATGATGCAAATAATCATGATCTAGGGCTGTTGTAACCCCGTGTGGCGAGTCAAATTACATCTCATAGAAAATGTCACAACCCTCTTCGACCCCTGTCATATGGTGCATACAATGAATACATAATAGCGAACACTATCTAACTCGATTACAGCCTTTATTAAGACTGGACAATCCCATTATATCATTCTGTTGCATTTGAATAGTAGGGAAATTGACTTCGTTTCCCAATTGGTCCGTGCTTGATCGCCAACACGGCTTCTAACAAGACGGAAACTCATCGTATAAGTTGAGGGAGCAGTTGATTCCGTCTAATTTTGCTGACCTTGACCAGCAGCGTAAGCCGTGCCTGTGACAAACATAATAGCCGAGCACGCTTTCTGTCTACTTCAACGAAACACGATGAGCTGTAGGCACTCGTAACACTCCTTTGGCGGCCAAGATAATAACGTATAATAATTTGTTGTGCACAAACGGTCAGTTACTACGGGTTCAGCATCAACATACTGACAAAACGAATTCGACGGGATATCTCTGACAAACCGAAATGATGCATGCTTTATGTCTTTTGGGGTTGATAGGTTCAGCGATATGCATCTTAATCGTGTAAACTGACGCTTATGAGGTCGGTTGATAGTAATGTCAGGTTCGGTTGATATTAATGTAATTTGCTCGACGCAGGCAGGCGCGTCAAACTGTGAGAAGGAGTTTTCATCTCAATCGCGTGTTCAAAATAAAAGGCAACGCCAAAAAAATTGGTAGCATTCATCGATCCTCACACAACGTACACGAAGCCGCGACATCCAAGAACAGTGTTATTTAGAAGCAGTTTGTATGGGTATACGTGCGTTGCATCAATTACATCAATTATCAACAGGAAGATCAACACAAAAACAATTATCTATGTATCTCAATCTACAAATATATTATATTATATGCATAGATGCATTTATACATAATATAAACATATATATATATACATACATATTTATACATATATATATATATATATATATATATATATATATATATATATATATACATTATTAAGAAGAGTTTGTATGGGTATACGTTCGATGGATCAATTATCAATGGGCAGATACAAAAACATATATCTATCTCAATCTATATATAATACAAATGTATATATATATATATATATACATTTTTATATATATATATATATATATATATATATATATATATATATATATATATATATACATTATTAAGAAGCAGTTTGTATGGGTATACGTTCGATGGATCAATTATCAATGGGCAGATCAACACAAAAACAATATCTGGGCATCTCAATCTACATATTTATTTATTAATACAAATTACATACATATATACAGGTAAATGTATATATATATATATATATATATATATATACATTTATATACAAAAATATATATATATCTACATATATATGCATATATATAAATACATATATATATATATATATCTAAATATATATATATATATATTTATATATATATACATATGTATATATACGTATGTATGTTATCTAGAAATACACAATTATATGTATATTTATATATTTATACATATATATATATATGCATACGTATATATATATGTATATTTATATATATATAATATATATATATATATTGACATTTAATATATATATATATATTGACATTTAAATATATATATATATATATATATATATATATATATATGTGTATATATATCAAAGCAATATATATATGTATGAATATATATATATGTATATACATATGTATACATATATATATATATATTAATATATATATATACACATAAATATATATATTTATATATTCATACATATATATAAATATATATATGCGCATACATAATGTAGAAGCAGTTTGCGTGCGATGTATACGTGCGATGTATAAGTTATGAATCGGAAAATAGACACAAAACAACTATCTGGTTATCTCAATCCACATATATTTTTAATATATATATACATCTGCATATATCTCTGGTCACAAATACATACATATAAAAATATATCCGTTTATACGTACATATATATGCATATGTATATATATCTATACATATATATGCATATATATTATGTATGTATATATATATATTTATATATATATACCCATTTTTAAATGTATATAAATATAAATATATATATATGTTAATATTTATATATGTATATATGTATATATATATATTCATATATAAACCTAGATATATATATGTATACAATAGCAATATTAATATATGTATGGATATATATATATATATATATATGCCTTCATATATATATATAAATATATATATATATATATAAATATATATATTAATATATATATATGTATATATATATGTCAATGTATATATGCAAATATATATATATATATATATATAGATATATATATATATATATATATTTATACATATATTTATTTTCAAACATATATATATATATATATAAATATGTATATATTATATATATATACATACATATATATACAAATTTATACTCATATACATTCATATATATGCATATACATAGATACATATTTATAAATATACAAATATTATATATATATACATACATATGTATATATATACGTATATATTGATGTATATATACCCATCAATATGTATTTTTATATATTTTTATACATATAAATTTATAAACATATATATATATAATACATATAAAAATATATATGAATATTTACATACATATATGTATATATGTATATATATATATATATATATATATATATATATATATATGAATATATATATACATACATATGTATGTATATACGTGTATTTATATATATATAATTATATAAGTATATATATATATGGCTATGTAAATATATATATATTTGTATATATATATATATATATATATATATATATATATGTATATATATATATATCATTTATTAGCAAATGGAAGTTTTCAAACAGATATATTTTGATTAAGCAATATAAAATAAAAAATACATGAGTACCAATTAGTTTGTACGTAGAAACGCAAGAAGCTCATCTCCTCGTGCAGTGTTAGAGAAGTTATCAAACTGCCTTCGCGCTGCTGACTCAGCAAAGCGCATATTGTCGCCCTGTCTTCTGCTGATACTTAGGTTACCTTCATTAATTAAACTAAGTTGTTGGTAGTCTAAATTAAGTAATGACAGATATGATCTTACATTATTCGATACGACAGATGAGCTTTCCTTAGTGAGCAGAGTGACAAGTCGAACTTTTGGGTTGTTACTAACGGTGAATTTAACCCATAAATTAACAAAACGTAACAATATCTGAGTGCGTATATCTGGTCTGCCTACAAGCAGCGGTAAAAATATATATATATATACATATAAAAGGAATATTTAAATACGTATGTATATATATATGTATACATATGTATATATATTAAAATATTTATATACATATAAATATATATATTTATTTATTCATACATGTATATAGATATATATATATGCACATACATAACGTAGAAGCAGTTTGTATGGGTATACTTGCGATGTATCAATTATCAATCGGAAGATCAGCACAAAAACAACTATCTGGGTATCTCAATCCACATACTTATCTTAAGATATATATATATATATATATATATATAGATATTATATATATATATATATATATATATATATATATATATATATATATATATATATACATCTGCATATATATCTATTCATACATACATATATATATACAAATATATACGTATATACTTACATATATATGCATATACATATATATATATATATATATATATATATATATATATATATATATATATATATATATATATATATATATATATATATATATATATATATATATATATATATATTTTATATATGTATACATACAGGTCTGAAGAGGGTCAAGATGTACAGTCCGGTGAAAATACACCTTTGATTATAGCGGATGATTACCCAAACAAACGGCAGGAGGCTAGTGCACGATTTGTCATGCAAATTGAGGTCATATGTCATTTTGACAACCTACCTAGCGGGTTGAACGGGGTCCGAAAAGAACGGCCGATGTTTACGTGTTAAGACCTATGCCAAACGGTGACAAAAGTTCTAATAGCATGAAACTGAAAATGTCGGTCGCAGGGTGGCGCTGTCTTAATTCATGCACGAGGGCGTTGTATGATATCGTTATTTGAAAAAAATGCTAAGGCACACGCCGCCCAATTACTGGTACGCAGAATATCCGCTCTGTATGTTGGATATAACGCGATTAGCTTCAGTAAAGTATCGTTTCGGATTTCGCTGCGAAGTGCCGTTAGCCTGACATGGCTCGATGCGTTCCGTGCGAGCAAACATGGTAAAATGCTTCCACAGTGTATATATTTTGTATCACAATTCGCCGCCTTCATTCTTGCAATGGCGGTGGCACTTGCTGTGCTACATCGCTTATTTCAATTTGCATATGTATATCTATATGTGTGTGTACAATATTTAGTAGCTTTCTGGCATGATCGAGTGCACAGTATTGTAATCTAATTATCACTTCAATGGGATGTGGTGATTGGTTTGGTGCTCCCTGTGTGACATTCAGCGTGTTGGAAGTAAGGACTGGACAGTTGAGTCACCAAACACGGGTGAATTAGAGTAATATAGTGAGGCAGTATACAGGCACGGCTGAATTAGCGGTACAAATACAAAAAGCGGCACATTGTGAGTTGACTAAATGTAAACGGCTGCTTTAGTCAATGGGTGACTAGTTTTTTTTGCTACTTTATAGTTATTTTTCTCAGACGCAATTCATCCCTCAAGTTTTATATCGCGTCCAATAACCAATTATGTAGCTGTTAGAAGCATGATTTAAAGATATTGTCTTCTGTTTTATACTTTTTTTAAAGACTATAGACTAGCGCAGCTCCTGTCAGCCTTACTGTTATGTTTTAGACCGGTTTATGAATTCTTGCCATTGGTTGTTCCGTTCATCAAACACAACCGTGTCAGACATCCGAAATCTTCCATGCCTTCGCATGTGATGTCCGGATTATTAAACAGCCGCGTGACTTGCTTGGGCATATACATGTGTTGCATTTGATCGTGTGAAAAGGGTAAACGTGACTCCAAATTGAAACCACGTCAACAGACGCCTTACGCCAAATTCATACGATTTGCACAGGTTTTGTCGTTGTCAATTGACTAGGTGAGGATGTTTGGTTACTCATGCTGCGGACCCAAAACTGTGCAATGCAAACGATCTTATATAATGTAACAACTATTTCAATCGTTTCCTGAAATGTTATTGGTAATGAGATTATGAATGCATATATCATTATCTATATCATATGGGAACTAAAAGGTATGTTAGGTTTTGCTTGAGGGATCATGGACATATTAAATCTATCATTGTCGTCAAATTGTTGTATTGCTTCCATTCTTTGCATCCAAACGTTGAAGACAGAAAACATTCCCAATCCCGTGTGGAGAATTCTTTTCATTTAATGAATTCAATTCTCCCCACAGAGAAAGTCAGTGGTCAAATTTGTACTATGAAAGGTTTGAATAATGTAATAGATCACACACACATATTGCAACAAAAAATCCATTGTGTCTTCCCATAGACTTCGATGACCTAACAAGTTTTTAATTTCTGTTCATAGCACATATACCACTGCTTCAGAATACCAAGTTTACTTCTAAAGTCATTGGTAAATTTTTTTGTGTGGTGGTTTGAATATTGTAGTTGACCACATTCACAGAATACAACAGCAAATCCATTGTGGCTTCCGATAGACTTCGATGACCTAACAATTTTTAAAACATTTTCATATATCACTGCACCAGAAGACCGAGTTTACTTAAAACATAGGCGGTAAAAAAAATTTGGGAGGTTTGACACCATTTTAGATGAAAATTAACAATACATTCATAAATGGCTTGCCGTAGAGTGCTGCGAGATATCATTTTGTTCTTGATTTTTTGTAAAGCAGATATTGTTCTGTCTGTGTGTCAAATATAATGTAATTCGTTGGACGAACGTTTCAATAGAACCAAACTATTTAATTACCATTGGCCTAGCATGTGGATCTTAAATTCGTCATTCTCAGAAATTTACACCAGTGACCTATGCTTTTGATTTTACATTTCTTTGGTTCTATATACGAGCTTACTCTGTACCCCAAAAATCTTGAAAATCTATGTACGAATTTCGAACTGTCACAATTATCCTTAAAATAATCTATGAGGGTCAACGTTACCAATGAAGCTGAATAGACATTTAAATGCAGTTGGTGCAGTGAAGTTGGCGCCTTTTCATGATTGCGTTGAGACAGTTCGGAGGGCGATTGCCCGTAAGCAGGATTCACAAAAATAACTTTAGTAAGCCCTTCACATGTATTTAGACGCTTATTGGGTGATAAACTCTGATGAGATGCTTCGTGTTTGCGGCCTCGAGAGAGAAAGAGTCTGACAATTACAGAACATCAACAGATTTAATTGGACTCTATGTCCTTGAAAGAATTTTAAGCGAAACCAGGGCATGGCTTGTTAATCAACGTGGTAATTGCCATGTCGTATTTCAACACCAATATGCATGTGTTGAAAGTCAAAATTTGTTGGTTATTCTGCGACCTTGAGGTATGGTCAATGTAATCTGTGACGTGATTTCGTGTTCGAATCTTGGTTACGCTGACATAGAAGAGTACGAACTGCTACGGAATCTACCTTGGTTTTGTAATATATAAAAAAAGTCGCAACAGCTCATAATGGCCACCATCGGCGCACACAAGGCCCGTGCACACGTTTGTAATAGGCCCATAGACCCATATTTAAACGGTTTCAGAATAGGTCGATTCGAACTATTTCTTGGCATTTATCGGGCAATAAATGCGATCACTGTCATGTTATATGCTTCAATATCACTAACTATATATAAATATATCGCACATAAAACTATCAGGTACTATATAACACTATAGCGCATTGATCAATGCACGTTTATGCTGCTTCCCAATTAACTATCTAACATGCATTCTGTCACACAGACTGATCAGTCAGCTTAACAACAAGACAATTTAATTGGAATGGGACGCTATCAATTAATGTCATTGATGACGGAAACAATTCTTAAGTCGAGGTTCTTGACATCCGATGCATAATATGTTCATGAATAGCATGCCGAGTTTTTGTGGGGGCGTGGAAAATAATCTGACACTGATTTAAGTATCTTAATCGGCTTCGGCAATGCTTTGGAGCGAGACTGTATGACAGCGTTGAGATAATGTTAGCTCTAATTTAACGCATATTGTGCATCGTAACGTAGATCGCCATTGTTAAGTTGCTGTGCATTTTTGTGATACGAATGGTGTTGTATACTAGAGGAAGTCAAAGAGTAATTTGACAAGAGGGTTGTCTTCATCGTCAGTTTTGCGTAAACAATATGCCTGGTTACATATCATTATAAGCCGACGGGCTTTAAAATAATCAATCTGTCACTGCCTCAATTTATACCCCTCTTATTTCTCTGCCATCATCTTACCATCACACCGCAATTCGTTGTTGTTCTATTCTAAGCATTGAAAGACATTCGCACACATACCCGTCTATACCAAACGGCTCAGTTTCTAACCATGGCACTTGAAAACATAAACTTATATAGTTATTGAATACGGCAAACATGTCACATTTCTCTTTATTTTTATTGATTCGTCACACCACTACAGTGCCATCGATTGCAGTGCTCCCAAAAAACTAGGTTGCAATGTGACCCCATATTTCACACTTGCCTCCTTTTGCCAACGGTCGTTGACAGTTTAATGCTCAAATGATAGTGATGGGTTTATGAGATGAAAGGTTATTACCCTTTAAACATTTCATCCATCTCTACTTATGCCAGAGAAAATAATGTTTATACCTTGAGGGCGATGCCTTGCAAAGTTCTAATAATACAATGCACATTCGATGTTACATTCAAGCCTAAGCCCACGCACTCGCGCTTTTACTGAATTAACTATTAGATATGCGTGTGTTATGTAGTACTATCACAGATTTGCCAATAGAACAAATGTTGTAATCTAATAAGGCTGACTTTAAGCTAGTTAAGGAAAAGACCCCATCATTAGCCGTAGCACCGAAATGAGTTTAAATCATCTACTGTGTAAGCCTTTTCATTAACTTCAGATTGATGACAGTAGTGCTGCTAATCATGCACGGGAAGCTGCCCAAGCTTTACCCCCCCCCCCCCCCCCGCCCCGCTCCTATATCCGTCGACATCATATGGTATGTGAAAGCAACATTAAACCTCAATATTGCCGTAATACAGAGGCATGCATTCGCTAGCTGACACAGGGACATTTTATGCTCACATAAGCATACGCGCACTGACAGACACAGACAATCACACACACACGCACACTTCTTTTTACTGCTCTTGTTTTTGCCTCGGGAATTACAATGCATGTTAATTCCCTCTTAGGCTAAACAAACTGTTTTCGTCAAGGCTCACAAATGTAACATTTAAAGTATAGTTTATTTGTAAATTTGGAATAATGATGATAATATATGATTATAAGTAACCGTGTCCAATGCTAATGAAGTAAATGGTGTTATTCTGCTATGTCAATAATTAATTTCTTAACTACGCGACGTAATGGTGCAAGTGCCGCATAACATAAATAGGTTCTTAACAAAAAGGAACAAAATATGTACTTTGTGAAAATTCCACAATTTAGATGGTCAGTGAAAGTACCTATAATTTTTTAATTTACTAAGCACATCCAACTCGCAAATGGTAGATACCAATTACATCCATGATTTTGCTAATGGCGGACGAAATAGAGAACTGAATTGATTGCACGACAATTTCGCGTTGACCTACGAACAATGTTGTTATATTCACATTGAAAGTGCCAGTTCTAATAAATTAAGGACATATTTTGCATCCTGGATATCAACATTGATATTAAGCTTTCTTGAATACTCTCCGTGCCTTGAAATCACAATTAAACTTTGCGCCTAAATTAGCAAATTGGCTGATGTTTGCATCACTAATGCATTCGTAGTTGTGTTATTTCATTATATTTGCTGTTTCTGCAGGTGATCCAGCACTAGCTAATGAAATGTGTCGAGTGGTGAAACAGAAAACTCTTCTAAGCAGCACAATGGGCCTGCATACCTTGGACAATTCGCTCTCAGATGCTTGTGGGGCTACCAGAACAAGAACCTGTAAGAACCCACGACGGCACATACAGCTACATCTGTCGTGGATGTAACCAAAAATCAACAAGCTTATACCCGCATTCGTTCTTAGTCTCTAGATCTCTCATCGCATTAATCATTAACCCTTTAACCAGATAACCTAATTATCCTGCACTACTCAGTAAAATGCCTTTGTACGTCGTATGCATAAGTAGCGTGACATAGCTGCGGTTCTCAAAGTAATATAATTGTTCATTTACATATATGATATATATCGAGCAACGATGGCTGCTGACGCGTCCAACCGCTCTCCGTGGATAATGCTTGGAATAACAAGCGCCAATAATTATCCATGCTTGTAAAAAACATGGGTAGATTAGGCCCTTATCCAGGGTGCAGTAAATATTACTAGTACCAGCTGAGGCGCACAAATTGCAAATAGACCAGGAACGTTCTTTTGCTGCGGCTCTTATAATCCTTGCTACATTTATCACGACAGCGTCAAGAGAAAATGGCTCCACTCTGTCTTTAATTGACGTAATCGGTAAACGAATCGCGTGTGTCATCATAAAACAGCAGTTGTCTATATAACCAATAAATGCTCACAATTTTGCATTGAATACACACACACACAGATTTACCTGCATATATATTTATAGAAATATATATACATATATGTACATATATACAAATATTCATACATTTATATATTTATATGCATATGTATGTAAATAAGCATTTATATATATACATATATATATAAATATATATATATATATATGTATATACATATATGTATATATATATTTACATTTTTATATATCTACATATATTTATATATATATACATATATGTATATATATATGCATACATATGTAGATATATATGCAAATATACATACATTTATAAATTTATATGGTTATGTATGTAAATACGCATTTATATATATATATACATATATATATATATATATATATATATATATATAAAGGTATATATATATATGCATATATATATATATATTTACATTTGTATATATATTTTATACATATAATTATATATATACAAATATATATATATATTTGTATATAGAGATATAGATATATGTCACATTTATGTATATATATATGTAGAGAGAAAATATATGTATATTCATATATATATATATATATGCAGATATATATATATAGATATATATATATATATATATATGTATATACATATATATATATATATATATATATATATATATATATATATATATATATATATATATATATATATATATATATATATATATATATATTTGTACGTATGTATATTTGAATATACATATTTAATTAAGGTCTGCGTAGAAACAAGCTCGAAGGTTTGGGGAAGAAAATGGGAGGAATAATTCATTGCCTCCACAGCACCCCAGCCCCTTGATTGTCTGTGAACATGTAATACGCAACCCTCATAGCTTACCTAAGGGGCTACCGAATCAGACGTTCAGACAACTCCAACGAATGTCTGAAAATGATTTTGAATGAAAATGTAAAATGGGCAATTCCCTGGTACGATAATATAAAACATCCGGGGCTTATCTAAGAGCTGGTCCAAGAAGATGTGACAGACAACTCCCATTGTTCCTCTTCTGAAGATTTGTAAGGCATCATCAAGCGACGGTCGAGAAGGATATGATATCATTCAATGCATGGAAGTCGCTACGGATGTGATTATGCTACCCGTCCGATATCGTCGATGTGAAACGTGTCGTTTGCACCAACCAGGTTGACATTCACTAAGTAATATAATGCTGATTACTAACAAGACAGATTGTTCTTGTAGCAAACACAATAACAAAACGAAACGCCATATAATATTGTAAACTATAGGTCTGAAAAAGAGTTGGCTGGAATGTTGTTACGTTCAGGGCTCAAGAAAGATAAGTAAGGGTAGAAGATTCATGGTGAAGTGTTCGCCGTCTGAATAGTTACTGCTTACTGACGTTCGTTATTGAACTGCGTAACTACCCAGCAAATGTTGGCTACCTGGAGCTGCATGAGAGATCAAGCGTTGTCCCATATAGTTAGTATGCACACATCAACCCTCACAGCAATTTATCCCGCACCATTAAATGAGGCCAATTTGCATGCGTTAGATACATGCAAAATTAGTCGTCTGAGTTTAACCTCTTGTATATAAGGCCCCTTCGGACGAGTCCTATTTTTGAGTCATGTGTCAAGGCATTAAACATTTAGACTCGCAAGAATCTGAGCTCATGGCCGAATATTGTTGCTACCCTGAAGGCGAACAACAGAAATAATATAGTTGTTACGATAAAACCATTATGTGATGAAGGTGCTAAAATTTAAAAGGAAGGTTCTGGAAATGTACTTTTCCAATTACAAGCCACATCGTGAAAAGGTGCTGACCTAATGTAAAATCATGGGGAATAATAACATAAGTGGCTAGGGCAAGCAATAAATGGATTTAACAAGCGATAATTGATTATTGCCACCCAACAAATTCTCGGCATTTCAGTTATTCAGTAATTTGTGACATATTTGAATCTTTCGTGACAACCACATCCCCTCCCCACCCATCCCGTTCGAAAATCACCTACCTTACATCAACACGTGGTGTGCGTGTTGTCTTTCTTTTGGCATGATCGACATCGCTATGACTATTTTACTATGTTATATTTATAACGTGATAAATGGCGGGATGGTAAATCAACAGCATTAAAGTCTGGTCATGCAATGACGGGTCCAACAAACATGCCGCGGTTGTGTGAACCTTAGATGAAAATCTGGAAATTGGAATCCGTCTATTCATATAAGCAGTGGAACGGGTAGAGGTGACCAAACACACAAAACAGATATGGGCAATAGCAGATAATGAATGGTATTCAAAACGCTATATTGCATGCAAGGAAATCTGGGCACTTCATATCTGATTTTCCCTTTTAAATGAGCAGCTAACAATTATGGTCATGCTTCAGGGTTCAGTTAACACATTTTATTCAATAAAACAAGATCCATTAAAAGTACACGTAATTCAAAGAAACAAAGCGTAAGTAACACATGTACCACCGTACAATGACCTTTGAAGTTGATTAGAATACGGTTTAAACAAGCGTTTAAAAGGGCTCCTGTCGGTCTGGTGTGCGATAGCAAATAAGACGCCTGATGTAAACGGCACTTAAAACGAGTACCGACCTCCTGAATGTCGGCAAAAGGTATTAAGCAAGACTGAAGGGGCAATCCACAGGGCACGTGATATATGTCGCTAGGAAGCAGAAGACAAAAGAAATCAGCTCCATCGGATATTTGCTTCTGTGCAGCCATATCTGGTGAGCATACGGGTAAGTGGTCATTTTAGTAGGTGACCACGAATTGCTGGAGGTTGACAGTGAACGGCAAAGAACACACAGCCACGGGCCTTCTAAACCTATCAACAGCACACTTACATTGGAGTATTCCTATCAAATCATGATAACATAGCAACCCCCAAAGGGAGTTAATCATATGCTTATAATATTGGAAATATAAATAACTACTCAGACATATAGAATAAAATACATTTTGCAGGAATAATTTCGCAACTTAATTATCGGCTGAAAAGCTAAGAAGTATGCATTGTTTCAATGAATGATGTGTGACAAAGTTAACAAAGCAAATTGCATGAAAGATGGAACTCATATGAAAAACTCTGTCTGTAGATAAATACTTCTCTGGGATTAAAGGCATGTATCGCCACCGTGGCAAATTACACTGGCTACTGAATTGTGCTAGCTCGTGGTGGACAGAAGTCTCGGCATCCATTTTAATGCGCGATATGTTGAAACTAGATATATCAGTAATAGGTATACAAAGTGGCATATTTCGAATGGCGAAATATATCACATTACAAATTGCTACAAATATAATTATAAAGTTGAAGTATATAGGAAGTCGCTACATTTACAGCTTCTGTAATCACAATGCCTTAAAATGCATAGCTCTGTCTTTATTGCTAAGCGTATAATTGATCATGAAAGATTAAATTGGTTATTTAGGCGAACAGCGAATTTAAGAAAAAGTGTGAGTCACGTAACATATCAAACATTAAGCAAAGCTTGTCAAGTGCTGGACGTTGATGGCTGAACATAACTAAAGCCTTCAGTGGGTTAAGTTTCCTGATAAAATGATACTAGATTATGATTCATTTTACCGACGGAAGCAACTTATAATACATAAAATGTTGCATTTAATAGCAGGTGCCGGACAAATGATTTATCACATGCACGGTTGTGCTAGAATTGGATGCTCCATCAAGGTATGATATCGTTTCAACAGTTCATATCACTGTGATACCTAGTAATTTTGCGCTCGGACAAGGGCTTCAGATGCAGTTAATGCATTGAGAAATGTGCATTGTACGACATCACGGCGGTTTTAGATAAAGTACAAAAAATCATTAACAGCAAGGTATACAAAGCAACGCATATGGTACTTCAATTTGATTTCCACTTTGTCACCAAGGACCGACAACTTGAATTTACTTCACCTTAGGTCAACCGCAACCATCTGTTAATGCGCATATCCGGGGTTCGTAATTACTACTTGTAGTTTATACATTCCATTGAGAACCCTGAACCCTATTGTGCATTATGTGTGCTTCTTGTTATGCAACGATATGATTATTGTCTTTTGGAGGAGCGATTCGTTGATGGCATGCCAGAGTTTCTGGCTACAGGATTTGGTGCAACAATTTCTCATTTCCTCGGGTACAACGGTAAGGTATGATGTCTAGATGCTATTATAGACAAAGTAATGGTGCTGAACGATTGATTCTTGTGATAATGACTTATTTTCTCTCATAGTTGCTTAGTTAGTATTCCAAAGTAATAATAATTTACGAAAAATGGGTTTCGTCATTGCATGAGATATATATGTATGAATTTTTGTATAAATTATGTCGTTGGATCAAGTCATAACTTGTCGAGACTTCATCTCGATGATTTAAGCATGAGTAAATTCAACCCTTTGAACCCCTACAGTGTCTTTCGTACGTTTAATGATTGCCATTTATCTTAACGTGATTTGTTTTTCTCCCGGCTAATCGTCGTGTTGAATCACGTTGCAGCAGCAATTCCGTGAATTACCTGCCTCATACTGCTTGATATTTCGCGTTAAGCTATACCGCCAATGGCATTATATCAGCAGAGTGTCTTGCGTCTTACCATTAAAACATAACAATCATGGTGGTGATTCATTTTAATTTTTATTAACATGCATAATCATGTATTCTCTCGCTGAAATCAATCCATTTAAACATTCAAATCGTTATCATCATCATCATCATCATCATCATCATCATCATCATCATCATCATCATCATCATCATCATCGAAACGCATGTTTATATATCCGTGTAAAGTAACTAGACTATCACGATGCAGGTGCTGTATGTGCACTAGCCTTTGTAGGAGGTATGTTACTACTTTTATTGTTCGAGGATTCCCAGTAACAAGGGACTTCATTATGTTTCCCTTTACTATTCCGCACTTGGCGAAACGTCCCGTCAACCCACCAATAAAAAAGCAGTCGTCCATCTCAATTGTTGCTAAGGGGATTATTTTGTGAAGGCTAACTGCGTTCACATGGGTCGAAAATTCAGTTTATGTTGGCACGGAGGATGACGGCCCACCTTTTAATAGCGTAAGACAATTAATGTTTTTCCCCTAGGACAGTTAAAGAGATGACTTGATGTTGTTGGCAATGTGTAAAAGATTAAAGCGGCCCGAGTAGGATCGGTATAAATTACCTCATTTTCCCGTAACTTGACAGCATTGTCACTGTCATTAATATGCCTGATCGGTAGTGCTCAGCTATTTAGAGATGATTGGCTGGATTGTTTCACGTGGAGAACATTATGTTCATCAAACTGGTACAGACTGTATTCATATTACATGCACTGTATTATATACTTATTGCAATAGAACTTTTTTCATCTGCCTGTAAAATAAGCGGTCGTCAAAGAACAACGGCAACTGGTCTTAACTAAGAAATGCTATCTACATACAACTGGGTTCTATCATATTGATGTTCGCTGCGTTGTATTTCATAAATCTCACAGCTCATTGGACCTTGTATGTATTAACAAAACATCTTGGAGATATAGCAGTGTATGTACAAATTATATTAAAAGCCTAATAAACAGGTCCACTGAGGCAAACACTTTTAGCAATATCCTATGGGTTCATAGAAAGCAAATAATTATCCCTTTCTTGTTAGACATGTACCAACATTGCATTATCAAATCCCAATGCTGTCTGGCTGGCCGTGTCTCAACATTTAGGCAGATGATTTCTATCATTCGGGTGTAAAATGCCTAACACGCAGATAGTCGAATTATAAAGGACGCAATATTTAATGTATTGTAGAGTAATAGCTTCAAATGTGCCACGAACAGAAACCGATTTGAGCATTATATGAGGATTTTGTCAAGGCCAGATTGATAGACCATGATGCCGAGAGAATGGATTTCGATACTGAACTCAGTTCAGCACAGACAATCACCACTGCATAAGGATACGACAACAGTGTCGCGAGTTCTACTCACCAGATGCGATTCAAGAAATTCAAGCGTCATAATGTCGCCTTCACTAGAGCCGAGATGGGCGCAAACATTGATGATAATGTAAGAGATATTCGGTAACTAGATGCGTCAGGTAAGACGTCACAAGTCCTAAAGCTTCAATCGCATCCCCAAGGCTATCCCTACCGAGACGTGCCCATTATTGCTATGCGTCAACCATCTATGCAAATTGAGCTATTATATAAATGGACCAGCTCAGCACTAACTCCATCGAGCGAACAACAACTCTAAACAAAAAGAAGCCAATGTCAGATCAACATAAATGGACTGCCCACGTGTCGTCTTTGCTGGGATATGAAACATTTCCAGGTGACACATTGGAATTTGGGGCAGCTACCAATTATCCATATAAATTAATTGGCTGTACATTATTTTCAAATTGCAGACCATCGTATGTATAAGACTCCTGTAGGAATGAATGCACATATGCCGCAGTTTGAAATGCGCTATTTATCGTTTTTTTGCAATTTCATATTTTGTTTATCTAAGAATTCACACCATCGCCATCAATTCGTTAGTCCTCGTTATGATCTTGTGCAAAGCAATCACATTGATTAGCGCGCCGTTCAAGGAAAGCCAAGCAAACTCTTCGCTGCTTAGGCGGGTGTATTGATGTTCTTAAGCGGAATCTAGCTTTTCTGTACGGACCACAATCAGAAGGCCTGGCGTCATGGAACCAAGACTGCTCAACATCTAGGTTATTGCGCTGTTGACAAGTTGTTTTGTTTTCAGACTCTGTACTGCGTAATTGTTATAACTCGGGTTCAATATTGATTCCGCGCTTCCTTTGAAAGAAATATAACTTTTTGGCTCACTCAACAGAAAACAGGACAAATTGTAGCGATTTATTTGTGGCATTTTACCGCACGTTTCTATGCCTTAAGCATGATTTGGCTGATTATGATTGGTAATTAGAAGTAATCCGTAAATTGATTGGTAATTAGAAGTAATCCGTAAATTTATTCACCTCGCGAAAAGCGAATATACGCTATGCTGACCTGTAGTCAGTATTCAGACACAGTTTCCGAGATAAATAAAACTTCTGATTAAGTTAGCATTTTGATAGCAGGCTGTATTTTGTGATTATTCGCATCTATTGGAAATCTTTATATAAGCAAATGACATCACACAGAGCGGCATATATGGAATGTTACCACACGTTTCAGTGTAGTGTACGTAGATTTGAAGCAGAAGCACACCACCAATCTCACGTTAATCAATTACGTCACACAAGATGATAGTGTCGATAACTTGGCTGATTATGATTAGGAATTTCGACTAATTCTTGTTATGATGTCATCAATATTGTTAGGATTATGGCAATGATGACAATAACGATAATAGTGGGAATGACCATGGTGTTGATGCCTTCATGACAACGATAAGAACTCCTGTATAATATTAATGATTGGTGATAAGATATAAAGAATACTTTTGTGGTGCACTTGTGCAATAAATTGATGCCATCCATAATATTGCTGTAGATGACGATGATGATGTGAGTGACGAAGAAAAGATGACGAGTGATGAAAAGTGATTTGATAATGATGAAGTAAGGTCGTTATCGTTATTGATAGGATTTTGATTAGTAGCTTTGACTAGTGCATAAGATGGTGATGCCAATGAAAAGTGGCGATAATTAGGATGACTTTTTAATGAGAAGATTATGATGGTGACGATTAAGTAGGATGTTGAAAGTTGAGATGATACTTATGCTGCTCAATAATTGATGGGTAGATGTTGATGATGATGATGATGCTGATGATGATGTGGTATATGATTATGATTATGACGATGATGATGATGATGATGACGATGATAATGCATCAACGGCAATGATCGTGCTGAACATCACACCAATAGGTGGTAAAAAGGCCACACACGATTCCATTCTTAGAAGGAAATCATTGGAATCTTGAATAGATTCAAAACATAAATGCGTCGTGTCGAGCTTCGTACCAAGAGTTTAAAGAAACACTAAAACGGGCTCACTCAATACGCTAAAGCATACACACATGCATACACACACACACACACACATATATATATATATATATATATATATATATATATATATATATATATATATATATATTTATATATATATATGTATATATATATATATATATATATATATATATACTTACATAGTACATACATAACATACATACATACATATATACATACAAACGTACATCCATACATACATACAATTATTCATATCTACGTCTCTCGTACGTACATGCATACATAAATACATGCATACACACATACATACGCACATACATAAATACATGCATACTCACACATACATACACACATACATGCATACAGACATACATGCATGCTAACATTAATGCATAGATACATATATACACGCATACATTTACACATTCATACATACATACATACATACATACATACATACATGTATACAAACATACATACATACATCATACTTGCATACATGCATACATACATACATACATACATACATACATACATACATACATACATACATACATACATACATACATACATACATACATACATACATACATACATACATACATACATACATACATACATACATACATACATACATACATACATACATACATACATACATACATACATACATACATACATACATGTATACAAACATACATCCATACATCATACTTGCATACATACATACATACATACATACATACATACATACATACATACATACATACATACATACATACATACATACATACATACATACATACATACATACATACATACATACATACATACATACATACATACATACATACATACATACATACATACATACATACATACATACATACATACATACATACATACATACATACATACATACATACATACATACATACATGCATATGTACGTACATACATACATGCATATATACCTTGAAGTGTCATCTCGTTGCGATGTGCAGTATCTTAATTCACCTGTGGCTGCATACGAACCGAGGAACGGTCGCTGATATTCTATATGTATTCGGCAAAATTCGCTTCTTCATCAAGAGAGATTACAGAAGAATATCATTTCTGGTAAGTGCACTGATTGAATATGATCTCGCTACATCCTCGATGGAATCATAAATTAAGAACCTTTTGGGAGGTGTGTATGGGGCATAAACGGCTTTACATAATCAATTTTACTATTTAAAATTAATTTAATGTTGATATATATTCGGGCTCCCTTTTCTTATAAAAGAATGCAGTTTTTCAGAAGGTTAAGAACCAACTTTCTCAATTGTTGTTATGCATGTAATTACGCATTTGTGTTAATAATGTAATGTTACGATGATATAAATTGTTGAATGCGAGGTAGCATACCTTTATGCGGGAGTTTTTGCATGCTCTGGCCACCCACAGGGATGCACTCTCCGTGTGGCACTTCACTTGCTTAACGCAAATAACAGGAACTATCACAATAAAAGGCTAGGGCAAAAGAAAGCTAAATACATCCGATGAACAATGATAAGCAGAAGACGTGGTAGGGCAAGTAATGACTTAAGCGGATTTTAACGAAGCCAAATCATTAGGGATTGCCTTATGATATAAGTAGCGGCTTATTTGTTACAGTAAAGTACAAATACACTGATATTTATAAACAAAAGTAAATAAATTGTTAATATTTACATCTGAACATATAATGATGCATATAGATGTACATTTATGTATATATATATATACATAATATATATATATATATATATATATAAGTATAAATGCATATTCATATATGTATATATATATGTATATATATATATATATATATATATATATATATATATATCTTATCAACAGTAAAAACGTATCAGCTGAACAAGCAATCTATAAAAAATATATATATATATAAGCATATATATATATTTATATATATATGTAAAAAAAATATATATATATACATATATATAAATATATATATGTAGATATCCATATATAAATATAGGTATGTACATAAATATAAATATATGCATAAGTATATATTATATATATATATATATATATATATATATACATATATATACATATATATATATATATATATATATATATATATATATATATATATATATATATATATATATATATATATATATATATATATATATATATATATATATATATCTATACATCAGCATCACAAACTTATCAGCTGCACAAACAACAAATTGTTCAAGCAATATATTAACAGACACATCTATATATTGATATCAATACATATATATATACATATATATATGTTTAGCTAGATATAGAAGTATGCATATATATAGATACATATATGTATGCATATACATATGCATTTATCTATTTACATATATATATATAAATATACATATATATAAATATATATATGCATATATATATAACGATTTATATATATATATTTATCCACATATATATATTTTTCCTAATACATGTACACATATCTTAATGAATCCATATATATATATAGATTTGTGCATATATATATATACATATATATATATATATATATTTATATATATGTACATATACATATATATATATATATATATGAATATACATATATATATATAGATATTTGTATATATATATAGTTATATATATATATATTTTTGTATATATGTTTATCTAGATATAGAAGTATATAAATATATAGATACATATATGTATGTATATACATATGCATTTATTTATATACAAATATATATTTATATATATATATACATATATATATGCATATATATATATATAACGATTTATGCATCTTCATTTATGTACATACATATATTTCTGAATACATTTACACATATATTAATGAATCCATCTATGTATATAAATTTGTCTTGTTAGTCTGTCAATAACAATACTGTAGAGTCCAGCCACTGGGCTTGGTATATCCACGGCACATATATTCCGAACGATGGTATTTTTAGACCAATCAGGTGCAAAGAATCTAATAAAATGTCAGATTTACTTTAAAACTACAGGAATTGACAACAATTGATAAATCAGGCTAGTATGGCACAACCATCTGTGTGAGATATGTCCATATTTTGTATACATCGAAGCACAAGGCAATTGGTTGATCTTCGTTAACTATAACTTTCAAAAGTGCTCGGTTTACTGTTGGTATCAGACTAGCGCTTGTGACATTCACTTATCATGAAAGTACTTCTTGTGCGGTTTTGGAATTGCGACCTTTGATCAAACAACTATGAGAATCGGTTTCAACCAAGCATTGTTATGAGTTTTTGTCAATTCTATCAGCTTCGCAAATTTAAGTACCTCCTCTCTGCTGATAGTATTTGTCCAATCTCCTTTTGCCCTATTTTATCGTATTCAAGTAATAACAATGCTTATAACTTATATAAGTATGTGTTCACTTGGACAGATTTGGCTGACAATAATATGAGGAATTAGCTTTGAAAGTTACTGCCAATTAAAGAAATATGATACACTTTTCCTCTGTCAATGAATGGATTGCGGGACTCTTAAACCTCAACTCGAAATATCTCAGCGCTCACCTTAGCTGAGTTCCGTTGCCCAACTGAAAGCGACAACCGAGCTTATTTAGCCTTCAGCTGATATGTCTCTGAGGATTGCATTGCATGGGAGGCAGCTAAACCGAGCACTAAGCGTATTTTGTAGTCCATCAAATGTATTTTCAACTTCACTTCGCATCAGATAGCACTCAACTTCTAGATTATGCGTTAATAACCTGAATCATTCCTGACTTATGTCTATTTCAACGGCATACCAACCTTTCAGACTGAAACATTGCTCCCATTTGATCAATTTCTGATGATTTGTCTGTGATAATCACCGATGACAATCCTTAGAGTACCAATACACATTGGACCACTAGAAATTTCTGATACACGTCGACCGCTTAACAAATCATTCATTTCGGCCTCAACTTGTTTTGTGGCATGTTGTGTAGATTGCAGATGCCGTTCTATATGTGTTTATGCAGGTAAAATATTTTGTAGAGCTGTCAACAGCTGGAAGCGACTAAATGACACATATGTAATATAATTACAATGATGATTATTAATTTGAACCTGCTTTCCCGCACGTATGTCTTAATTTATATAATTCCAACGTGCTTAAAATATAATATTCTAATGACAGTCCCATGGGGCAGGTATACAATCAACCAGTGGGTCACCGCTTCCGATAAGTACGAACGTATATCTTTAAAACAGTGCGAAATATTTAAATCAATCAAAACATGTTTGCGCTGTTTACGCATCTATTCAAGTGTATTGTAAAGCTGTAATGAACAGCTCATTGTGTTTTAATTAGAGTTATGCGAATTCTACCTATCAATAGAATACATATTATCAACAAGGATTTAATTATTGCTTATACATACAGAGTGCCCAGTTTGGTGCATTTAAGTCATTTATGCGGCTTATACTGCCTACAGTTGTTTAAAAGACTTTAGAAGATGTCTAATACGTTTCATAAGGTCTGGCTAGTGTGTATCATATTTATCTGGAAGAGAAAAACGACTACGGATTTGAAGTTACTCACACCGTTCTGGTCGAAAACAAAAGATATGAGAATCAATATGAACAATCCACAGTCGTATATCGCGCGGAATTATTTCCACAATAGTTGGTTGTGTAACAACCGCAATTAGAAAATGGTTTTGATCGTCGTTATTGTATTTTTGTTTATCAACTGTTCTATTGCCAAGGCTTATTTTAACAATTTATTCCATCTATTTGTGCTGCAATTTGAACACTTAAACATTCTTTCTTGACTCTTTTAAATGTTTGTACCTGACAAGATATTTATATTATTTAATATTAGGGGTATCCCGCGCGACATATTCAATTACCGTATAGTAGCTGCGTATTGCTCACTCTCAATATTTGCCTGTCGTTTTCTTAGCACATGTTTCCGAATGACGGAGTGCAACATGACGAGCAGTTCTGTGAGTCCTACACAGTTGTTCTTGTATGGAATGTTTACTTGATATGAGTCAACCCTTGTCATAATTAGGAGGAGCATTCATTTTTCTTGCCACCTATGTTAACGATAACTGTTGTCTTTTTTTTTTGGGGGGGGGGGGGGGTCCGCTATGAATGTTTTCATCACTTTTGAATGTAATCACAGCTTTTAGCAGCTGCCAGTGCCGGCTCAGACAGATAAATCACTTAAGTAAAGTTATCCACTGGCGAGTTAAAAACCACAGTGCTTTCTTGGAAATACTTGATTGGAAGTGTCATTTGGGAAAGTTTTAGTCACACGGATGTGAATACAACATATATTTCTATATCAATTTGACATTGAAGCTTGGTTGTAATATATAAATGTCCTGTCTACATTGTAATTACTTCTCGTGTCTTTCATATGCTGTTTTCCGTTTCAAGATTCTGCATTCGCCTTGTCATCAAATTTCTTTATATGACCCTTTAACTTTTGACTGTTTAGGAATTAAACTTCTAACAGTTTCATCAGCTTTTGGAAACTGCAAAAAAATGAAAAACAAACATACAACTAATATTTTAGTAGGAGTGCCTGTAGATGGTAGCAGTGTAAATATCTTATTTGTAGCTGTATAACTAGTGGTGGATATATGAGTGTAAAAGGTCGTAGTAGCAGTAGAAGTAGTATATGCAGTTGAAGAGGTACTGGTGGACATTGCAGTTGTATAAGTAGTAGCAGAAGCAGTAGCAGTATTAATAGTGGTAGCAGTAGCTGTATTATTAGTCCTAATAGCAGCAGTAGCTTTAGTAGTTGAGAAAAAGTTATACAAATCATCTATGCAAAGATCAAAATGGACTTCGTTAATTATAAACCAACTCTGAAGGATTTCTTTATATTATGAATTGCTGCAGATAGGTTACACCACATGCAATAATGAAGTTAATATGCATTAATCTTTAAGATGTAATAACACTGCAGCTGAGTGTGAGCAATGTCAATTACCACCACGCAACTATAAATACAATTTCGATCTCCTATTAAATATATTGTCATTATTCATGTACAAGTTGTATATTTTCTGAGAAGCTAAGCATCCCTGGTTTTATGGCAAATTCATGATCTTAATAACCACACCTTTAAGGCAAAATAATTTTATCGATTAGCTAAGAACTGCAGCAGCAATGTGTAAAACCGTTTCCACTTGCTGTATTTGTTACATTAGTTATATGGCAAGTACAACATAAATCACCAACGCAGAAACATTTCCTTATGATGTGCTTTCATTGGACCTCTTGCTGACCTTCGTATAAATCCGCGTCTATATTCTACGCCCCATTAGGCCTGAAGTATGATAGGCCCGACGTATTATTTAGGTTACTCAGCTAATGTGGAGATTAAATCAAACATCGCCATACTGTACTCGTTAAGTGTTAAGCACATTGATTTAGGTGGGCACTAAACCAACAATCCTCAATAGGTCGGATCTGCCAGTTCTGGAATGGAATAAATTCTATGTGTTGAAACATTGTAAAATACTGCATTCTCTGATATGTTCCTCCTGATGTAAAGCAGTAACTTGCTGTCTATTTCGTCCAGTGTCGTCGATAATACAGTCTACGCGATGATCTGTGATCCCTTGTCACTGCATCAAATACAGTAATAAAGCCTGTCGTCATGCCAGTACTTAAACTCTAGATCCCACGGCTTCAAACATTCGACTGTGATGCCGTGCCAGTCGATATATATTGAAATAATTAGAAATAATATAAACATTGGGTTCGTATCTAACTGTATAGCAAATTTGTGCGACGGTAAATGGTCACGCATTAGTTAAACGCATGGTGGTTAAAAAGTTAACAGGCAGTAATTCATTTAAAATAACCTCTTAGAATTGGATACTTTGATATATTACTTATGCGTCGGCAGTGTTTCTGTCTCTAGGTGAGCATTACCCATTTAAGATAATAGACACTAATGAATAATTACGCTTTCTTGCCAGCGTCGCCTCTGGCTAAATTGTATTAGCGTTCCCCCGTTTCCTATTTCGATAAAATAATATGCATTTCCTGGACTACCCACATTATTTGCGCACATTTGAATTCGAAACCATACACACCCACCTAATCGCTCACCCACACACCCAACACACATACATAAACCCTTAACCCACCCACATCACAACCATTGGTTCAGAACGCATCATAGTACGCCAGATGAAAATGACAAAAGCAAACTTTGCATTAGTAACTAAATGTCATATACGATGGCGCAGCATCGTGCTCATAAACAAATCTCAAAAGAATTAGCCCACAAAACTGATGGTAAATGCTTAAGGCATTAGATGTGATGCTGGATTCAATGAGGTTGCATCCGTGAGAGATACTTTGTTCTATTTTCCATTTCGATAGAAATAATTCCATTTGTGCATCTCGTGGGAAAGATGAGACGCTACATTGAATCAATTTACTGTCACCTCAGGGACACGTGATCGTTTTCTTCAACGAATGTGCTGTTCAGTCTCCCTATCTTGCAAACGATAGGCAGTCCTACGCATATCATTTTATCTCATTTTGTGCCATTTTCTTTCCCTTTGCCATCGCAGGGGAGGTTAATTATCGATCGTTTTTCAGTGTATCGCGAAGCGTCTACTGGTAGGATAAGCAGCCGCAACGCCTCATCGATATTTTCTAAATGACCGATTATGGTCAGCCAATAAGAAGTCAAAATTACTGCAATAAAAGACCAGGTAGCATACAGGATGACACATAAAAGTACGCATCTCTCAAATTAATTGAACCAATAATTCAATGAATGTAAATTAGAAAACCTGAATATATAGATATATATATATGAATATATATATATATACACATATATACATAAAATATATATATACATATATATATATATATATATATATATATATATATATATATATATATATATATATATATATATATATATATATATATATATATGTATATATATATATGCATATATATGTATAAATATATATACATATAAATATATGTAAATAAATATATATATATATATAAATATGTATATATATATATATATATATATATATGTATATGTATATATATATATATTTATATTGTGCACGTTTGTGTGTATCATATTTAAACAGTTCATTAACTTCAAAACTGTTGCAATTTAACGGCTATATTACAATTTGCGATCGCAAGCAGTCAGCATATAACAAGTCTGTTAGCTTCTCAGTAGTCATATGGTTACCCTTTACAGGCACCCCACCTTACGAATCTAATAGCTGTATATATTTTGCCAATACAAAACCTCGTAAACAATGAAATCACTGAAGTGGTGCAATCGAGAAGATTACACCCCTTGCATTAGTACTCTGGATATTATTCCTGGAATGACAGAAATGTTTTGGTGGTATATTGTCGCCGGCTGGTAGGCAGGTTCATCATTATTAGCCCTAGTATTCTTGCCCTTAATGCAAATAAGCATTGTGTGCCGCGATTGGTTTTTGCAATGGCTTTTGTTGAAGCTTCGAATCATGGACAAATGTTCTTAACATGACATTACTGTATAGATAATCTGTTGTATTATCGTCGTGACACTTGAGATCCTGTAGTTGATCAAATGTATATCCTTTCCATAAATCGCAAAAGTTAAGATAAATGCAACTATGCAACATTATAAAGAATCAACCCATCAATGCAGTGGTCTTCATAGATGTTGTAACATATAGCATGCCCTTTGGGATAAATTTGTTTTTTCCGAAAGCATCAATTCAGGTAGAATGCCTCCATAAAACAGCAGTAAACTTACACCCACAATGGGTTTTGGTAATATCAACATCTGCACTAACCATGCTGATATGTAACATCTACGCTCATAACTTCTCAGAATTATAAAAATGGGTTATAACACGAGCAGAGAATAACATAATACTTTCGTATATGACGACGAGAACGCGACTGTTTTATTAAGGCTGCAGTTATACATGATGCGTCTTTATAACTTTGGCAATTGTCGGACTGCTTGACGGACTTGGTCGAAAGCGAGGAATGGTTGTTGCCATCTTCGAACTTACTGATCTACACATATACACTGCGAAATCTACAGATTTTGAGCCATCTGTTTTGCCTCATTGAAATATATGCATTGTATGACATCACGGCGGTTTAGATGAAGTTATGCAAGACTTTACTCCGCACCAGATAAAGCACCAAAATCGTACGCACCGAAGTGTGCATACTAACACATATAGAACATTCTATTTATAGATTAGATGTAACCAATGGCAACAACGAGCGACGCGATGTATATATATAACCACGATCTCCAGTGTAAGGGCTGATAATCATTTGTGGTTACAATGAACATTTCGCTAACACGTCGAGTTCCTCGAGCGACGAGACAGGCCATGAGCAATAGAAGCGCTTGAATTCCAGAAAAAAAGCATAATTGTGCATACTTATTCACTTTTAATGTTAACTAGTCTTTTTGGTTGCTTAGCATCCCAAAGAAGAAATAAATAAACGATATGTAATTGGATCGATGAAGTCGTTGACCTTGTAGCTAGCAACATGTTTGATGCCTTATCAATAGATTATGTGGTCATTGGCGTGGAAACGGAACTGAATATGGGATTTAAAGTTTGCACTAACAAAGTTGTCTGCGAACATACCCGAGTTTCGGTTGATGTACCGTTTGCAGTTTCAGTCTGACAAGACGACGAATAGCCCACCATAAGTAAAATGTAGCAAGTAAATAATGCCCAATTGTTTTCGGGTTAAGGCTAAGAGTATGTATGCGGGAAATTGCAACACCAATCAACAGACCCGCGGTGCAATAATCTAACCTTTAGGAAATCTTGTTGTCATTATGGAGTGATTAATATTAAGAATAACGTCATTATCTAGTATGTATCTAAGGCTCAATCGATAAATAATGCGACGACGGCCATGTCAACCTTGCTTTATGTATTTCGAGCAGCATTACCCTCTAATGATTTCACATCGAAATGACGCCGGAATAACTGATATCGCAAGTGATTTCAAATAATGCCGAATCATAACGGATCACACAGCGTATTGTCTAACTTAGAGCTTAGCATTTCTATATGTACACATTATCATCCCGATTAGTTACTGTGATAATGCCAATCGCACTGCTTCAAAGAACTTGCAATAGCTTGTCTCTATTCAAAGCATGGCTTGGAATGGATATCATGTCGAAACTTAATCTATGGGAAAAACAGGTATGGCAAAATAACCAAAGGAGCCCCAAGCCAAATTGTATATAGGTGCGCCTGGCATCATGAATTCCATGCGCGTAATCTGTCGAACCGTACATTCATATAAGACCCCAACTGACTAATTCCCACAACACAAATTGACCGCTTTCGAGTTACATTCATGTATTGAGTACATAGGTTGTAATCAAAACAAACAACTTGATGGTCCTTATTTGAACCAAGATGATGAAAGAATATATCATTATAAACATTTAGAAATATTTCGGGAATATTAAACAGTTTAAGTGTTTATTTGCTTGGGGAGCTGCAAATTTAATTACGATGGGCAGTCAGTAAGTACCGATATCGAACGCGCAATTAATTGAGCTACTATCGAAACTGATAAAATTTTGTTGAATAATTACTCGCACAAACGGATGTCGGGCCGTAAATGACATGTTCAATCAAGTCGCATGGACAAACGATGCTTATTCACAGAATCATTCGTTCTGATATATCATGACAAGTCGAAGCGTGACGTAATATCAAATATGCCAATTCACAATTAAGTTTGTTCCTGTCGCAATATTTGTTTTCTATTTCCGTTGATAAGCGTGCTACATTTGGTAATATGATATCAGGTTGTCGCTGTAATACTTACGCAGGTATATGCTTCTGTTGTATGTCATCCGTACAGCATTACATCTTATCACTATGGCATTCGTATGGCATAGTCTAAACGCTGATCACAACTTTTGAACTAGTCAAAAATTTTTCCTTGCAGTAGGTGTTCCGTATGAATCTGATTAAGACAACTGTTACGCATCACAAGCAGTATAATATTGAAGAGCATATATGACATGTCACACTAATCTTGGCCATTGACCGACTATTGTGATGCTACATCCTAAAATAAATTCAACGTTCACACCTCACCTGAAACTATCCCAAAGTCTCCATATCTAAGCCATGCAAAAGAATGATGTTACAATTATCCACTGGTCATCATACCCGAAATCGATATCTCAATACGGGTAATATATGGGTATACACCCAGCGCAATGGTAACAGTCCCTTTTTTCCATATTTGGGTCAGCAAGTCGCTGGGATTCAACGTGCATGATGTTTGCATGGTTATGACGACTGATCCTCATTATGTACAGACGAATCTGCATAACCACAAATTTACTATTTCTAACTACAGTACAAGTCAATATGTGTGATGTCTAGATTGCAATATTGTTGGAATTGAAATTGCTTGGAATGAAACAAAATTTATATAGCAATAGAGAACATTTTCATTATCAGATGTGATGTTAGTAATTTCGGAATGGTCTTCACAGGATGCATAACGGTAGCTGTGAACAGTACTAGGTTTGCTGTTGCAGATAATATCTTTAAAACCAATGCGAATCTGCTTATAATTACACCCTTGCTACGCAAGCAAAACAACTAAGGCCCCAATCTAGCATGAGCTTTATCTTTGTCGGTTCCCTGCATGTCATACATGCCGTAAACGTGGCGCAACTATAAACAAAAGGCATGCAATGCATTATGATTGCAGTTGAAGGATGACTTAATGGTCGGCAATGAAAGAGCTTCTTTCCAATAAACTCGTAATATACAACCGTTTTCGTCGCTATGAGTTATATTGCTGAGTTATAATGCCGAGTACAATGGGCATTATGACAGGAGTCTGCTGCGCATAGGTCGTGTGTTTGCATATTGTTCCGGGCGGACTGAATACTCTTAGCATAGCTAAAAAGAAATTTGATTATATTGCGATGGCGTTAAATTATGGCAATTTGTGGACGTAACGTATATGGACTTGCAAAATATATTCGATGGATAGCACTCAGCATCACTGGTAAAGCTCTAGCATACATAATTAAACCACTCAGCAATGGACGACAATAAGTGGTGAGGGATGTATGTTAGTTCAACAGCAAGGGCTAACTTAGGAGGATGGTTATTAGTTTATGTATACATTGGCAAAGGCAATTGCTTTTAACACCGTTCTCTTTAATAATCAGTGCATTGTCCGTTTTGTTAACATGAAGGGCAAGAACATTTATGAAGTAGATCGGTCAACAATAACTAATTTTTATGCATGGCAGTAATCTACGCACGGAAAGTTACTGATATCATCAAGCACTGAATAATGTTATAATCGTCTGCTGTTGAAATATTTTATGGTAGTTGTACAATTATTGACGCAACGCAATATAGTACGTACTTTGCGACGCAAGACCACACACCTTACTTAAGAAGGATTAAGAGTTTCCCATCCAAAGGTTAACTGACTAACCGATCGGAAAAGATGAATTGCTACAATAATGTAGTTCCTGGTTTGGATTCAAAAAAATCCTCGTCGTGTTTTTTAATTGGTTTCCTGGTGTGTCATAGCTAAATTAGGACAACATCGTTTGCGTCTGCAAACGTTTTCATATTGAATCACTTGCAATACCTTTACCCAGCTATTATTTGCAGCCACAATGTCTACTGTGATATTGTCCTACGTGCATCTACACTGTGCCTGCATGGAACATATTGTACCGATTAGGCTCCCGAATCACAGTTAATATTTCTCTGGATGCATTTTTTTATCATAAACAGCGTCAATCTCATATATCGAAGCTGTCTGAAGTTGTTGTCGTCACAAATTTGGAAATTTAATTGCTTTGGCACCAGCTATGACTGAGAGACATTGACCAGTAAGCAATTGTGTTTTTATCTCTCCATATGGCAATAAAGGTGCGGATTTATATCCATTATGTGTCTCCCAATTCTCCGCATTTCATCATAATTGGTAGATGCTGCCCACCGGCTTCAAGTTTTAATCAACCACAAGTGTTCCCTTAAGGTCCCGCTCTGGGGCTTATGGGCCATTTAAGTGAAATAACCTTCGCCTGAGCATAGAAGAGTATAGTTGTGTAATCACCATTATGACCAACAGGATGTCCCATTGGCACCTTGACCTTGGCCAAATATGTTGGCGTTTCATCTGTGTGGTCTCGTAAAGGAACAATATCTCGCATTTTAGGAATGCGGATTGAATGTGGTGAACGGCTTTTCCATATAGCTGCTTGCTACTGCGACCTACATATTCTTGCCTTGGGGCCCGCAACGTGAAGGCAACAGATTTCAGTTATATGCTTAAATGTCATGTTCGCCAAATATTTGCGGACAATTACGAGAAAGATGATAGATCGGCATTTTATTGCTTTTCATTGGCATCTTCTGTGGACCATGCGCCTACCCAGGGCGGACTTTAGCATTCGTTCTTGGTAAGCATCTACATATCAACGCGCATATAATACAACAGGGAATTCGTAGTTATAGGACGGCTCCGAGTGCCATATTCTGTACGTCTGTTGTTGCGCAGCCAATCGTGTTTTACTGTTTTACTTTCGTTGGCATCTTCTGTGGACCATGCGCCTACCCAGGACAGCCTTCTGCATTCGTTCTTGGTAAGCATCTACTTAACCATGCGCATATAATACAACATGGAATTCGTATTTAAAGGACGGCTCCAAGTGCTATATTCAGTGCGTCTGTTGTTGTGCAGCCAATCGCAAAGCTATTGGTTTGATGTATGGGAGCTTCTAATTGGTAAACAACCTTACGGTTAAGAATTCTCCATGGCACACACTCTGAAAGGGCATGAAGTCATGCACAACGCACGCCAAGGCAAACAACCCTGAGGTATCGGATTCCAAATAAAGCATAAACACACTGCTGGAGAATAGATGATTGGTTCATACTCAGTCAACTCAAGTCATGTATGCTTTTATAAGTATGTGGCATGTGCTAGCATACAACCAGTGAGAACGGAGTTATCTCTGGGAATATCGACCGCGAACTTCAGTCGATATATAAATAAGAACACATAGCAAAACAGCATTGCTTGTATGAACAACATAGGGCTATTCCTACCCTAAAAGCGGCCAAGCTTATAGCAAAGACGCCCTTTCAGCAACAAGTGAACTTGCTTCTTGTGTGCATATGATGCTAGTCAGTAGTGACCTGTAATGCCACTGGCAACAGTCATTGACGATACAAGCCTTGGCCGAAATAACAAAGCATATAAGCACATAACATTGCATTAATTAGTTTGTGCATTTATCATGACAGCACATTGTGTGCACGGCAGACTTCAATGGGAGAACGGAAGAAGCACTGACACGTGACACCTATGGTCTGAGTATCACAATACGAAAGAACGGGATCGATTCATAGCCAATGTCGTTTGTGGTGGAAATCACGTACATTAAACGAATTGACTTTTTACTAATAATGTATATGTAGTTGCTGCAAAGTATCCTCTAGATAAACGATGCCGGGCACTGATTCTGACCAGTAATATTGTTTGCCATGGCACTTCACCAGCAAAGTGAAGATATTGCGAGCATGTAAAGAACACGTGGACATTCGACAAGACCACTGTGGCTTTATTCTACACAGGATGACAATATATTAGTTTTGCAGCAATGGATAATATTTTGTTATAAGTCCTATTAGCAGAAAGAATATTATAACAATAATATATACCATTTTCAAAGACGCCTCGCTTTTTTCTTTTAGAAAAAGGATTTTGAAATGTACATTTTCCATGTCGAATCTGTCAAGATACCGCTCGGTAAAATTCGTGAATTTCCGGACAGTGACGTCACTCGGGTTGTTCGCGAATATTCCTCGCCATCTTCAGCCTTCACGGTTGGTTGACGGTCTAGTGATTTTCTTGGTGTGCATTATGCCTTATTGTTGTGCGTTCGGTTGTCGGAACAATGAGAATTCAGGCGTGATTTTTTTTCTGTTTCCAAAAGACAGCAAAATGCGCCGCATATGGGTGTTGTAAACACTGGAGACCTACCCTTACGCCAGTTCTATGTTCTGATCATTTCCAGAATGGTGGTTATGAGACTGACCCAGAGCTGCTCAAAAGTCTAGAATTTCGTAAGAAACCTAGGCTCCGAAAAGATGATATATCGACTCTCTTTAGCCACGTTGGAGTCGATGAAAGTCAAACTAAGCGACGGAGTGCCTCGGATAAAAAAACAACGACAACAGGTGCGATCGGTTGGCTGATCATTTAGGCTAGTCCTGATCTGTTGACGTATACTTATTTAGATGTTGATGAATTTATCACCAAGTTGCCAGTATATCAATCCAGCTGTTTCTCGTCATGCAGGTAGTAAATGAAATGGTATTGGCAGCTCAGCGGATAGATAAATCAAGTGACAGTGGTGAATCACTGACTGAAGGTGTCACACCCAGGCACTGCCGACCTAGGCGAAGGAACTTCGCCTCTGACAGCGTCCGCGCTGCTTGCTACACCTGTGGCGAGTGCCTTGCCGTCTTCCGAACATGAAGCTTGCTCTCACTTGTCATTTGGGGTGCAGGCAAAAGTTTTCGGTAAGTGTCACAAGGCAACTGCATTATTATATTTGATGAAATTCATTGGCAGGGACAACTTCTGGTTGTATGTATCAATGTGTCTTTTCACAGTCAATTTGTTAACATTTACATCCTTTAAGGCTATGATGAATGAAATTGTAGCATACTTATTGTATTGATACAAACAGAGAGTTCTGTCTTTCCTGGAATAAAGAAATATTCAAGAGGTACCCAAGTTAGCCCATCTCAGCACTGCATAGGGACACAGTGCAACTTGCCGATCAAAAAAGTCACCAGGGGCACCCAATATGAGCCTCAGGAGGGATCTGTTGAACTGGTGGAAAGCGATGATGATGTGGAAACTGACCCTGACTATGACTTCACTGATGATGCTGAGATGGACACTGATGATGACATGGAGTTTGAAGAAGTGTAAGGAAAATATTGTTTTATTTGTAGTGTAATCATAGGGTTTTATTTGATGGGAACAAAAATTAGGCTCAAGAATGCTTATGTTGGGAATCCATTCTTATTGTTCATAGTGGTGTTGATCGAGAGGATGGCCCTTGTCAGAATCAAAGAAAATTTATTGCGTATGAGAGCTGTTTAGGAACCATGCTGCTCTAATGCTTCCTGTGCTTGGGCCCCTGCAGAGTCATCATCAAGCAGATACGGGGGAGTTAGGCTTGTTTTGAACAAATTTGCGTGAATGGACAACGTAAGATGTGGGAGAGCCAACTTTTACAGGAGCTATGCCTGCAGGGAATTTGTTAATGGCCTCAGGAATTTTTGTTAGTGGCAGTAGTGCTGTTAGAACACTGAACATGTTCAGTCACGTTAATATCCCAACTATATCTATGTCAACATTCTCATGTCTCATTCAGAGAAGCTATCTTGTTCCAGCTGCAAGACGACTATGGCGGAGCCAACAGACCTCACTGACAACTGCTCGCCAGGGTACACCACTTTCTGTAGGAGGGGATGCCAGATGTTGTTCTCCAGGTCACACTGCCAAGTATGGCAGTTACGCCCTGATGGACCAAAAGACTTCGAAGGTTCTAGACATGCAACTTGTTCAGGTATAAAAATTACGATTTATGACCGGTATATGATGGATTCCTTAATGTCTATTGTGCTATCAATTGCCTGTTAATCTCTTTCAGAGCAACCAAGTTAAAAATTCAAATGCTATGGAGTTAGCTGGTCTGAAGCTTGCCTTGAATTCCCTGTCTGAGAATGGCTTGACCGTAGAAACCATCACTACTGACAGACATTTAGGGGTGTAAAAGTACATGAGGGAAGAGCAACCTACAGCACAACACTGGTTTGATGTGTGGCATGTTGCCAAAGTTTAGTTTCTTTGTGTGACTTAAGCTAACACAACGCTCCGTGTAACAATTTAAAGAATATTCAACATGTTAGCATACAAAAGTTACATGGTAGCATTAAAGACAAACACCCACTTATTTGTAAATGAAGGGATCAAGAAGAAAATACTGGCCAAAGGGAAAAGAAAATGCTGCAACATCCTGAGTGAGTGGGCCAGAAGCATTTCCAATCATGTTTACTGGTGTGCTGCCTCAAGCGATGGAGATGTAGATCTGGTCAGAGATAAGTGACTCTTTGTCACTAGGCATGTCGTCAATGAGCACGTGGGTCATGGGGAGCTGTACCCGGAATGTGAGCTTGCACTACTAGAGGACAGGAAGTGGATACTTAAGGGTCGGTATTAGTTTTGAATCATATAAGTTTTTATAGAAATATTTACTTCAGTGGTAGTTTAATTAAATGAGTCAATATGGTGAAATCCATGCCCCTGTGGTATTACTTTACCGAACAAATGTAATCTGTATTGATATATGTGTGAACCATAAATAGGATCGAAGCCACACAATATATATATATATATATATATATATATATATATATATATATATATATATATATATATATATATATATATATATATATATATATATATATATATATATATATATATATATATATATATATATATATATATATATATATATATATATATATATATATATATATATATGTATATCCAGATTGCTCCTAGCAGTTATTCACTTCAAGGAGGTCAGTCCCAATGGAGAGTGTCCTATTCCAAAGCCAGACAGGGAGACCCAGTTGTCAAGCCTGTCAAAGTACCAATTTCTTCTGGTGTGTATATGCATTAATCTAAAATGAAATATTTTTTTGACATTTATTACCGAAACCTAAATAAGTTTCATATGCAGAAACACTGTTACCCAATTCAATATGGGCATATAATATAACTAACTTATTATATGACTATCATAAAATATGAATTACCTTGATTTGCTTCAGACTATGTACATCAGTTCATTGCTGAGGTGCTTGATCTCAGGCGAAAATACCCAAGTCACAGACTTGCTGAGGTCCTTGCAAGGACAGGACTGTACCACCACCTATTGCCTCCCAGGACGAGAAACCTGAAAATGATCTTCTCATAGGTGCTCACAGGTGTCGATTCAACCTGACCAAGAAATCACAGCGGGACTGATGTTCCCTTAGCAATAAATATGATTTTTCAACCTGCAACTGTCCTTTTTGGTAGCAATAATGGCTAACTTACTCATTGGTAGAGACCTTATCTCCAACAGGTCCATCCATTTGAATAGATTAAAATTTGGACGCTTCCAGCTCATTTTTGTTCAGGCAGTTTGCCAGGAATCTGGTATGCTTGGTGATGTATGTCCATTCCTCCGTTATAGCCATCACTCTCTCCAAACTTCTGAAACACACTCTGGCTGTGTCCATTGGGATGCAGTTATGACAGCTACACCTAAAGTAGAGAAATAATTAAAGAGTAATTGTAATTTTATATTTGTGGTACAATGAATGAATGTAAAAGGACAATACTATATATACTGCATGCGAACATCTGTCAACAATATTAAATGTGCTGAGGGTACAATGACAAAGCTACATTCACTAGCCAAGTACTATTTGTTGTAGTAGTTAGGTTATGTGTTGTAGTAGTTAGGTCTGTCAACATACCATCCTCAACTTACAGAATGTGTAAATTAATTGGGTAACTAACTGATACTAACGATTATTTTTTACCAGTTAACATAGTTCAATAAAGCTTGGGAAGGGTATTCTAAAACTCACTATTCGTCGAAATCTTTTGTGGATTCTTCATCCGAAGCGGACTCTTGAGTTAGAGCTCCCGGTGTCATTTCGAAGTGTGACTTGGATGATTCAACTCCCGCCCGTATTGGCTCAAATAAATAGTCACGGATATAATTTGCCGCAATGTTATGTTATGGGGCCTCGTAATCTTCATCAGAAGACGACATGGCTTCATGTAAATACGGTGTAATCTTAAAATCCAAACAATCGCTTTTCGCTTCGCTCGCTGGCTGTCAAATTCTCTTGGAGGCCGCGCAACAGGTATGACGTCACGCAACCTGCACCTAGCGGCCAACTCAGGCAAGATGGCATCGAGAAGATGGCTTCGTATTTTCTTCCGAGTGGAACATTATTGGTGGATTTTTAGCACTTATGCATGCCGGTGCAATGAATTATGGGTCCCTGTTGGTTAATGAGTTATTAATCTTCATTTTGAAACACATAGTAAAGAAATGATGAAAATCGTTGTATTTGACCTTTAAACAACATTTGCCACAAGTTTCTTGACATATATATCAAATGCTGGTGCTAATGATGTTGATAACGTTAGTACGTTTCAGGATAACCCTAAATATTAACTGTGAATGGCGATTTATTAAATGAGAGTGATATTACTCGAGAAAAATGATTGAACATTCTACCGAAACGGAACTAGCCTTTTCACAATATTTGATTAACCTTACAAAAGGGCGGTCAATCTGGAAGTGGTCAAGGTAGCTTACTCAACAGCCCGTAGACGCACAACTTGAAAGAAGCCCATTGGAGATTTTTTCCAGTGGTCAATGGTGCTGTCTCACCTGAGATAGGGCATGCGGAATGTGGTACCACAAATATCATTGAATTGTACTATCAAGTCGCCCCCACCACTGGTTTTTTGCAGTATTAACAAACTGGAAGTACAACGCCTGGAAGTCGTTGCCTCGTTTCTGGAATGTGCTTTGCGTTTGAATTAAAGGCATATAGATATGGATTCATTCTTTCCAACTATGTATCATATTCTGAAAAATGTTCAAAGCGGCGAGGTTGTGCCAATGCATAACGCTATTGATTACTGCGGGCGATCTACGAATACTTGGCGCTGGTACGTTGAAATTAATGCGATCATTGTATGGCGGTCAAGGAATGCAGGAGGAGGACAATCAGCCCAATTAAAACCTGGCCTATGGGAGGTGACTGTACAAGTGGGTCTTAGATTAGAGGTTCATTCTGCCGTTATTACTCTCGAAGTTCCTGATGATGGGGCTGCGCGCATAACAGATGGAGTGTTAAATATGTTGCGTCTTGATGACGGTCTCGGTGAGAGGTGGATTGGTTCGGGTACTTACAGAAAGGCCCCGCCCATGAACTGTAGCTGCTTCAACACACGTAATGTCCACCTCGATCAAGTCAGTGCCAAGCACATCATACTAGATGTATGTGGGGCAAAACATCATAAGTTATGAATGGTACTGGATTTCCTTGCTGTATAAAATATCCATTTCGAATCTGCTTATGATTACAGTCCTGCAACGCAAGCAAAACAAATAAGACACCAATTTTCTTAGCAGCTTTGTCCCATATGTGTAATAAGTGGCGCAACAATAACAAAAGTCATACAGTGCATTTTGATTGCAGACGAACGATGACTTTCTGATCGGCGATGAAAGAGTTTCTTTCTAATAAACTCGAAATATACAACCATTGTCGACACTATGAGTGATATTGCTGAGTTTTTAACCATTGTGCCCTGTTGTCAAGCAGTCAGAAGAATATTTGTCTACATTGCTCTAACATTCAATGATCAATGAACACGCTTTACACATAATTATGAATATAATGCGGAGTTAAATGGGATATTATGACAGGAGCAATGTACGCTTATGTCGCGTTGTTGAATATTTTGTCGGGCGGACTGAGCGGTCTTGGTTTAAAAAAATTATGGGTGGATAATTCACAGCATTACTGGTAAAGCATTAACATAGATAATTGGACTACAATATAAGACTAAAAGTGGTGGTGGAATATAGACCACGTATGTTACCGTTGGGGCGTACTTGGGAGGATAGAAATGAAAAAAATTGTACACATCTTACAAGTTACTGATATCATCATGCACTGAATAATGTTATTATCGTCTGAAGATGCAAACTATTGCCTGATAGCAATATATTACGTACGGTTCGACAACAAACTATATTTGGGAAGGATTGAGAGTTTCCCATACTATGGTTAGTTGTCACACCGATCGGCAGACATGCATTGCTACAATAACGTAGTTCTTCGTTGGGATTCAAATAACAAATACCTCGTCGTTTTTTTTTCTCATTTGCTGGCGGATGTGTCATAACTAAGGTGGGACAAAAGGGTTTGCGTCAGCGAATGTTGTTGTATTGAATCACTTTCAATACAATTACAACCACAATGTCTGTTGTGGTATTGTGTCTGCATGGATCATATTTTACCGCTTTCGTTCTCATATTAAAGATCTAGATCATTTTGGATGTTTTTACAGTGTTAATAACATAGATATGGTTTATTTGTAATCCGACTTGTATAAAGCCACTGCGAATGGGTTAAATAATATACTGTTAATCATCGATTTGTCGCGTGGTGATCCTCTTCCTGCGTCTAGAATGTTACGCAAATCTTATGATTACTTCTCAAGGCACATGTTTCTCTTAACTACTATTATATAGATTTGAAGCGAATCATAACCAGAAGTATAAGCTTATCAGTAAGAATGATCTAACTCGTTTAACTTAAGCTATCTTACAATTTCAGGTTTTAAAATAGTTATTCATTGTAATTATGATTCATAATCTGATAATTATCACAAGCCTAATGGATCACCTCGACCTTTAGTCGGTTGAAATCAAGCTGGAGCAGTACAATTAGCCCGGATTATCTATGCATCTAGGCTAATAGCCGATCAAAGCTCTATTCCGTCAAAGTGATTGGCAGGCTTTAGCAATAATTTACTCTTTCATTTGTGTATATGTGATCAGTTGGTATTCCTGGATTTGACGGGGTATAAATATTATGAAGTACCTTCCAGTCCAATTTTGGCAACCGTGCTGTATGTCATATCACGATATGTCAAATAAGCATCTCAATTTGTGGTTTTAAAGACGACCACTTATTATATCAGTTCCCCTGTGATCTGGCATTATAACTAAATGAAGCATCATTGCCGATAAAGCCCCCAAATTCTCTAAGCCATATTGCATTTGTATTTGCGTGACAGAAACTACCGTACATGACGGTATGCGGTATGCCGATTGTAATAACTAGACGCCGATGAGTAAGCCCTATCACATCACAATAACAAGACGATATATGATTCTTTTGCACAAGTTATCATGCTACAAATGACAGGTAACATGGGCATGAATGCGATTACGTTATATGAAATAGCGAAACTACCATCAGCTAAATATATATGTATATATATATATATAAATAGATATATATAGATATATATATATATATTATAGATATATATGTGTACATATATATATAAATATTATATATATATAGATCTAAATATATATATACATCTATATATATCTAAATATATATATTTATACATCTATATATAGAGAGGGTATATATATATATATATAAAAATATATATATATATATATATATATATATATATATATATATATATATATATATATATATATATATATATATATATATATATATATATATATATATATATATATATATTGAAACGATAAGCTCATGAATAAGTAAGTATATCCGCGTGACGCCAGACCTGGCAATGTTTTGTTTGCGAGGTGCTATCTGCGTTGTAATTCTCGCAAAATAGCTGATGGTAGTTTCGCTATTTCATCACTTCTGGGGAGCGACGAAAAGACACAGACCAATGTTTTGTTCCGCAAGGAAATTTTTTTCCTTATAGATTCGAACCAGCTATGTCTGATCGTATTTATCCCCCAGTCCATCGTATATGTGTTGGTATTTAGCGCGAGAAGTTAATCCATAAATTTTACAAACAAAGTATGTATACCCTCTTGTCCCGAACAAATTGTTCCTACACTTATTGTGTGTCTTTTAATGCAAACCATCCAAATCTGCTGTAAATCCATTGAAATGATAAGTTCCAACATAACACCTACATTGACTATTGAGTTTGGCTGGGGCTTGGGGAACACCAAAGTCACAAAAGTTTACTTATTGACCAAAGTTACATGAATGTTTAATTGAATATCAAATCACGGTAACACAAAGCAGGTAGTATACAACTGTGCTTTTCAGCAAATAATTCTTCCATATCAGGCAGCACACATGAGATATAAAAAATGTTGTTGTCTGATCAAGTGGCTGCAAGGCTTAATGTTTACAAATTTGTACAATGTTAGCGTAAAAGCCCCTCGACACAAGTTGTAAACAAATTAATTTCTACTTAGCTGATGTTAATAAATAGAGATGCACTTGAATATAGAACAGGCATTATCAAAGGCTCATTAAGATTGATTCTGAACAAGAACATATATAGGCGAGAAAGTACAGAAGCTGTTTTCTTGCAGGCATATCAGTAAGCACATCTATGAAGGCATAAATGAAGGCCAATCTTGAAAATAGAGGTTATGGTATTATTATCATGGTCAGTGTTACATCTGAGTTTCTATAAATATACACAGCTAAATCATATTTGTCATACAATATGCCAATAATGACATACATTAATATCATTTTCACAACATCATATTACAGGTGTCTATGTAGCTACTGTCAACTAATAGCAGAGGTGGAAGATAATGTATGCAGTGTGCAGATTCCTCGAGTCATTACCTTCTTAAAGAATAGCCCCTTTCCAATTGGTTGCATAACCTACCATCCTGGTTTCAGACCAATCTGTGTAAACACTTGGATCTAGCAAGTGGCATATGTCTCCTATAGACAACAACTGGCGCGCATGTCAGATAATGATGTACAATGGTGAATGATTTTATGTTATAATTTTCCTAACACAAGCATTTGTACAAAGGCTTACAACCATGATTAACAATTTAATTATATTTATTGAAACCTGTATGACAAAAACTCATATCAGCTATGATACCAGTCCTTAAATAGTCGCTGCTGTTACAATAATCAATTAAATATGATGCTCAAAAAGTCAAACCTGGTTCCAGTCATTTCTTCTAAACATGTGGCTGCACCTGTGCTGTCAGGGTCGAATACTGATAATGTGACGGATCTGGCTTCCATTTATTGCGTGCAGTCATCCATGGTGTCAGAAGAATGCGCAGAATCGTCTTCAGTTCCAGATGTTTGTTCAGATACAGCTATCTGACAGGTGCCACTTGAACATACAGTGACATATATATTTTTCAACCATATAATTGTCATTGTTTGGTCGGTCACAAGATATAACAAATAAAAAAAACAAGAGACGATCTCCGACAAACTAAAATGTAAACAAAGGGAAACTCCCTGCGTCTCTGCAAACGGGCTCACTTAACGTCTTACGCCTGGGTTTAACCTAGAACTTGGCTGCCGTAGCAATTCGTCGAGCACGCCAATTTGAATTGACATTTTATCAAAATTTTGGCATTAACAGAAGGGATGCGACGGTTAATAGAGCGGTTTGAGATTATTGCCCACATCATGAATCGATAACAGCGAAGTACCTATAGGCACTTTAATTAAAAGTACTATCACTCGAATCCTAAGTGCGGAAGCTTTTTGGAAGAGAATATATATCAAGGGATACAAAAACAATTACAATTCGTGCACCTGATAAGCGTGCTTTTCCGTGGCTATTCATTGAATAATTTGCATGTTTTGACTGTTCAAATATCTATATAATACTTGGAAATGTGGTTAGAAGATGGGGCACTCGGAAGCAGCAGGAAGCTAGAGATTTGCTGTGATTCAGGATCATTATTCTTCGTCCGCGTGGTGTAACATTACATCTGATGCGTCACGAGATGCTTCTTGATAGAGACTCTTCTACAGGCATTTGTTAATGATAGCATTTATCCAGCATACGAAATCAAATTTGTTTCGGTGAATTCCTAATTACAGCAATGCAAACTAAAATATAAGACATACGCTCTTTGCAACTCCGTACGGGTAATGATATGTTATTAGTATTCTAGATTTTTGGTGATAATTTTAAACATATTTCAGGCTCTGTGATGCCACCGCTCCATTAAAAGCGACGTTGCCTATATAGTGTCAATTGCTTCATAGATAAGATTGCGGGTTTTTGTGTCGTTTTTAGATTACTGAATTAGAGAACGGCCAAGCAGGATCAATGCTTTCGTTTCGTAAGGTCATAGGTAACATTTTAATTTCCGAACGTGGGCACGAATAACGCGCCCCCGCTTTTTGCGAATCGAGCACACAGATAATGAAATATAAGCACTGTGCATCATTTGTTATGCATATACGTTGTGTGCAAACCATATGCGGTATGTACTAGTAGGAGGGTAAAGGCACGAATGCTCAAAATCGGTTCATGATAAATAAATAGGTTTCATTGGACTTAGTTGCAAACAAATATTTAAGCATTTTACTCCACGCAGTAGTGCAATTCAGCATCATTCTTCATTAGATCAACCTGTTTACAGACCTCTCTCAAGATTAAAGTTGGTCGTCATTGACTGTGTGTCTCCCAATGTCTGATATTCACACGCTAAATGGTCTTCCTAAACATATCGAAAAATTGCCGCCGTTACAAGACTTGTTGGTTAATCGTACGATGCAATTGTGCTGCACCTCAATGGTGACATAGGAATGACATTGTGTATTCTGACATTTTATGTACATTACAGGGACCCATTTCTGTGCGTAGATATATTTGAAGACTGAAGGCACAGAAGAAGTCGAAACCCTAGTCTTCGCTCAATCCTTGCTGTGATTTCTTTCGTAATGGCTTTAGGTGAGTGATGGGAAGGAGATAAAACCACTGATAAGCCTGACTAAGAAGTGTACCTCACTCGTGTGCAAAAGCATGTTTAAGCACTGAGCGCAAGGGTTTTGGGCACACAACTTGACGGTCATTCCAGCTACGCTTAAAAGCGGGAAACATACACCTGTATATAGTAGATGAGATAACTGACATTGTCACGTTCTGGCTGTGTCCCTCTGTATATACCTTAAGCAAATATTGTGGCATCGCAAATCGCATTCGTCTCTTGCCTAGCTCATTATTGAACAAGTGTGATAGACTAACATAACCCCGTTGAGTTATCAAAAATAAACGTGGACCAATCCGTAAACCACCAATACTTCCCACGGACCAGTACTTCCGGAAATTATACTAGTTATTGGTGGTTGACGGAAGACGGAAGACAGTATACTTGCTTCAAATAATCTTTCATGCGGCATACATAACACTATCCTCAACAAGACATATACCCTAAATTGGAACCGACATGATGTTACAATAGACGACTAGATGACAATGAGTTTATTGTTGCCACATTATTCAAATTTAATACCAAAACTATATGCAAGTAATCTAAAAACATGCAGACATTTAACACGATGCATACCAAACCGCATAGGCAATTGACCATTCGAATGACAGAGAAACCGCATAAAGTAATGACATATCAAACTAGATGAACTGTGCTCTTAAACAAGGTTGCCAACGATAACCTTCCATGGGTTACTTAAACTTTTGGCTGGTATATTTACAGATTCCGACATAAAATACTTGCAGCATAATTTCAATATTCAACGGCCGAATAAAGTTTGAAATTGACTTAGGTGATCCCTGTCTGGTTGCTGTCATTTATTAAAAGTAATGTACATATATTTAACAGTGGGAGACTAGCTGCAAACATCCGATTGTGCACTAAAACGATTGAAAAGGAGCAAATTTATCTATAAAGCTTTTAATATGAAATAGTGATTATCAATCAGCGCCTAATAACGTTGACGTACGTGTTATTGCAAGACGAACCCCAGTCCAATAATTCAGCGTGATTAACTGAGACTTTGTGATGATGGATATGGCTATGGTGAACGTCATTTCCCTGCTGTTGTTATCCGTGGAGGTAAAAGAATACTTTATGTTAGCAACATTGTAATGTGCTCCCTGCACTTAAAACCTTGGTGACTTTGATCAGTAGTATATAACTGGATAGCCTTAACAACTTGGAACGCACAAATTAACACATATATATGTACATACAAACTTAAATATATAATCATATATATAATCATCAATATATATACACATCTAAATAACTTTTAAAATATGTAAACAAACATTTGCAAATGTAAATATATAAATACACCTTATACTATAGAGCATATGATAATATGAATATATATAAATATATATATACATAAATATATATATATATATGTATGTATATATATATATGTTCATATATATATATTTATGTATATATATGTATATATCTATATATATCTATATATATATCTATATATATGTATATATATATATATCTATATAAACATATATAAATATACTTATATATATGTTAATATAAATATATTTATATAAATGTATATATTTAAACATTTCAATTTATATATGTAAGTATATATATCTGTGTATATATATATGTATATATATATATATTTATTTATATATAGTATATATATATATATATATATATTATATATCTATATATATATATATATATATATATATATATATATATATATATATATATATATTCCTTGCCAGCAAGTACTCCTTACCTCAGTTATAAAGCTAAAGACATTAAGTAATTAACTAACTAATTAATTGTTTTACGCCACATCAGATAAGAAGAACGCACACAAGATTGGATTGAGCAATAAATGAATACAGGGGTTAACATATCTTCATTATGACAAAGGCGTCCAAAAGCCGACACCCTGTTCTCAACAACCTCATAATGAAAATGGCAATAGTCACCAAAATGGCTACCTCGGAAGAACTAGACCCATGCTGTCTTGGAATGAAGAAGCATCGACAAAACCTCTAGCTGCCAAAGGGTACAATCAGTGAAAACGTTTACGCTGATGCTTGTATATTCTGGTGTGCATAACAATATGAATGACATGTTTTAATGTAACCTGCAGCTTACAAATATAATGATATCACACACTGATCGATTTAAATAGTGGTTAGTGTTAGGTTACAGATCGACTTACAGGTAACGCGTTGTAATGTACAATGCCCCATGGATATAGAAGTAGCGAAATGATACATATAGATTACCCATGCATTAAAACGTTTGTAATCAAGTGCGCCAATAAAGACCGAACAGAAGTCATATGTTTGCAGATTGAATCAAGAGAGATGTCCCGAGGGAAGGATCAATGTGTTCTATTAGACTTGTTCTGGCTCGCTTGGCTTAAACGACAAACAGCAAAGACATTACTTAAATGTATCAAATCGGGTCACTTCAGTCATCGATCATAGATCTCGGTATTTTGTAGTTAGTTCATATCAAACAGATTTATTTTCTTACATGCGTTGTTGACTACGTGTACAGCATTGTTACGTAGATTTTCCATTACACGGATTGAAATACAATAGGCTCTAAAGGACGGCTTTCCAGTATACTTATATAACTGTGTATACAACCCCGAAAAACAGTGATTATTTTTGTAAATGTGCATAATTCTTGCAAACAATATGGGTACTCATCGTAAGTGGTGCACTTCTGGTCAATTGCATGCATGCCCCATAGGGCTGTTTTCGGAATGTAGGTTTTCAATTACGCGAGCATAAAGTGAATGAAACAAAAGTGCATGGCACCAGGTCAATTAAAGTTTAAAATACAATGCATTAATTGTTTGTGATTCGTTGACCAGCATTTGGAATGCTTTCGTAGGTCAACATTATAACCTAAGCTCGAGGGGAAATCTCAGTCAAACAATGTAACCCATTTTCTTGTACTGGTTCATCAAGTTTTCTTTGAGGGGATCGACGTATGTAATTGCTATATATGATAAAGCCATCCGATACTTTATAATACAGTATAAATGTATGCATTCCGAACAAATTTCAAGCCGTTTCAATAGAGGTACGATAGACAACTCTGTGCAACATCACTATTCGCTCGTATTCTATGACGCCATCAATGTAGGCGGACGTGAATCGAAGTGCTATTCTGAGCATAATATCTGTTGGCACAAACTTCGCCCGCACCAGATACCTCTGTTACTTATTTCAGATGGCTTTCACATAAATTTAATGTTGCCTATAGCTTGACCTACAGATAAAATGCTTCAAAGTTATCCGTATACGTCTGTGCTACAGCATGCGGTCAAACCATGTACCAGGTTTCCTTTTTTCGTTAGTTTATTCGTTCAGTGCCAGTGTGTCAAAGCCGTATGGAGCTGCTTTTTATTCATGTGTAGTTGGACAACAATTAATTGAGGATTTAGACACTAACGGGAAACCGCTCAAAATGTTCTTATTAAGTAAAAACTACTGTGATTGGTCAGGGACCAGCATTCATGGATTCCTGATGCCAATTGAGCTATTTTCGGTTGACACCCTTTTACGAATGGTAACCATTTACTAATATAAGCGCTCATAAGTAAGTTTGGAAGCGTAAACCTCTGAAATTAAATTTGATGTGACAAAGGGTGCGTGGGGATTGAGAGTAGCAGTAAACATTAAAGCGTCTTACCATACCACACAGACCATGCAATCAATAGAGATAGAAAGTGAAGAAATCATGTCAAACAGGGACCTGTGAAGGTAAATAGCACTCTCGTCTGGAGTTGGTATGTACGTAAATTGAGTAATATTTAGTGGTGGTTGGATACACAAAATGTCTCTACTATTGCGAAACCTTCCTGAGACACTGAAGAATAATTGTAATTGAACAGGATACATACTTATAGAAAACAGCAACCTGTACAAGAATGATCACAATTGCTTTTCATTGTCGACCGCCATTTCCCTCAGCGGTCGTTTAATCAGCCTCGGCAGGCGCATTTTCACCATCGGCTTGTAAGGTCCACCCAAGTCTTGCACAGGCGTCCGATCTGTGCCCGATATCCCGGTCGAATTCCTTCCGGTGTATGACTTCAGGCACAGGAGCTGATTATTATCAATCAATACTTTAATTGAGACCCCATATTCGATCGCGGCGCAATTTGAGCTCGATATCCTGCTTATTGGGATAAGCCATGCGATGTCTTCCTAATTATCATTCGTGTAGACAATGACTTACAAATGCACACTTCATGTTAGAAGCATGATGTTAAGAGTGACAGAATATGCTGGTTTTGAGGGTATAACACAAACAAACAATGGTATCATTAGATCAATATTGAACCGTTATCGTGTGTTGGTTCGACAAGCGAGTTGAGGAATCCTTTAGCGGTTCAACGTTTGTAACCTTATTGATTGGAAAGCAATCAGATACTCAGATATATGCAGAAAAATATGTATGCATCGACGGTTAGGTCAGATTTGTATTTTTGATAAATAGCCAAGGATATGGAATAAGTGGAAACTAAAAATTTACGGTTAGCAAATTAAAAGGCACCGACTTACGCAATAGTTTTATTCGGTCAAACGGAAGATATTTCGAATGTTTTTATATCATACAATCATTTCGGCAGCCGATTTTGTTTACTCATACTCACTATGCAGCATGTAGCACCGACAAGTTCCTTTGTACCAAGAGCATGAGCAGCTACATGCATATAATACACCACAAATAGTCGGGATGAATCTGTTATCATTATCTGAAAGACTTTTCAGTTTGTGCTGACGTATCCTAATTGTCAATGACATCTTGAGTTTTTGCAAGACTCTTGGCTATACGTGTCTGATTAAAAGCCAAGTACACAACCTTGACTACTGAAGGCATTATCGGAAACTTTCATGCATCATTACATCATGTTATGGTTTGTAACGTGGACGTGTATGATCGATTGTCTGTATAGGCATGTCATAATGGATGACAGTTACAGATCGTTGGCTGGTATAGATCTATAAAACAAGTGTTTACGCACCACTATGATTAGTAGTCAATATATCTCAATCTATGGCATGCTGTTAAAATGTACGTATTCTTTCTTATTTCCATTCCCATATAAACCAGCGCTCGATTGATATGCAAGCAACTATTTGCGTGCTCAGTTCTACCTAAATGATATTCTGACTACCACGAGTCAAATGCACAACATCAGTGAAGTTGAACCCGGATAATTTACAGATCTATTTGTTAAAAAATCAATCACCGGAAAGTCTTTGCTGTGTTCCGACGAAAACAATAACATAATAGCCGTCGATTCAACCGTTATGTGCAGTCATGTACAATATGCATTTTCAAGAATGAGATGGTATACACACAACGTAGGTATGATTCAACGAATACCTAGTTGCCTGTTTCCTGGTACGATGAAGGCATACGTCATATCCCAGCATTATTGTACGTGTGACAGGTGAAGGAGTTTAAAGCGAGGGTTTATAAATATGATTGGCAGCTCTATTATTCCAATGAAGCATATTGCTGTTAGTGCTTATGCGACAGGCATGCTTCAGGGAATCAATTCTAAATGTTTGGTAAGTAGGGCTTATTTTGAAATGATATTGTACTTGCCCCGAGTAGGAAAGCAGTAATGAATTATTTAATTTGCAATTGTCATTTTACATTGTTGTGAATATAACTGAGCGATGAAGATTGAAGGATGCACTTGCAGTCAGGAAGAAGGAGTTATCTCAAGCTTTTCATTGAGTGGCCTTTATACTTTGTTATTCGCATGCTGTTCCAAGCCAGGTTTTGGCGCGCCTTAAATTTGGAACAAAATTATTCTGGAATATAATGGACGTGCTGTGAAAAAAATGAGTTTGTGGCGCTTCGTAATTTGACGATTTAGTGTACAGTATATTATCAGCTTAACCAAAGTCGAGGTTACTGAAATATGGTGCAGAGCTACTCCAGTACAATGATTATCTCCAACGACAAATATGCATCTAACCTGCCCCGAATATAAGCGGTCACATTACGGTCACAATGCCGTAAAAAAGATCTTCTACCTACGCACAGAACTTTCGCACCATCGAATAGATAGTACTGTCCACCCTGCGCGCTGTTGATTAATTTAACCGACAAGTGGTACATATTTTAAATAATCAATATTGCAACTGCAAATAATCTAATCGGTGACCGGGTTCGGGCTTATTTCACTTTCAATCTTAATTTCAACCCGCATGTTTGCCTTATTTCCAAATAACCTCATTTTCTCTTACATCGTGATTCGATTTGCTGACCCGCTCTTCTAGGCGGACAAATGCCAAGAAGAAATGACATACTAATAAGTGCCAGCATTGAAGAGATAACTAGATTGCTACGTCGGGCCATCGACCTCACAGGGGCACTGCACTGTACTCCCGAATTAGATCGCAAAGCGACTAAATCATTCCCTTCGTCCTTCTGTAACGAGCGATCGAATCGAAGAAAACGGACGATGTTTACACGCCCGATGGCAATAGCAGCTGAATATAACAGAACGGTTCGTTGTGGAAGTAGGCCAGAAGTAAACATATGCATATATGTACAAAAAAAGATGCATAAATATATACATATATGTATCTATATATATATATATATATATATATATATATATATATATATATATATATATATATATATATATATATATATATAGATATATATATATGTGAACATATTATATATATATATACATATACATTTATATATACATATATAAATATATATATCCATATATATAAATATTCATGTATATATATATATATGCATATATATAAATATATATATATATATTTACAAATATACTTTTATGTATATATATATATTAGATGCATATATGCATATATATATATATATATAGGTATAGATATATTTATATATATAAATGTATATATATATATATTCATATATAAACATATATACATATATGAATATATATAAACATATATATATATATATATATATTTATGTATATACATATATATATATATATATATATATATATGTATATTTATATATATATATATCTCTGTGTGTGTATGAGTATATCTATAAATATATCTATACCTTTCTATATATATATATCTCTCTATGAATATATATATATATCTCTGTCTATATATATGCATATACATATCTATATAGATCTTCTCTATATATTTATATGTATGGTTCTCTATATATTTCTCCCTCTCTATATTATTCATATATACATATATGAATTAACATATACATATTTATATAAATATAAATATATATATATTTATATATATCTCTCTATATATATATGTTTATGAATATATGTCTATGTTTATATATATAAATATACATATATATATTTATAGTAGTATATATTATTCATATATATATATATATATATATATATATATATATGTATATTTATATATATTTTATATATAAATATATATATGCGCATTATATATATGTAAATTTATATATACGTACATATATATACATATGTACATATATATATATATATATATATATATATATATATATATCTATATATATATATATATATATATATATATATATATATATCTATATATATATATATACCCCTATATATCTGTTACAGATATATTTATCAAGCAGATTTCAATATACTTTGCATATTGATATATCATTTCATCTGGTTGAAAATGTTATAAGTGTGGACAATATGTACCCGTCCAATTCATCGTCTTTTATCACCCTTCACCGTTTTTGTGACTTCACGATCACTATCATCGTCACTATCCTGAATGTTTCAATAACTATCCATCATGTAAATACAATGAAAATCATGAGCACTTACAACAAGTTATTATCACATCATTATAACCTTGTATTACTAAGCACCGTTATATAAATCAATCTTCACAACAAATACATACTATTTTCACCCTAAGCTTTCATAATCGCACACACACTAATGTTTGTATGTATCATATTCACCATAGCGCTTCACGAGCATTTACAACATCATCCACATTACCTTAAGATATAGTTAATCGTGATGCATCATTATCACTAACTGTCATCATCATAAATTTTTATCGTCCATATTCATTTTAACCCACTCCCATCCCAACAAACCAGCATCAACTATTACTTGCATCGTCTCTCTGAGAGGCTAATCCCAGTGGTGCAAACAGGCGGCGTTTGATTCAGAATCATTTTGGTGGGGAATGATATCCAACGCCAAATAAAGGAAATAATTTTGCACATTGTTGCCATTGTTAGCGCATGGATGATATCACTGACAAGAGGATAGATATCCCATCGAATCTTCTTAATTGGCAATTATAGTCGTTTCAAAAGCATCACCTTCCGCGGTTCTAGAAGAGGGACGCTGATTCGGTTGCTTGGTTCCAATAGCAAACGAATAACTCATGGGCCTTGTACTTTAAATGGTGTCAACAATACATGCAACCATAACTACTGAATCCCATAAACTGGCATAATACATTTATGAAATACATTTTGGGAACCTTGCGGGAGTATTATGCCTTAATACAATCTCTCGAGTCTGGTGAGGACATTAAGCGGCATATAGCAGCGTCGCAGGAAATTAAATATGTTTATCACATAAATAACTATGTAAATTAAATTATTGTTGACAAAAC
>CM067356.1:25752377-25754877 GCA_034190875.2 Urechis unicinctus
TGAAATATCAAAAGTGATCCCTGGAGCACAAGCTCTCCCTTACAAGTTCAAATCATTATTGTGTCTCGGGAATACAAAATGGGCTCAATTTTATTTTAATCCTTTTGTTTATTTTATTCGTCAGTGATATCGAAAATTCATGAAAAGCTTCAGTACTCTCGTTTGCTGATGATACAACCTTGCAATTGCCCTTGTCCAATTTTGCGAATTGCACCTAATGACGAATACTGCAATGAGCAACTTAAAAAATTGTCGGGTAGCAAGTAGACTCCATTTAAACGCCCACAAAACTAGCATATTATTTTTCATCAAAGAAGCCAATCGATCAAGACAAATTTCTTCACGATCAAATCATTGAAAGAATTTACCATTGGATCGTTCAATGATGAAACATCCTCTCAGAAACCTAACATCTCCAGGGTTTGTTGGAATTGTAACCAAATTAAATGTCAGCTAACAACAAAATCCCCAACTGCGTCACATTAATTTATATGTATAAGGTACGGTATATTTGTATGAGGAAATGCAAAACCACACATCTTAAAACGCACAACTCTATTACAAAAACGAAGCGCTTGGGTATATATGTAAAGTTGCATATTATAGTCACCCCAACACCTTTTTAAAAACCACCCCCTTTTTCTGACCCTCATGGATGCAGCGAGGTAATTTTAAAGCATAAGTGTCAGTACAATTTGCTGCCACAGTCATTCATAAATATATTTACACAACAATCCGATTAATACAGCCTTTGTAAGGCGAAATGTCTACAACATGCGTACACCTCTTACTGCAAAGTATTCGTTAAAAAAATCCCTTATATGGCATACCCAGAATAAACATTTGCCCGTCACAATATTTCAAACCAAATTACATTTGCTAGGAAATTATCAGGCATCAAATAAAATAGGCTGAATAACATCAGATGTTCATGTACTCCAAACTAGCTGCTTAGTGTAACAATTTACTTTACCGCTATGACCGTGACCAGTACAAGATGGGATGTCTTCAGCAATCTGATTGGATCATTATTACAGCTCCTTGTGATTTTGATTTCCCTTTCGCTATTTTACTGACACCGTTAGTGTATTGGCCTGTTAATGATTCGCCTGTGACATACGTCTCGTCGCTCGTTAGAACTTACGTGTTAAACCGATATTCGATGCACGTTAATCTTTACAATCTACTATGACTAATCTGTTCATACCATATGAATACTTGATCACAATGTTTAGTCTTAACCAGACATATGACTTGGAACATCTGATCTGATCCATGTATGAAATTATTTTCAAGGTATCCTAGTGTTTAGGTTTAAGCTCGTGATATACAGACAAAGTACATGGCAATCGTGTTATCATATTGAGCGTAAGCTAATTTAGTCCCGACAATGTATAAAAACCCCGAGAGGCAATCAAACCAACAATAGGTAAACCTAATGCAACGAGCCAGATCATTATATCAGTGCAACGTGCCAATGCTTTAATATAATGAGGATAGGTTATTTTTAAACCCAAACCATTTGGCAAATGTTGATATCTGATGCAGCTATGCGTATTCATCACGAATACCCCAACTAACACATAATAGCAACATTATATTCCGCACAATGAGATAAATCCGTTCGAGGCCATCGCGCTTGCTCATTTGTCATGATCTGTGTCAGAGTATTCTCACTAATAAATGGTATCCTTCCAGGTCCCTAAAGTAACCGGCTGCTTATCCGTTAAGCATATATAAACTAGAGAATCAAGCGACCAATTCCAATTGTTCCTTATAGGTAGATGGTTCACCAGAGTTTATTTATGTCCAAGTCAAGGCTAGACTTGTTTCATCTTTATCACATTTCCTGTCTGCTCAACGTCAATTTTTTTGTTCTAGTTTAAATTTTGATCACGAGGGAGACATATGTCAGCCTGCTGGCAATCTGGCAGTGGTGCGTAGGCGAAAATCACAATATTTTGCTAGATGAACGTCAATTTTTCTTCACGTTCCCTAACATCATTTGAATGGAGTCTGATACGACATAAGAACAACCTGCTACAAACCCCATCTAATCTACTGGTTGAGCGTGAACTTTGACGCTTATGTCACATGCATTGTAATTAATCGGATGCTCGCATGTAAATAGTTAGGCACAAATATGGGAACGTCATATATTACTTACCCAATAACACATAAAAGCGCGTAGGAGAATGTCTGTAAAGTGCTGGCACTGAGATCTGTCATCATACAGCATTTTCAGTATAGGTCAGAACTGATTTGCTCTAGCAATCTGCCTAGGCGCTTGTAATGATGGATAGATTTATATGTATGGGTAATAAATAAGGGTATATACATACATATATATATATAGATATATATATATATATATATATATATAGATATTATATATATATATATATATATATATATATATATATATATACATGTATATATATATATTTTATATATATATATATAAATACATATATATATATTTATACATATATATAGGTAC
>CM067356.1:25759877-25774877 GCA_034190875.2 Urechis unicinctus
TAAAATTTTATACCCTAAATACTTTTCAGTCAAGTGAAACCTTTTCATTTTCCATGAAGCCGTGTATTTCGAAATGCGTTAACGATCATTCTATGGGATGCATGTTATGGAGTTGTGTGTATATGCTTCGTGATAATTATTAACGATATAAAGCAAATAACGGATATCAGGTTGATTTGAGGTGGTTTAATTATTTGACTGTATCCACATGCCAGTTGTTTTGAATAGTCTACTGAGAAAAATGCCTTGAGGGTTATTTTGAATATTCCACGTTTGTTGAGATATTAAACTTACATTAATTGCAAACTTAATTATATGTCATGTATTGACAACTGTTTTGCAAATGAAAAAGTTTTTGGTAAGTTACTGCGCAATAACTAAGTTCACGACGCGATCTGTCAAATCGAAACGCTTCATCAATCATAATTTATGAATTTGATACTTTTCTTATCTACGTAATATTTCTTGGTATAATGGCATAACATATTCATATATCGCCTTGTTAAGTCCCGTTACCTGTACGTTCCCATCTATTAACCATAATAACAACGATGGTTATATTTATTTAATACCAGAGATAGCAGTGGTGTAATGTTTTCGTTTATAATTCAATCACTGGATTCGGTGCATTCCATGAGCCAGGACATTGTTGTAAACAGTGATCAGATGCTTCATTTCATAGTAAGACTTGATTGGTATTCTTCATCACGATGTGATATTGATTACACACGCCGTCATGCATTGCTGAATAAATGGGATATACTTTGTATGGATCTAATTTTCTGCTTGATAGATCACGGTACATACGTATCACCCTAAGACCTTCCTAAGTATATTGCTTAGTCATCTGAATGACCAGTTGCAGTAGACAACTTCTACCCGGACGAATATCCACAATGCAATATCATCATTATGTGTCCTTTATCCATCACAATAGATACATTTGTGATGCGGGTTCACTTTGGGGCATGAATTATTGAACGAAAGATTACCAGAGACAGGATCCGTATCCCTCTATCTCTCTCTCAAGTTAGAAATATGGATGCAAACTTACCATTAACCTTATCTGAGTCATTACATCACATATATGGCATAGCTATAATGAATGCTTTAACTTATGAGTGGCTTGCTTAGAAGTTGTGAATGCATGTGGTTTAGGTGCTGTGACTTTGCTCGCAGTATGTCAAGCAGACTTGATATATTCAATTGCAAAAAAATGATACTCGGATGGTTTGTAGACCAATCGCCAAACTGCTGCAAAACAAAGGATAGTTTTCCTAAACGAATATCATAAATATGACTCATCTGGCAAGTGCTATATAGGCTGTTATTATATCATGGTCGCAGAGATGTTGATGGCAATAACACATGTGTTACATCAAAATTTATAAAATGCATGAGCAGTGACAAAACCTATGCCGTTAATATGCAACTGAATGTCACTGTATAAAGCAGTAATATTCACAGATTCATTAGTCAATCATGCATAGCGACACTCACAATAATGAAATAAAATGTCCGCCACACAACCCAAGACCGTTCAAAGAATACAAAAGTTTAGCTCAGGTGTCATTTACAGCGACCCACAATTGATCAGCGGGCAATGCAGCCATTTATTTCCTCTCTGGTATTTATGAATAACCAGCATTGCGCGCAAATAATGAAATCTCCTTGAAGGGTAATATACCTATCTGTTAAATTATAATGTTGCACATTGATGTAGTAAAACCTGATTATATTACCTGAATCCCAATATATATATATATATATATATATATATATATATATATATATAGATATATATATATATATATATATATATATATATATATATATATATATATATATATATATATATATATATATATATATATCCTATATATATATATATATATATATATATATATATATATCTATCTATATATATATATATATATATATATATATATATCTATATATATATATACATATACATGTGAAGGGGTGCGAATGGGTGATTTGGCTGTTGGCCAGGAATGAGTTAAGTAAATTGATGTGACAAGGAGGATTATTCGTTAAACGATTGCGCATAGTTGCAGGCATGAAACAACTTTATTGGTTTGGCTTTATTTACTGTTCAGATCCGTGGCCCTTAGCATTGACGATTCGTGTTTTTGACCAAGTTGAAAATATGCCTTGATGAGAACCGTCACAAATACTATAAATCATGCAATTTTAGTAGAGTTTTACAATCTAGAATATGGATACATTCTCACGACGCTTGCCAAGTACCTTTGCCGTTAACATTACATATTTAGTTACCTTGCTGCTGCTGTTGCTGCTGCTGCTGCTGATGATGATGATGGGAGATAGCCATGGTTGACCACTGTCGGGTGGTTACCATCAAAAGAGCAACTATTCCTCACATATTTTCAGATATAGGCCTCGTTCGTACTTAAACTGATAAGATTGCGACAGAGATCGTGCAAAAACGACATAATTGTTGTCTTAACATTTGTTCAGTTACTTATGTACCATGCTAAGTATGTTGCACATGCTGCAAAGGGGTAAGATGCGCTCTTAAATGGCTTATTTATTGGCAATCATGGAAAGCATCACTGCTAGCATAAAATTGGGTCTTTCAAATACAAAATCTCTTTTGGTAATAGAAAAAGAACACGTATGAGGTTGTTGGGTTCCTTAGTCTTTATCCCTCAGGTAACTGTCAATATGGTAGCTCGTTTCAAATTCAGTATAGTCAAACATAACGGTTGCGCAGGTAAGTTGGATTTTGAAATGATAATCATACAGAGAAGGACATAAGCAGTAGTAATAAATCTGTGGCCTCGCTTTTGAGCTTTCACAAATATTCTGCAGCCCGATGCAGGTAGTGTACTTTGTTAGTGGCATGAGTTGTGACGATATATTTACCGTGTTAGGGCGTTATAAATTGTTATTCATGTTTATGATCAAAGCTGTCATAATGTGACAAGTTATAGGCTAATGTAAAAACCTAAATAATTCAATATGACATATACCATTGTTGCAAGGCAACATGTTTAATCGTGGATCGATAATTTTAAGCTCTTATAGAGAAATGACATGTAGCCACGACACAGGCACAATCGTGTCCGAATTTATTAGGTTTAAGCTAAGCGAATGCTAAACCACTCACTGGGTGTTATCTGCATACTCATAATTTGGCTACTTGTCTCTTTGCGCAGTCTAGCATCGGAAGGGATCATTAAACGCCCATGCATAATCAGTGCGACACCGCTAAACTAACAAGATGGAAATGATGCAATTGTAAGCTAACTGGTCAGGTTAACAATTAGGCAGCGCTATGCTGCTTCAGTGACCGATTCATTTTGATGACGATAAGCCTACGTCATCTTCGCTTGCCTCATCTCATTGCCATTTTTTCACTTAAAACAACATCACGTTTCTGAACCAACAATAGGTAAAAACAATAGGTAAAAATATCCTAGCAGTGTCCAGGGGCTAGTAACCACCTCAGGACTGTTTTAAAAGTAACCCAAACACCGTTTTGCCAAACACTTTCAAAGGGGAAAAACATCTTAAGTCCTAAAAAGTCAATCAATACAATATATTGGACGCATTTTACACCGACATACCGCGTCGTAGCCTGAGCAAACCTTAACACTTCAACAGTATAGTAAACAAGGCAATCAGCAGAAATTGAGTTATGTTTTTAACTGTTATGAACACCACATGTGCCCCATCTGGACAATACAGTTCAGTCATAGTCATTATACCTTGAATGTAGTATGGACATTTTAGGAAGCTTGCCAGGGCGAGCTGAAGGGCTTACAATTGGTAAGTCTGATTTACATAACGAGCATAATTACGCTTGTCTTCATTGTAACCCGCGCGTTGTATCCTATTATTATTGATAGGGCGTCCACGGGCCAAATGATCTCGAAGCTACGTATCATCTTACTTTTTTAGGAATCCATATTTCCTAATTACTGCAAATTATAATCATAGTCGTGAGGTTGAGTGTGGAGTGTGGTATCTATTTATACTTAACTTGATAGAAACGATAGCAATCAAATACACATGATCATATTTTTAAAAGATTAATTTTCCTGACCTTTTGAAATTGATCTATTCTCGTGGCTTGATTTTTGTCTGGTGTAGATGTGGTATGGGTAATGGTTTATGTTATATGATAGTTTTGTTACAACGGGGTCTTGGTGAAAATATACATAAGACTACGTTGCCTTTTTACTAATGATTTACGTTTCGTAGGTGCAATGTGGTCCAATTCACGGCGAATATGCAGTTGATTTATAATACTTTCATATGATTGTTCTAAAGTATCAAACACAAACAAAGGTGGACACCCTATTAAGGCTGTGGGTTTCTCTTCACAACTCATTTGCTTAATACCAAAACCACGGCTTAAGAAACATACACAATGGGCCACAGCAATGTTGCATAGAAACGCACCCTCGAGTAGTACTTATTCTGGTTTACCTACACGAAGTATCGCCACTCCGTTGCGATTGTGTTACCAGACGTTACCAAGGTTGTGTTGTTTAGTTTGGACTTTCAAGTAATGTTGAGGAAGTTTAATTGGCACTCAGTCATGAATGTACTCCCAATATGCTTTACATCTATAAGGTACTGCTTTAATTATTTGGCGCCAACCTATCTCAATTACAGCACCAGTAATTTAACTGAGCAACACCATTTTACATAGATATGTCAAGTACTATGCAATGTATCCATGTTGGTTGTCTTCATTATTCAATCAATAAAGGAATATTCCTCTAGTTCAGCATTTAATGTATAGTACGCAGAGGGATGTTCTACTTTAAGATGTGCTTGACCCTTGTAATGTCAGAGAAATAATGGTCAGAGAGAGAGAAAAAACTCCCTATATTTATATATATATATGTTTATATATATATATATATATATATATATATATATATATATATATATATATATATATATATATATATATATATATATATATATATATATATATATATATATATATATATATATATATATATATATATATATATATATATATATATATAGATATATATATATATATATATATATATATATATATATCTTATTCCGCATATGTTTCTTGTTCCTACAATACAATGTTGGGCGATTGACGCGAGCAGGTCTGAATTATTATACAGTCCTGTTTTTGCCCATCGTTAGCAAACGTTGAATGTCGTAGTCCACTGGTATAATCGTATGGTTGGCGTGTATGATATTGCTTTGTCCATCAGACCGCCAAAGCAGTGCCCTGTATCGTGTAAAGATTCAATGCGCACGTCTCCATATTCTTTATTGCCTATGCTGCATACATAACTTGTCTTATGCGAGCATTTGATGCTCTCCAACATCAAAGTTTATTGATTTGAATATTCTGCCGTTACTGTTCATGAATCACCGACATTGCTGAGAAATTCAAATGACAAGGTTGACTATAACATCGAGTTGATGCTTAACCGTCGATAGAATATCGCCATGACTCAAAATGCAAAATTTTAATTATACAGCATCGCGAAAATATTTGTGCATGGGTAGAGGTAGGTATATTTTACGGGGGTGTTATGTTTGGTCGATTCTATGTGATACATGCATGATACCCATCTCTAAATGTTAAGCACAGCTTATAGACGTTTGACTTAGCGATACAGCGATGCTTCACTTATCAGATCATGCACAGTGCATATTATGTGCATCAAAAAGTTTACAATTGACAAATTAATAATCATATTAATAATAAAATAATTAAAAAGAAAGGAAGATTAATTGTTATAAACTTTGATTTTGTTGTACATATATAAAACATTATACGAAAGTTCTTCAACCGGAGGTAGCAAAGCTCATTGACTCCGTCCGCCATCACTTTTTTGTCTCCGCAGCATCTCAGCGGGAAAACAATTATTGGATTTTTTTAATATCATTCTCACAATTGTTGCCTTTACCACTGATTGGATAATTGCCAATGTAAGTATAATGAAATTATAATTTTACATGGAGTGACAAAGTCCAAAATTATTCATTTTGTGTCATCGGTTTGTGGTAGACTTGTCTTATTATCGCCCGATCCCAGCATCACACGTAGTCATTGCATCTTCGCATGCCGCCATAGAATTATGAACGAGATGACAGGGTAATTCGGTCGTCATTGTGTCTGGTCGACACGTTGAATGAACCTGAATATTTGGCTAGTCGGTCTATCTAATTTAATTATGCGTGTACAGATTACATAGATGCCGACAGCCATTATCATATTCATGCATATTCACGAGAAGGGGAAAGGCTAAACTGCATGTGTCGCCGGGTCATAACAAACTCATTCAACGTTAACCGCTGACCAGCCAATCAGGAATGGGTGAGAGAGCATGAGAGTGTATGTGACTGTGAAATGCGTTTGTTTGCGGCAAGGCAGGGTAAGGTTAGGTTGTTAAGGGGCATCGGTTTTGTCAAGGAGTTACATAGCTATTGGCTATTACTCCTTTGTCTTGTGTAGTTGTCACCTGTATTGCTGCCCCCATATACAAACAGATTTTTGCTTGATTCGTGAATGTAAGTTTTGTTCTACTTCACCACAGCATAAATTAGTAAATTGTGGCCGGTAATTTGATTTTCATTATTAGTGGATTATATTAACACTTATGTTTCTTATCTGCTCTTTTGTAAATCAAGAATACCAGAAACAATATCTCCACTTCCTGAAGGAAATAAGGGACTTGACAAAGGAAAGGGCAGAGGGCGGAGGGAGCCGTTGTTCACACCTGAGTAGTTCAATCGAACTCATTAATGTTGAGCTGAGAACTGCATGCTTGGGTAAGTATTAAATTCGATAATTTTTCACTGAAGTTGAAAGCACTAGGTTAATTAACACTTATTTCTATAGATTGACATTCCAGTACTAATTAATTTATTAAATTCTCAATTATTGTATGTTCTATTTCATTATTTCAATGGTTTAATTATTTGTTTTGATTCTCTTCAAAGACTGTAAATGTATTCGTATAATAAAACTTCAAGTTGGTAATGGTATGTGATATCTAAGGTGGTTATTAATTTTAATTTTGGCTTATATTTATAGCCTTGTCATATAACAAATGAACAGGCTTAAGAATTATTGATTGAAACTAATAGTTGTATATTTTTATTTGGCTATATAATTGTGCTTGGTTAAAGTAACTATGTTTATACGTGAATTACATTTTATATTTATGGCTTCTATTCTATTATTGCATCATCATGCTAGATTTTTTTCCTTCATGAGCATTGCTAATATTGGTACAAGAAAGAAAGCTTTAACATAGTTTATAGTAAATTCATATTAATTTCTATGGTGATTGGTGGCTATTTAAACAAAAATATACATATGATTGCAGGACGTGACATGTAGGTACACACATATTGCATCATTTATTCAGAATATATGAGAAGATATTAGAGTGGACGTGACAAAAGGTGATTGGTTGAATTTAATTTCTTCTTTTATTTTAGATACATTTGCAGGCTCATGGCAATTGATCTGATGAGTTGTCTCAATATTAAAGGCTCCCGGGGAAACAAAGTGGGGTTCATTGACAAAGCTTTGTGCAAGATGATTATTGGTATGAACCAAGAGAATGAATTTATGATCACCAAACTCCTAAGGTGAAATTTTCTTTTTATTCTGCTGAGAACAATTGACATTAGAGATCCCTTTACAATTAATTAAAGAATACTAGTATATATTTATATTCTAAGTATGAAACTAAGGTTCATATTTTATCAAAATGTTGCTCCATTTATTTGTTGTGTTTCAACTTACGTTACATAGCTTACTAAGCGGTACTGTTACTTTTGCATAAAACATTCGCGCTGCCAAGTGAACGAATCTCCATTTGCCAATATTGCGCAATAAATGATATCATTTTGGCTTTTTACTGCATCAATATCATGTTATTCAATATAAGCAAATTTGCAATATCAATGAAAATTGCCTTTACAAGATCGAGGCCTATTTGTGCGGCAAATGCGGTTAACCCACACTTTTTTCTCCCTGTGATATCCATGCTTATGATATGAAAGGGCTTATTGCTGAACCTGTATAAGTAATATATCTGCGCTTGCGGCGATCATTTAGTTCAGTAATGTCGCACTTTACGTTTATTTTTCACCTAGAAATGGCAGTTAACCTATGAATGTGTATCGCATGACTACTAATCGATCTCATGTCGCCTGTAACGCAGTTAACGATCGTTTACCCACTGTTATGATTTGCTTGGATGAAAATAAACAGCGTCCTTCCGAACGTTTATTGCTCCATTTGTGTTATGCTCCAACAAGCATGCACATTTAGTAAGGAGCTATTGCTGACAAGACCGTTTGGTGGCATTGGAAGCGGGAATTTATTGAGTTTTATAATCTGAAGTCATCAAGCGTTACGTTTCGTTGCCAAATTTATGTTTGCATATCAATGTAAATAGTTCTAATCGCATTGATTAATCGTTAAGCGCTATGGATGCATGCCTCCCGTCTCCCTCTTATATAAACCATCGTCGTAATTGCAGTTCCTTTATCCGTCGCTTGGAGATTGTTGTTGACGCCTGAAACTCTGGGCAGTGTCATTTAACCTCTTGTTTTGTACGCATAAGCAATAATTGTATAATTCCAAGGCTTAATTTAGAACTTCCATTCAGTGTTTTGTTTACCTATCCCTATTTGTGTGGAGCAGGTGACCCAATCCAGTTCAGAACCGATTATTCTATTCCTTCAGATGCATATTTAAACTCCTCATTCCTCCTACACTTGTACAAAAAGCTTTACACCTGAAACTATCCCGCCTAGCAGTCTCAAATGCATTCATTACGTTGCAGCATCACATGATTAACTACACCACAGAATTATATATTGATATCCTTCTTGTGTCATAGTCATCGGATTACCTCTGTAATGGTTTACTATCTCATAATAAACAACTGGGGAAGATTTGCTCTTTAAATCACATCACCTAGCTAGTCGACGTCAATTATGTAACATCATGCAATGCTCATAACGGAACTTAACTATTCAATTGACCAATCAAATATTTCAGTAGAGCAGTCTTGTAACACCAGCCTACCTAGTAACCTTTTGATTGGATTCTTGCACATATTCGATTTATCCAGAAAAGAATTATTTGTGGCCTTTGTTTATTAAATGTGTCGAACACAGTCTTATTCGCAGCGACGTCTGCATATTATGTTAAAGAGAATTAACCAAATTACTTCTTTGCGAGTACAACATTTCTGAAACTACGTGTTTATCTGATTGCGTCGGGGTGGGGATATATTGTGGCATCATATATGAAGCAATGATAAAGACATGGAGCATAAAGAGCCGAATGTTGACGGATGGGTTATGACTGTCGTAACGACAATGGATAAGCAATGATGACACGCTGGGGAAATGCAGTTTTCAACAATAGAAACCAAACCTCGTTAGCAACTATTGTAATCATCCAAGCATTTGTGTTTAACCACGTGGTTTGCCCAATATTTGGAGTGCTCTCGATTGGTATATTGTTCATCGAGCAGTATGAAGCTTATACCTACTAATGTGTCCACTGAAAGACCGCACTTATTGATCAACCATGATGACAGAGACATGGTGACATTGTGCCTGGTCGATGCGTGTAGTGGGACAAAAACCGTTGGGAACACAAGGGTAAGGTCGAATTGTACTGGACGTTTTCAGGCGTGTATTCGCATGAATTACGACATACGCTAACAGCACGCGGCTTTAACTTAATGACGGCACCGACGATGCACATTTGCCAAATTTTACCAAATTCAAATCTCTCATTGAGTTATTTCAAACTGGTGTGGTAAGATGTTCATTGGTCTCCTTACATTTATATAATCTGTCTTTTGCCTTAATGTATTTACCGAATAAATGAATACCTTCCATTCAAATAGCAGATGTATTTCAGAGTGCGGTTGAGAGATTCCATTATTAAACCATGCAATGAGGACGCAGCTGTTTCCTGGAGATTTATAGTGTCATGGTCAACTGTTATGATTCTTTGGAACGAGTTTCAATGTATGCTATATTAAAAGGTTTTAATGGAAAAAGCGTTAATCAACCCAAAATAAATGTTGCAATTGAAGAATTATCAACAGGTAATGTAAAACCATATCCAGAAACTTTACATTTAATATTCACTTTTGTTTAACCTTCGGTAAACCTGCAATTTCATAACCAATAATTTTCATCTATCGCCATACTTTATCATGTCGCAAGCGATTCACCAACTCTCTTGTCATTGCATACATCGATGTTAACATTTTGGTATTATGTTTGTGAAGCAAATGATATAATAATGGGTCATTTCTTTGCAGCGTATTCGACATTTAATTACGGTCAACGATTGTTGATAGGTAGCCTTTTTGATAACAACATATATAAATCTGAGAAAGTGGACCGTATTGGAAATTACAATCATAAGGGCAGAGGTGGCAAAGTTTTTGCATTTGATATGCTAACAGATATTATGCTTGTGTCAATTGTTTATCTTTAAGACCACCTCTCGTAAATACGGTGTTGTCGTTAGCTTAGGTAAGCAAATGAATGTGCTAAATTTGACGGCACAAAAGTTTATTGTGGATACTCATTCCCCACATGTGAAATGTGTTAATAAGGAATGTTGAATGTTTAGGTCATCAGTATTTATCGAAAGTTTCCAACTACAAAGAAATCGTTGGAATCTTTGTTAATCGGCATATGAGTATGAGTAATTCATACTTATCGTTTCAATGCTGATCCGTTGTACGAATACACTTCAACCATCGAGGGCTAAGAATTACCCCTCAATAAAGGTTGATATATGTTATACATATGAACATTCGCAGCATACGTACTTTGTTAAAATGCAGTTATATGTTATCAATCACCTTCTACAAATAATGTGACGGATGTGGCGGTGTGCTCCCGGTAAACTTGGTAAGCGCGGTCCACAAAGCTATAGATATAAGCAGCAGATTTGTGAGAAACGAACCAGATAGGCAAAACATAATGACCCCTGCTGATCGCTCAGAGGAACTCACACCTTATGTTGTTTTTAACTAGCACTGCAATTGCAATTAACAGACGGTGAAACTTGATTATGATGGACAAATATAGCAGCATCGGTATTTCGCTGAAGTGATTGAGATCATCCGAGAGTTTTCATTTCTTGATATACCTGTTGACATAAATGACTTGTTCTACGGCTGTACAGTGCAATAGTTCTCCGGAAACGTGGCCGTTATAGTAATGCGGATGTTCAATGTGCGGTGGTAGAAAGCTAATAATAGTAATGTTCTTGGTAACAGTGTAATTAGGGTCGAGAGATGAATATTAAACTATTAATATAATGCAGTTGGTCTTGTATATGCATATGATTTAACGTATGTTTTAGTTGCGAGACGGCAAATCATTTCACTGAAAAACTAGTGCTTCTCTGAAAAACGTGAGAAGTATTACTAATATTACTATTGTATTATCATACACTTGTGGTTACATATAAGGTAACCGATGATATAACATTGAAGCTTATACGTAATGGTACTATACAGTGAGATATGTGGCAGCATTAACGAATTGGGGGCTTAATTGGCATGATGATGTGTGGTTCCAATGTGTCAAGTAACAGACTACGGGTATTGCTGGTTCATTTTGGGAATCCTATCATAACTCCCTGTGGCAACAATATATTCGAGGATGCAACAGGTTTCTTCTCTTGGAGAATTCGAGTGGCTGGTTAGTTGCAATGTTTCTTCAGAGAATGTTTCATCATTGGCGAACACAAACAAACAATCAAGTTAACGACCCGTCAATCCTAATCATGTTTTATAAACCCGCACAAAACAAGTGCAAATTTACATTGTACTAACGGGTCAAAGTTCATATTTGTTACATAAAGACCATATTATTACATGCCCGTGTACCAGCTAGATAAATGCCTATGATTATCATCCATTGCCACAAGCACATGTCTGCGTCCCCGGGAATATAAAGGTCTATAGTAAATCCCACCTTTAATTTTGTAAATAAAAGTTGTGAATATTCTGTGTGCATTAAAGTTGGCCTCTTTGCATTACCTTTTTTTTAAGTAAATACAATCCGTAAACATATTATGCTACAATAATCCCCAATGGGCCATTTTCGATGCGCTTTTGTGCCATTCGCATAGCCAAGCAGTCAATAAAGGCAAAACATTTAAGATATATTTATCAAGCGGAGTTGAATACTGTTAATGTATTCCTGACGCATGGTTTGCGTGTTCCGTTGTACTGCCCTAAGTTGCTAAGAGCATGATAAAACAGCACAATGCAAACCGCTGAATGTCTAAATGCAAACAGTGACAAAAATAAGTATATTAACGAGTCATTTTTTCATTCATGCGAATAAATTGTTGTACAGTCGTGATCTATACATAACCTGATTTGATATAATGTTCTCTTTTGAGTGGTATTAATAACGCACGCGTGGGCACGAGAGAGTGATTGCATTATTCCGCCATGCACCGATGTTTTATTGAATATTCCCCATAAGTTAGCCAATGGAAAATAAAGGATACCTCAATATCTTTGGCCACGAAATATTTATATGCATTACCTGAACAGGAGGCATCGTTAACGATAGATGCAGTATTTACTTGCTGTTTGATGTTATTGCTATTGATGCCATATTTACAGAATCAATACGAGAAGACAGGGGATAAATGAGGTTTTGAAATGAGTCCGAAACAATGGAGCAATACTTAATTGTGCTCAGTGATGGATGAGATTGGTCCATTTGTGACAGTCGAGTATAAAGCTATAAGCAAGAACGTTGTTAGGATTGTTTGTTACATCAAACAGAATAAACTTACCCTTGCCCGCCATATGCAAAATCAATATACGCAAGTTGTTGATATATGTAGAAGTTTAGGGGACTAGTCAAACCGATCGGTCGTTGACTAAGCGATTCGTTGTGTAAATGAAACAAACACGAGCCGAATTCTAACTCATACACTTCAATACTCGTTCTCGTAAATGCTATATATTTTTCACGGCAGTTAATGCTGTGTATGTAGCAGGGGTAAAAACATATAATGGTCAAGCAGAAGACATCACTGAAAACCGCGACGCACAAAACGAATGCAAAGGGTACTCTTAATATCTAACCAGGGTGTTTACATGGCAATTAATAACCGCTGCTTCAGGTACAGTAATAAATACTACTTCTCTCACTGCGGAAAATTTGAATCATATATATTAAGCCGACCCATGTAGCGACCCGTGTTTAATCACCAACTGGACGTATGAGCGGTACAATCTTAACATTTTGACAATATAAGAATTATTCTCAAACGTTACAGTGATGAACCACAATATGTTAACGTTGAGCATTTGTGTTTATTTCCTGATTCATGGGCGGTGTGGAGGTTGGGCCATGGGCGGTGGGTGTTTACAGAAAGTTGCAATTCGGTGTAATGCAGTAAAAATACGAGCATGTCAAACTCCTTGACAGGATTACCGCGGTTGACAGTCATAAGATGTGTGCTGTTGCTGTTTTTAAAATGGTGCCATCATGACGGCGGCAAATACCTTTATGTTGCTGTCAGTGCTACGCGTAAGCTCAAAAACGTGACTGGAATGATCTTGTACGGATACGTTTGGTGCAGGAAATTGGTATGCAAAGGCAACTACACACGCACACGCGCACGCACACACACACAAAAACTCACACACATACACTCGCATATATACACACACACAAACCCACACAAACACACATACGTCAGCCTCAGAAACACACACACCAATGTGCTTATATATATATATATATATATATATATATATATATATATATATATATATATATATATATATATATATATATAGACATATATATATGTATGTATATATACATATATATATATATATATATATATATATATATATATATATCTATATATGTCGATGCATGTATATAGAGATATATATATATATACATAAATACACACAGTACAATATGTTTATAATTATGTATACATATATATAAATATCTGTTTGTGTATATATGCATATATTTATATATGTGTGTATATACATATACATGTATATATATATATGTATATATATATATATATATATATATATTATATATATATATATATATATATATATATATATATATATATATATATATATATATATATATATATATATATATATATATATATATATATATATATATTTTTAAACATTTGACAATGGTGTCATTAAATGTTGGAATTCAAATCGGATAAATTCGACAAACGGGTTCGGTTTTACTGCTATCAATTATTGCGACGTTGATGATAATGATGATACCTGATATAGGTCGTTGTGTGACAACCTTTAGTTTCAAGTTTCACTTAAGAGCCAACAATCCATTCCATAATCTCAGCTAAAGGGACGGCTATAGCTGTCAATTTCTAAAATGTGCTCTTTTCGATCTTGCGGCATACCTTATACATGAATTTTACCACATACATGAATTCTATGGCAAATTAGTCTAAATATTGCCTTTTTTGTGCTGCCATTTATTATGCCCGTGTTCACGGATACATTTATCAGAAGTTTACTGATGAAATCCCGTCGTGGCAAAAAAAGTACCATTTTTTTTCATGTGTATTGTTCTGGTTCTTTGCATTTAACCAATCACAAGTGCATTGTAATTTTCTTCATATTCTTGTGGTCACTTGGCGTGATCAAAACTGCCTTTTATTAGATTTTAAGATCGGCATATAAACTTGCTTTATTTACAGATATCAAGCACAAATGTGGCACAAATAGACACCTGTCCGCAGCATGGTGGTGATATCAACTCGTATAACCTTAATAAAAATAATTTCCGGGTGGGCCAGTATCCAACTTCTATCAGATGGCACAACAAAGAGCTTCCCTGGGGAACATCTTCAGGAATTCTCTTTTCACTAAACACCAATCCATTGACATACAAGAGAGT
>CM067356.1:25779877-25794093 GCA_034190875.2 Urechis unicinctus
ATATCTATATATATATATATATATATATATATATATATATATATATATATATATATATATATATATATGTGTGTGTGTGTGTTTATATGTGTGTGTGTGTGCGTGTGTGCGTGTGTGTGGGGGGGGTGTGGGGGGGGGTGGATACAAACGTAACGATTGCCTATTATCGTATTGCGTCAAATTTATAATTACTATTCAAGACGCCGCGATGGGCATGCCACAAATGATTGATAGTACAAATTACAACAGTGTGATTTTTGCGTCAATTGTTGGCATGGTGAAACATCCAATGCCTATATTGTAAAGCAAAATTTGTTAAAAGCACTCTCGTTAGCTGAATTGTGTGACAAGTAAGATTGATTCCGAAGTCCTTATAGCACAGAATGACGTTTAAAGTGTGCAGTACATACAGATCAGGTTTATGAATGTTTTACGGTATATATATGCAAACAGTGGCAAATTTGCTTCGTATACACATGCCAAATATGCTCCTCCTTCTGAATTAGCCCGAAACCTTGTTCCAAATAATCGTGTCGCACATAAATTCCAAACAATACGCAGCATCTTTGAATATAATACTCCAATATCGTTCTACATGCGTGGTGTAAATTAAAAACATTATTTGCAATAATGGTGATACTGACCGCCCTTTTGTAGAGTACACCATTTTAAAAACGTTTACCAATAATAAAGAATCCTTAACAAGTCTTGCATACAAATTTTTTTCTCATCATCCATAATCTTTAACATTGTCCCCACCAAAAATATAAGGATGCCAAATATGTTTGACTTAAATGTCAAAGGGCTTGAGTATAGCTCCTAAGTACTAATTCACCATTAACCAATAATTCGTCTTGCGATAAGAACACTTTATTAATGTCCGTTACATGTACTAAAGTGCATGATAAAAAGGGCGAGTCATAGGTAATTTGGCAGGCAGGTATGTGAGTATGAAGGTAGGTAGTTCCCTAATTTTCATTGGGTTAAGCACGGTGAACAAATGAAAGTGAAATGATTTTGATACGATTACCCTTTCGGCTTGCCCCCATATCAGCCACAACATAATGATAACGTATTGTTGCTGACACAACGATACCCATTGTGTGAAAAGTGACCGGACCTACCTGAGGTACGATAGCAATACAGTTTATAGCATTTCCCGCATTTATCTTGGTATCAAGTTTACCACTATTGGCGGATAGGTAGATATGGTAGGAAGGTAGGTAAGTAGTTAGGTAGTTAAGTAGGTAGGTAAGTAGCCAGGTAGGTATTAGGTAAGAAAACAGATAGATAGGTTGATAAGTCGGTAGGAAGGTAGGTAGGTTGGTAAGGTAGAGGATAGATAGGTAGGTAGGTAGGTAGGTAGGTAGGTAGGTAGGTAGGTAGGTAGGTAGGTAGGTAGGTAGGTAGGTAGGTAGGTAGGTAGGTAGGTAGGTAGGTAGGTAGGTAGGTCCCAAAAGCAGCAATGACATAGCGAAAACTTACTGGTGCTGACGCAACGTTAGCATTGTGTGAGAAGTGGTAGGACCCACTTGAGGTACGATAGCCATATATTATTTTCAGATCATGGCATTTCCCGCATTGAACTTGGTATTAAGTTAACGGCTGTGCCGACGACACATATGCTGGGAAACGGAATTACCACCTACAATGCTGCAACTCGTCTGAATATTATCTCTTGGCAAATCCTATCGAATGCCAGATAGGTTTTATGACCATTTAGTCAAAACTAGTGGTAAAATCTATAATCTTCCAGGAGCGTTTAACGGATGAATGGACACAAAACATCCATTGGCAAGAGTAAATTAGGCATATATTGCCTCCGGTTCTTAAACGATTGCGATACCTTCTGGCTATTCTAGATAATCTCCACGGGTGTCTATATCATGAACTTGTCAATATAAAAGTCCACTCAAGTAATGCTGACAAAACCAATTCTAAAGTTGTTTACATTTTCAATAGATTGTACTATACTCAGTAATGCAAATACGCGGATCAACTAACAACGTCTAGCAGCATGTTATAGTAGGAAATTATAACGCCAGCTTGATAAGTCCGACTCCGTGATGTCAAATCAAAGAGTTTAAAACTACGCTAAGAGGGCTCACTTCGAGTGGCTCTGCGGTGATCGTTTCCCTAATTATAATACATTTCAGTCGTAAGGTGGCGCTACCGTGACAAAACAAAAGCACATGTGAATACTAGGCTGACGTCACTGCGATTGTAGAGAGCGGGAAAAATGTTTTTTTCACAGAGCCTTGCCACTGCCAAAACACGTCGTACAATAGGCTTACGATTAGCAAAAATAGCAAGTATTCTACTGAATAAATGTCAACTTGATAAATTACGGAATCTTTAATCTTTCATGCCCGCACAATGACCGCACTGTGGATGGTAGTTTTAGATTGTCAATAAATGTCTGAAGCAAGGGATAAACATAAACATTTTCGGCGTGTCAGGGGGACGTGAAAGTTTCGAGCGAATAGTTTATAGCTACGCTGAGCTGCGTGACGATTATGAAATTACTCGAAAGACACCCCCGACAACAGGCAGCGATACCATGAAATCGACAAAAGCACATGGTACTGTTGATCCAACGTCTCGTGTCTCGGCGGCTGTTAAAGATATGGAGTCATCTGATGGGACGAGGCGACTTCAGCTCAAAAGTAAACAGAGCATTCCTTGGGTTTTAAGAGACGCTATGACAGGACGCTATGACAATAACGCTTCGGCTAACATGTGGCGTCTTCACATATTTTCCCCGGGCGGAAACCTCGAGTGAGCTCTCTTAGCGAAGCTATAAACTCTTTGGTCAAATCCCATAGAAAGAATTTTCTATGCCAACGATAACTGTGATGTACTGCAGTTTATACCCAAGACCCTGACAGCCTTGTTCACACAAAACATGTAAGTATTCGCTATGATTTTACAATGTGGCACAAGCGCAAAGACCGTCGTGTCAGTTAACACTGTATCATCCATTGTGTTACTATCCATTCATACAGACGCGATCCAAAACTCACCAGTCCACCTGCAATGTCAAAAAACTAAACCAATATGTGACTAACATAACATTGCTGGGTCTCATACAGATCGCACACCGATCGCACCGTTTGCGAATCTGACCTGTTAACATCACGTCTGCTATTGTTTTGGGACGTGTTAGATTAATTAGCATGATAAATAATCCTTTAGGCGCAGGTGGCTGGAGCGCATGTTCTGTAATCTGTTGAAACTAGAACTGCGCTGGAGCCATTATTTTACGGCTTCCTTTTGTGTTTCGCCTTTTTATGTTCGACCTCATGCAATACCGATGATGTAGAATCCATTATTTTTGTTGAGGCATGTTAATAGCACGCTGTCAGACCAAATGTATTAGTATCATTATTTACCGTCAGGTGTTTTCAAGGTTGACGACATCACAATGGTCTATCAATGCAGAAGCCGCCTTGATCGATCACCCACAATGAAAACATTATATTTCAATTTATAAATTAACCTCATGATTGCGCCCGATGTGGTTGCCTGTTTGTGTATGTGTATTTGTTTGTGTCTACTCTTTGGCTCACAAAACGCGGCTTGAACAATATTTTTCCTTACCCTAAAATCAGTCTCTATGGCGATCTACACATCTAATTTAGTCTTTCCAGTTTCTTTTGATTGGGCTTTTGCATTAATTTATATGCGTATTATCTTACACTTGACGAACAAAAGATTGGTTTAGAGAGATAGTTTCGAGATCCCATCATAAACATCTCAATAGTAAACGCATTCGAAGATAATAAAATAATATTTAGACGAACATGAAAGTTTTCGCATTATAGGATGTCATTTGGCTATAATTTAACGTCTTTTATAGCTATTTGCATTGACAGAGCTCTTATAAAGAGGGAATGAAAATAAACGAACTGTGGATAGCCTGGAATAAATGTATCAGACTATATCTAACAGGCCGACATTTGCAGTCGCATGTGGACTTCCCCTAAAATATGCAAGCTCAAGCCCATATTATACAATTGCAAAAGGCAATCGAACTGCTACATTACAACCAATGTTAATCATACTTTCAACAGGAAAATAACCGCCAGCTTTGTCGTGGCACAAAAGAACCGACCTTTGTCCAGGCACGTGATCACTCAACTCACTTACAAGTAATCGATGTTCGCCTCCGGGTTTTTCTTTTTTTGAAAACACACTGTCAATCGATAGAAAAATAGCTGATGTTGAAAAGATCCCGATAGGGTGTCGGGGAGAGAATAAAAATCTTTATTACGCTCTAAGATTGATCAGATGTTACCGTTTGTGATATTAAACGTTAAGCAGAGATCAGTAGTGCTCCAGACTATCGAATCAAGCTCTATAAAAAGACAAATCCCAAGGAAGGATAAACGTAGGATGCCAATATGCCTATATATCGTTCGCAGATGTTACATTTAGGGGTAAAAAAAACCCGAGAAACAGATGATTCTCTCAACCAGCTGTCCCGTCGAACAGTTCTTATAATGAAGGACTACATCCGCGCATATTCCTCAGCTGGGCTGTATATTATAAATTATCGCAAGCGTTGTACATACATTCTGCAGAGCGTTCACACCGACAGTGTTATTATTAAAATTCATAGAACCATTCATCTAATATTAGAGAAGGATAAAGAAACCGAACCAGACCCAATTCAGCCATGATTAAAAAAACTGACGATAAATCACTTCGTATGGTCTGAAGGAACATTGACCTGTACCATAGAGGGCTATCTGTTAAACGGTTGACAGACCATCCGGTCAGCCTTGGTTAAACCGTTTAGTGAGTATAGCTTGCGTTAACGTCCATCCAAATGATTTGCATTGAAGTATTTTGGTGGTTGTTTTTACTGACCGTATGTCACCGAGAGAATTAGTTAATGCCCACCATACCTTCCCGTGATATAAAGTTTTCGAGGTGAGATGCAAAGCCTGTAACTGGTAAATGTGATTCAATTTAAGAACAAAGATAATACTTATTAGTACTGACAGCTCGTAAACACGACATTCTCGTGGGGATATCAAGCAGGTTTGCAAAATGTTTAACGGTGTATATGATATCAGTTTTGATTTGATTTTTTTCAGCTGCGCAGTGCTTAGAACTCATGTCATCCGTACATCTTTGTCCGGGACGGAATTATCCATGTCCATATGCCGCATCAGCACAAAATAAGCTATAGTATAGGGTATTGCTTGTTATTTTATGCCAATGTAAATTATGTAGTTAAAACAGACCTGATTGATAGATGGGCTGTCAAATATAGCGCTGCATGACCATAATAAACTTATACTTATGCATCTTCGTGGTTGAACCACTAGATCTGAAGTAAACATATGTAATCTGCTATTCTTATTTGTAACAAACTCATCCTTTGAACACTTACGGGCATGTGCGGTATTTCGGTTGATATAAAAGCCGATAGCTTAACATCACACACGACCGCGCTTCTGTACGGAGAATGACAGAATTCGTGACGCTAATGTCTATGGAAGGTCCGTCGGAGGTTATGGACCAGATGAACATTCTCCCGGTTATCAATTTGCAGACACCCAATACCTAGTTAAACGTTGCTATTTTGATCTGTGCGCAACTCTTTTCTTTCAGTCAATTAACATATGCATAGTAAAATACTGCTGTGTATATATACTTCCTCCTTTTTAATTACTCTATTTAGTGGCTGCATGAATATGTTACCAAGTAAGACTGTGTGTTCTGAGACTTGAAACTACAGACAAATTTAGTCCTTTAATCCATCCAACGATATAAACATAGAGCGCAAATAGATACTCTGGCAAAGTCATTCCAAAATGGCATTGTCAAGTAATTCAGGAAAGATAAGAAACAAATGCAAAATACAACCTTTCCCTAATCAACAAATATTGATGATTATGCATAAACAATCGGACTATCAAATGGAGGCTACAATCAATGCGATGTGTGTGCATGTGTGTATGTGTTTGTGTGCATCGAATTATAGTCATTTATAGCAACTAGGCTTTGTACGACTAGCAGTTAGTGTAACTCTGAGGGTGGTCACTGCCATGGGGCATGTCGTCTTGACAGGAAGTTTGACATTCTTTTCCAGAGATGGGACCACCATTTGAAAGAGTACCTATTCAAGACCTGTTACGCATGAAATAACAACTGAATCACATATGAATCACTGGTGCTTCAAAATGAAGTGGAACCGAGCCTTATAAAGCCGTAAAGCTACAGGAATAATCAGCGAGATTAAGATCAGCCACCTCGCAGTGGCCAATTGTCATAGTTGCAGTACGCGCTTGGAGCTCGGTGTGAACCGGAATGATCGGAGGCAACTGCCTTATTGTTGGAACATACAGTTAACTAAAGCTCTATGCAAACTGCAGTTAATTAAATGCATCCCATCAAATAGTGTCATTAACAATGAGAGGGACACATTGCAATAGCAATACCCGGTGCCTGCTGGTGTAGCTTGTACAATCTGTATGTGCAAAAAGGAAGACAAAAACGAGACATCATACTGCAAGGACTTATTACCACTATGAACACAGAAGGCAGTCCAGAGAGAAGGCGCGATATTCTACATTCTCTCAAACGACAATATGAGTTTTTACAAACTCGCGTGAGAGGCGAAGCGAGAGGGACCAACAGCTATACCATCCACCTAACGGGACAAGAACGCCAGACTCCCTAAACCAACAAGATGATTCTACCGCAGATGGCGGAATAGCTCTGCAAACCAAACCCGCAGCAATAACAACCAAATGCTCCTGTGCTACGTAAATATTTATTAAGATGTATGTTTGTATGTATGTATGTATGTATGTATGTATGTATGTATGTATGTATGTATGTATGTATGTATGTATGTATGTATGTATGTATGTATGTATGTATGTATGTATGTATGTATGTATGTATGTATGTATGTATGTATGTATGTATGTATGTATGTATGTATGTATGTATGTATGTATGTATGTATGTATGTATGTATGTATGTATGTATGTATGTATGTATGTATGTATGTATGTATGTATGTATGTATGTATGTATGTATGCATGTATGTATGTATGTATGTATGTATGTATGTATGTATGTATGTATGTATGTATGTATGTATGTATGTATGTATGTATGTATGTATGTATGTATGTATGTATGTATGTATGTATGTATGTATGTATGTATGTATGTATGTATGTATGTATGTATGTTTATATGTATGTATCTGTGTAATCGGAGACAATATGATGGAAAACATCCGTTGGCTTTCAAAAAGGGAGTCAAGAGATATAGTCTTTATCTCTTAAAAGCACGTGGCAGTAACACTTTATGATTGGTGGCATACTTTAGCGAGCTCTCTTGATCAAATGGGCGAGCTGACACTATAAATGAGGGAGCCAGCGCTATGTACAAGGTCAACTCGGATAAAGTACAATCAGCGTGAAATGTCGTCAGTTTTCTTTGCAAACATCGAAATATACCTTTGAGTGAAGAAACAATCTTGATATGTTTCAACACTAACTGAAAGATCAGTTAGTAGGTACGTAGGCGGGTAAGTGAACAGGTAGATAAAGCATGTAAGTATATGCATAGTGCGGTGTGTAGGTAGATGATGCGGAAGTAGGTAGGTAGGTAGGTAGGTAGGTAGGTAGGTAGGTAGGTAGGTAGGTAGGTAGGTAGGTAGGTAGGTAGGTAGGTAGGTAGGTAGGTAGGTAGGTAGGTAGGTAGGTAGGTAGGTAGGTAGGTAGGTAGGTAGGTAGGGTAGGTAGGTAGGTAGGTAGGTAGGTAGGTAGGTAGGTAGGTAGGTAGGTAGGTAGGTAGGTAGGTAGGTAGGTAGGTAGGTAGGTAGGTAGGTAGGTAGTTAGGTGAGCAGCTAGATAGGTATTTATGTATGTAGCTGTACTGGAAGGTGGGCCGATATGTAAGTAGGTAGATTTGAAGGTTGAAGTGATAAGTTAGTTGGTAGATTAGTGGAAAAGCAAGCAGATAGGTAGAAAGGTGGGTGGGTACAAGTTCCAAATGGACAAGAATTCTTAGAAAAGTGTACATTTGAGGAGACCAAAACACAGAACGACGGCCTTGAATAGATTTATCGCTTGACTTTGAAACATGATAGCGTTAATGCAAAGCTTACAGTTGAAGAGACGTATGCACCAAAATCGTGTGCCCTAATCATGTAGCCTTTATTGATGATAAAATACCCGGCGAATAACCTATAACAGCAGTTTTATTTGTGATTATATAATGAAAAAAGGCCTTGACATAATAGCAATACACATCTGCACTCGAAAATTACAAGAGCGAGAGAGAGAAAGAGAGAGAGGGATGGATAGAGGGCGAGAAAGAGGGAGAGAGGGAGAAAGGAGGGGGGGGGGAGGGAGAGCGAAAGAGAGATAGGATGGAGGTGCCGAGCAATGTGAAGGGATAGAGAGTGTGATAGAGGGTAGCAGACGGCGTGAGACAACGTCAAGAGCATTATTGGAAGCGCATTTTAAATTGCGCTAACAATTTGTCACGCCTAAACTATCGTTCTGAAGCTAATATGTACTTAGCAGTCGGTAGTAGAAGTGAAGTGTAGGAAATTTGTTGTGACGCTTTATTCCATCACTTAGACAGTTTCATGCAAAAGAATGATCGATGGTGCACACAATTGAGCACTTTATTGGCGCACAATGTATGGCGCATTGTTTAAAACCAATTTTGAGTTCATGAGTACACAGCGGATGTTTTCCAAACCCTATCGTAACTAACTCATGACCAGTCAGTCGTCATGGCGCATTACTCATATAACTATCACCTGACGTCAGCAAATTTGTGGTTTGCTTTGAAATAGAGACAATGATATTAAATTATCGCTTTAACGCATCATTATGACGAGGCTAAAAGCTACAAAGCAGAATCAATGATCAAAGGTGCGTAAACAACGATCTTCTATTAATCTATTACAGGTACGATGTTGATTCACATTGATTGGTAGTTTCACGGCAGATATGAAATACGTGATGCAACACACTATCCAAGCTGATCACGTCGTGCAAGCATACCCATAACCACTCGCAGTTAAATCGATACCAATTGTTGTCACACTATTTTTACCTATAAACACGAACCATATCGCATTTCTAAAGTCTGATGATATTCATAAATGTTCAAGGAATGAAACTGAACACCCAACCAATCATATCAATGTTCTTTGTTTAAGTAATTATGACAAAGGCCATTAGAAACAGGATATGACAAGCATTTAATGTGTGCCTGACAACAGCATTCGAAAATCAAATCCACTTGAGTATTGCGGTATAGCGTGTATCTGCATTACAAGTGCATCCTATGGTACGAAATAAGAAATATTTGTCATATAAACTATCCTTAAGGCGATGGATGCAGGGGGAGATGTACTGCATATTATCACCACCTGAACAGCGCCATAGCCATCAAAGGTTATGATTTATATGGCCACAAATATTTCGCTTAAAACCACGCGCTATTACCAATATCTGGAAAGCATCTTCCATCTCATACCCGTTAAAAGCAAACAGTCAATCCAATAGTATTTTTCTCGTTATTTGCAGTCGACTTGGTGCTTCAAGGTTGACATCAACCGAGGGGGTAATACAAAAACCACATTTATTGGTCAGCCATAGTGGTAGAGTTGTGCCATTTGTTGACAAAACTCGAGCACACTCAGTGATTGCTAAGAGAACGCATCCGAAAATGCATGTGATGTTACTCGTGTTTTGAAACTGACTTGGCCATTGAGAAGAAGTAGTCGTTGTCGCGGTGTAAACCATATTATCCCTTGAATACATAGCCAAGAACGTACATTCTGGTACTGGTATGTTGAAATGAGCCCATATGCTTATCTGCATACGACACTTAAAGATTTTTGTTGCGCATAAAACTTTGATGGATCTTCTAGTTCATTTGCTGTCTTGCAAATCAACGTAAAGCTCCATATATATCGGGTGGATGTAATTATTTGTAACGCAATTCACGCGCTGCGGTCGTTCCACAGCCTGCGTATATGAGAGAAAAGTGGTACATCAATACGACTTATGGTATGTGTAAATACTTCATCCAAATAAGAGCAAGTAAATGGGAAAGGCTGCACCACTCATTAAAACACCCACATAGCAGTATGTACACATTCGTAAGGCAAAATAGTCCATCGTTTGTTATTGTTTTCTCATTTATGCTTTATAATCTTGCGTCGAGGACAGTGGCGACAATCTCAAAGTTGAGATCGGTGCAAAGCCTATCTATTCCTAGCCACGCCAGTTCAGATAAGTAGCTTTTCTACTTGGCTAATGAGCTTCGTCATGTCTCAATAGTAACATAACGTGCCGTTAGGTTATCATGCCATTATAACTGCACATTCCATTTGCATTGATTGCATTGCTACACCTTGCATGACGATATATAATTTGCACGACAGTTTTGTTTTGCCACTCCATTGCTACAATGATAATGTGGCACATTGCTTCCAACGGCAGGATAATATGTTTACATTGTGAACCTTATCTTGGGTTAATCACACCATCTTATTAAGTATCGTGGGACAGCTTGTCAGGTTGATGAAACGCTCCCGTCATTGGATGCCGCTTGCTTTTGAGAAATAACAAAGATGAACGTGTTGGATGACTAACAGGAGATTAAACCAAAGCAGAATCTGTAGCTTTACTTATCGGCACGTTTTATCAGCCAATTGACATTTCTTCATGCGAATCCACGTGGAGATGTAGTGTTTGATTTCAGGCAGCTATGTGCGGAAATTGCATTTATATATTTCCAAATAGTCAATCAATGTAGGATGGTTGAATATGTATAAAGTTTAATAGCTGGTGTTGTCGAGATAGTCGTGATCTAGTGTCAGGATAGTAGTCTGGCTTTGTCGTTAGCGGCAGCGGACATTCAATCAGAGGCAGTTGATAATTTATGCAACAGTACCTCTAGCATTGGTAGTATTCTTGTCAAGGCCATAATAAGATTATTTTTAAAAGATAATCATATACCGCTGGGTAGTGATATTAAGATTTGTGAGTTAAGATAGACTTGTAACTTCACTCACAGACAATGAACGGAGAACAAACGGATTACATACCGAAATAATCAATTTGCTTCTTTTTGTTGTCGTTAAAGAGACTGTTCAGCACCATATAAGGCAATCAGGGATCATTTCGTTATTACATTACTACGTTTAACGCAGACGTTAGTAATGCCATCTTCTAATTTATGCCGAGGTAAAATTACATGAGGTAAAATTTTGATAAGTTTTTAACATTATTATTTGACTGGAAATATTCATGATCGACTGTGGAAATTTGTTTTATTCAATTATGTCGTTCCATCGATAACGGTGCCTCCCTAAAACCATGAACCACACGAATGTTAGCTGTAAATCATAACGCGCTCTGAATTAACCTCGCTATAGATGTGTATTCTTCCGCTTTGGTTACATAATGTAGATATCATCAAATCTTCACTCATTCAAGTTGTGAGCATCTTTGAGCACACATTAGACCGACAAGCAAGAAGGGTAATGTCCGACTACATAAATGGCGACAGCGCCGCGTAGCGACTGAAAGTCTGAAAACTTAACACTTTTGGTTTCCAAGGTGCGGTTGCCAAGCAGCTTGCTAGGCAACCTCGTTCCAAATATGGGGCTGAACAGTCTCTTTAATGTTCCCGACCTAGCAACACTCACTTATATTAAAAGCTATCATTTGTTGAATATTCGCTATGCGGTAAAAGCACTACAAAAAACAATATTGATCTATCTAACTATGTTAAACCCCAGGGCTTTGTGTTTGGATCACTTTTTAAAATTATTTGTTTTCACATTCGAAATGCATCCGATTGGTAGATAACGCTACCATATACAGAGCACATTCAGGCATAACCAAGGTATTTCATAATCGGGTTTCATTGAATAATTTTGATTCAGTGACAGCCTAGTCTGCGTCCCAGACTCCAGGAGTTCCGCTACGAATCACCCGTCAGCTTCATTTTGTTGATTTCTTACGACGGTGTTTTGGTACAGACAGTCATTCAAAAACACCATTTTCTCAAACAGTATAACCTTATGGTTCTAGAGCGAAACCATAAACCTAACACACTAGAAGGGCAGTCTATATATTCAAGGTTTATGACACATATGACGTATGTCATGACTTTTGCATCAACGGAATTGAGGAGAGAGGTTGCAGAATCTGTGGGTACTAATCTGTGGGATATAAAACATATTCGCTGTTTTAGCTCTGAGATGCCATAAAAACAGTTCATTGGTGTACATCGACTGTGTCAAGACATGCGAGTAAATCACAATGTATTTTGAAAACTGCCCGTGAATGATTTGCGCTATCGACGCTTGTACAAATTTGCATGGAGAAAAAGCTAAAATAATGATTCACTATTGTACTTTTTTTACACCGGAATTATTTGTTTAGAAACACTGAACGACATATATAATATCATCCTCATAATTTAACACCTACACTACACACATATGTCCCAAATCAGGCCTGCAAAACGAGCAACAAACACATTCCAGAGACCAGCTATGAAAACAACCGGCTGGTAGTCCTGCATGCCAACTGCACGATCAAATTAGCAGTAAACAGCAAATATAATGCAATCATTGTGAATGGTAGAGTCATCACCATTTCATCCGCTGCATATACTCACATCGCATACTAAGATATAGCCACAACCAAGCGTCATCACAATATAATAAAAGGGCATAGTAACATATGATTTAGCTAAAGATATAAACCTTGTCAATCTTGCATTGATCAGTTCTCTATAGTGAGGAGCGGAGCTTTGACTGTGTTTGCGTGTTCATAAATATAAGTACGCGTTTAAGTGCGTGCTGTATTTAAGCGTACGCATATGTACTACATGTGTGTGTTGCGGGAGCGTAAATAATCGATTTAAGGATGAAACTCAGGATTTCAACTGGCTGGCGATGATAAAGCAGTCGACTGTGTGGTACACTTAGGTAGGGACCCGTTTCGAGTAATGCTATATCTTATTCTCCTATGTGTATTTGCTGCGTTTGTGGATAACCGTAAAGCATTGAAGACATATTCATATACGACCGCATTATTGAAGTCGAAAGTGGTTATGAAGGAAAAGCTTAACCTGCAAAAGTTACGTTAGCTTACTTCAACGAGATATATCTAACCATCCCAATGAGTTCGCTGAAGTGGATGAAACTAACATGATGAAACAATTGTTATTGTTCTAATCAAAGAAAGTGCACAGATCATTGGTACTTTATTGTTCGTATACACTCGGTGCAAACTATAATTATATCCATTGCCTGTCTATCAAGATGCGGAATTTAGAAAACAAAAAGAACAAAGTATGACATAATTAACTAAAACATAACATTATACCCGTATTACGATTCCCGTGAATACTTGTAGCACATTTCTCAGAAGACAAGAATAAGAATGAAAACTAGTACGTCGAGGCACAACAAATAGCTTATAAATTTTAGAATTTAAAACTAATTAAGCATGACAAATTCCTCTTAAATATCAATAATGGTTGTATCACAAGTGTCACACTCACTGACACGTCAAACCTTGTTAAGGATAATATTTTATCTTTACGCGAAAGCCAACGCCGGTTGTGTGCAGAAAACGGTGCCTTTTTCGTGCTCTTATAACGCATTGACTTTATATGTAATATCAAACTCGTATCGGGGTTAAATATCTTGCAAGTTACAAACCTCCTCGCAAAACACATCAATAATCCTACAAGGATGATGTCCGTGGTGCTCACACACGAACACAGACGGAGTGTTGATAATATTACGATTAGCTACTTTTCTTACACATCCTTTTATGCATGTGCCAACAAGAATTACTGGATTTGCAACACATGTCCGGAAAGCTTTCGGAATTAACAGAAAGGATAAATTGATAAACAAAACATCACATATACAAGTACATCGTTACTCATAAAGTATCTCGCAAGTTTAACACCGACATCCACAGCTAAACAACGTACCCACGAGCACCATTCTATGAGTAGGGGCACGCTAACACAGGAGAAGTTGTGAAAACATCGCTATTATCTGTATTTTCGAAACATCATTTCATGCACTTGCGACAAGAAATGATGAAGAGTAAACATATATATATATCTGTTCAGGTTTCTAAAGTCTATAAAAGCGGAATAAGTGTAACATATTTCCAAACA
>CM067356.1:25801646-25836646 GCA_034190875.2 Urechis unicinctus
CACAGGTCCCTGTTTGACATGATTTTCTTCACTTTCTATCTCTATTGATTGCATGGTCTGTGTGGTTATGGTAAGGAACGCTTTAATGTTTACTGCTACTCTCAAATCCCCACGCACCCTTTGTCACATCAAATTTAAACTTATGAGCGCTTATATTAGTAAATGGTTACCATTCGTAAAAGGGTGTCAACCGAAAACAGCTCAATTGGCATCAGGAATCCATGAATGCTGGTCCCTGACCAATCACAGTAGTTTTTACTTAATAAGAACATTTTGAGCGGTTTCCCGTTAGTGTCTAAATCCTCAATTAATTGTTGTCCAACTACACATGAATAAAAAGCAGCTCCATACGGCTTTGACACACTGGCACTGAACGAATAAACTAAACGAAAAAAGGAAACCTGGTACATGGTTTGACCGCATGCTGTAGCACAGACGTATACGGATAACTTTGAAGCATTTTTATCTGTAGGTCAAGCTATAGGCAACATTAAATTTATGTAAAAGCCATCTGAAATAAGTAACAGAGGTATCTGGTGCGGGCGAAGTTTGTGCCAACAGATATTATGCTCAGAATAGCACTTCGATTCACGTCCGCCTACATTGATGGCGTCATAGAATACGAGCGAATAGTGATGTTGCACAGAGTTGTCTATCGTACCTCTATTGAAACGGCTTGAAATTTGTTCGAAATGCATACATTTATACTGTATTATAAAGTATCGGATGGCTTTATCATATATAGCAATTACATACGTCGAACCCCTCAAAGAAAACTTGATGAACCAGTACAAGAAAATGGGTTACATTGTTTGACTGAGATTTCCCCTCGAGCTTAGGTTATAATGTTGACCTACGAAAGCATTCCAAATGCTGGTCAACGAATCACAAACAATTAATGCATTGTATTTTAAACTTTAATTGACCTGGTGCCATGCACTTTTGTTTCATTCACTTTATGCTCGCGTAATTGAAAACCTACATTCCGAAAACAGCCCTATGGGGCATGCATGCAATTGACCAGAAGTTCACCACTTACGATGAGTACCCATATTGTTTGCAAGAATTATGCACATTTACAAAAATAATCACTGTTTTTCGGGGTTGTATACACAGTTATATAAGTATACTGGAAAGCCGTCCTTTAGAGCCTATTGTATTTCAATCCGTGTAATGGAAAATCTACGTAACAATGCTGTAAACGTAGTCAACAACGCATGTAAGAAAATAAATCTGTTTGATATGAACTAACTACAAAATACCGAGATCTATGATCGATGACTGAAGTGACCCGATTTGATACATTTAAGTAATGTCTTCGCTGTTTGTCGTTTAAGCCAAACGAGCCAGAACAAGTCTAATAGAACACATTGATCCTTCCCTCGGGACATCTCTCTTGATTCAATCTGCAAACATATATGACTTCTGTTTCGGTCTTTATTGGCGCACTTGATTACAAACGTTTTAATGCATGGGTAATCTATATGTATCATTTCGCTACTTCTATATCCATGGGGCATTGTACATTACAACGCGTTACCTGTAAGTCGATCTGTAACCTAACACTAACCACTATTTAAATCGATCAGTGTGTGATATCATTATATTTGTAAGCTGCAGGATACATTGAAACATGTCATTCATATTGTTATGCACACCAGAATATACAAGCATCAGCGTAAACGTTTTCACTGATTGTACCCTTTGGCAGCTAGAGGTTTTGTCGATGCTTCTTCATTCCAAGACAGCATGGGTCTAGTTCTTCCGAGGTAGCCATTTTGGTGACTATTGCCATTTTCATTATGAGGTTGTTGAGAACAGGGTGTCAGCTTTTGGACGCCTTTGTCATAATGAAGATATGTTAACCCCTGTATTCATTTATTGCTCAATCCAGTCTTGTGTGCGTTCTTCTTATCTGATGTGGCGTAAAACAATTAATTAGTTAGTTAATTACTTAATGTCTTTAGCTTTATAACTGAGGTAAAGGAGTAAGATAAGATTGCTGGCAAGGAATAAATATATATATATATATATATATATATATATATATATATATATCAGAATATATATATAGAGAGATATATATATATATATATATACATATAGAGATATAATAGATATACTATATATATATATATATATATATAATAAATATATATATCTATATATAAATAAATATATGTATACATATATATATATAACAGATATCATATATAAATTGAAAATGTTTATAATATATACATTTATATAAAGATATTTCTATTAACAATCTATAAAGTATCTTGTTTATATCTTATATAGAGATCTATACCATCCATATATATTATAATATATACAGATATATATACTTCATATATATATAATGTTTATATATACATTTATATAAATATATATATTAACATATATATAAGTATATTTATCTCTCCCCCATATATATATATCTACATATATAGATATATATATATATATATATAGATATACATATATATATAGAAATATATCATATATCATATGCTCTAAAGTATAAGGTATATTATATATATTTACATTTGCAAATGTTTGTATTTACATATTTTTGCAAAACATATTTTATTTTAGATGTGTATATATATTGATGATTATATATATGATTATATATTTAAGTTTGTATGTACATATATATATGTGTTAATTTGTGCGTTCCAAGTTGTTAAGGCTATCCAGTTATATACTACTGATCAAAATCACCAAGGTTTTAAGTGCAGGGAGCACATTACAATGTTGCTAACATGAACTATTCTTTTACCTCCACGGATAACAACAGCAGGGAAATGACGTTCATCATAGCCATATCCATCATCACAAAGTCTCAGTTAATCACGCTGAATTATTGGACTGGGGTTCGTCTTGCAATAACACGTACGTCAACGTTATTAGGCGCTGATTGATAATCACTATTTCATATTAAAAGCTTTATAGATAAATTTTCTCCTTTTCAATCGTTTTAGTGCACAATCGGATATTTGCAGCTAGTCTCCCACTGTTAAATATATGTACATTACTTTTAATAAATGACAGCAACCAGACAGGGATCACCTTTATTCGGCCGTTGAATATTGAAATTATGCTGCAAGTATTTTATGTCGGAATCTGTAAATATACCAGCCAAAAGTTTAAGTAACCCATGAAAGGTTACCTTTGGCAACCTTGTTTAAGAGCACAGTTCATCTAGTTTGATATGTCATTACTTTTTGCGGTTTCTCTGTCATTCGAATGGTCAATTGCCTATGCGGTTTGGTATGCATCGTGTTAAATGTCTGCATGTTTTTAGATTACTTGCATATAGTTTTGGCATTAAATTTAAATAATGTGGTAACAATAAACTAATTGTCATCTAGTCGTCTATTGTAACGTCATGTCGGTTCCAATTTAGGGTATATGTCTTGTTGAGGATAGTGTTATGTATGCCGCATGAAAGATTATTTGAAGCAAGTATACTGACTTCCGTCTTCCGCCAACCACCAATAACGAGTATAATTTCCGGTAGTACTGGCCCGTGGGAAGTATTGGTGGTGTACGGATTGGTCCACGTTTATTTTTGATAACTCAACGGGGTTATGTTAGTCTATCACACTTGTTCAATAATGATCTAGGCAAGAGACGAATGCGATTTGCGATGCCACAATATTTACTTTAGGTATATACAGAGGGACACAGCCAGAACGTGACAATGTCAGTTATCTTATCTACTATATACAGGTGTATGTTTCCCGCTTTTAAGCGTAGCTGGGATGACCGTCAAGTTGTGTGCCTAAAACCCTTGCGCTCAGTGCTTAAACATGCTTTTGCACACGAGTGAGGTACACTTCTTAGCCAGGCTTATCAGTGGTTTCATCTCCTTCCCATCACTCACCTAAAGCCATTACGAAAGAAATCACAGCAAGGATTGAGCGAAGACTAGGGTTTCGACTTCTTCTGTGCCTTCAGTCTTCAAATATATTTACGCACAGTAATGGGTCACTGTAATGTACATAGGATATCAGAATACACAATGTCATTCCGATGTCACCATTGAGGTGCAGCACAATTGCATCGTACGATTAACCAACAAGTCTTGTAACGGCGGCAATTTTACGATATGTTTAAGAAGACCATTTAGCGTGTGAATATCAGACATTGGGAGACCGACAGTTAATGACGACCATTTTTAATCTTGAGAGAGGTCTGTAAACAGGTTGATCTGATGAAGAATGATGCTGAATTGCACTGCTGCGTGGAGTGAAATGCTTAAATATTTGTTTTCAACTAAGTCCACTGAAACCTATTTATTCATCTTAAACCGATTCTGAGCATTCGCGCCTTTACCCTCCTACTAGTACATACCGCATATGGTTTGCAAACAACGTATATGCATAACAAATGATGCACAGTGCTTATATTTCATTAACCTGAGAGAGTATCTGTGTGCTCGATTCGCAAAAAGCGATCGGTGAGACAACTAACCATTGTATGGGAAACTCTCAATCCTTCCCAAATATAGTTTGTGGTCGAACCGTACGTAATATATTGCTTTGCGTCAATAATTGTACAACTATCAGGCGCAATAGTTTGTATCTCCAGACGATAATAACATTATTCAGTGCATGATGATATCAGTAACTTGTAAGATATGTACAATTTTTGTCATTTCTATCCTCCCAAGTACGCCCCAGCGGTAACATACGTGGTCTATATTCCACCACCACTTTTAGTCTTATATTGTAGTCCAATTATCTATGTTAATGCTTTACCAGTAATGCTGTGAATTATCCACCCATAACTCTTTGAAAGCCCATATACCAAGACCGCTCAGTCCGCCCGACAAAATATTCAACAACGCGACATATGCGTAAATTGCTCCTGTCATAATATCCCATTTAACTCCGCATTATATTCGTAATTATGTGTAAAGCGTGTTCATAGATCATTGAATGTCAGAGCAATGTAGACAAATAAACTTTGACTGCTTGACAACAGGGCACAATGGTTAGAAACTCAGCAATATCACTCATAGCGACGAAAATGGTTGTATATTTCGAGTTTATTAGAAAGAAGCTCTTTCATCGCCGATCAGAAAGTCATCGTTCGTCTGCAATCAAAATGCACTGTATGACTTTTGGTTTTTTTTCGCCACTTATTAGACATATGGGACAAAGCTGCAAAGAAAATTGGTGTCTTATTTGTTTTGCTTGCGTTGCAGGACTGTAATCATAAGCAAATACGAAATGGATATATTATACAGCAAGGAAATCCATAACCATTCATAACTCATGATGTTTTGCCCCACATACATCTAGTATGATGTGCTTGGCACTGACTTGATCGAGGTGGACATTACGTGTGTTGAAGCAGCTAGAGTTCATGGGCGGGGCCCTTGTGTAAGTACCCGAACCAATCCACCTCTCACCGAGACCGTCATCAAGACGCAACATATTTAACACTCAATCTGTTTTGCGCGCAGCCCCATCATCAGGAACTTCGAGAGTAATAACGGCAGAATGAACCTCTAATCTAAGACCCACTTGTACAGTCACCTCCCAGAGGCCAGGTTTTAATTGGGCTGATTGTCCTCCTCCTGCATTCCTTGACGCCATACAATGATCGCATTAATTTCAACGTACCAGTGCCAAGTATTCGTAGATCGCCCGCAGTAATCAATAGCGTTTTACATTGGCACAACCTCGCCGCATTGAACATTTTTCAGAATATGATACATATAAAGAATGAATCCATATCTATATGCCTTTAATTCAAACGCGAAGCACATTCCAGAAACGAGGCAACGACTTCCAAGCGTTGTACTTCCAGTTTGTTAATACTGCCAAAACCAGTGGATACCACTTGATAGTACAATTCAATGATATTTGTGGTACCACATACCGCATGCCCTATATCAGGTGAGACAGCACCATTGACCACTGGAAAAAATCTCCAATGGGCTTCTTTCAAGTTGTGCGTCTATGGGCTGTTGAGTTAGCTACCTTGACCACTTCCAGATGGACCGCCCTTTTGTAAGGTTAATCAAATATTGTGAAAAGGCTAGTTCCGTTTCGGTAGAATGTTCAATCATTTTTCTCGATTAATATCACTGTCATTTAATTAATCGCCATTCACAGTTAATATTTAGGGTTATCCTGAAACGTACTAGCGTTATCAACATCATTAGCGCCAGCATTTGATATATATGTCAAGAAACTTGTGGCAAAGGTTATTTAAAGGTCAAATACAACGATTTTCATCATTTCTTTACTATGTGTTTCAAAATGGAGATTAATAACTCATTAACCAACGGGGACCCATAATTCATTGCAATGGCATGCATAAGTGCTAAAATCCACCGATAAGGTTCCACTCGGAAGAAAATACGAAGACATCTTCTCGATGCCATTTTGACTGGGTTGGCCGCTAGGGGCAGATTGCGTGACGTCATACCTGCTGTGCGGCCTCCAAGAGAATTTGACAGCGAGCGAAGCGAAAAGCGATTGTTTGGATTTTAAGATTACACCGTATTTACATGAAGCCATGTCGTCTTCTGATGAAGATTACGAGGCCCCATAACATAACATGGGGGCAAATTATATCCGTAACTATTTATTTGAGCCAATACGGGCGGGAGTTGAATCATCCAAGTCACACTTCGAAATGACACCGGGAGCTCTAACTCAAGAGTCCGCTTCGGATGAAGAATCCACAAAAGATTTCGACGAATAGTGAGTTTTAGAATACCCTTCCCAAGCTTTATTGAACTATGTTAACTGGTAAACAATAATCGTTAGTATCAGTTAGTTACCCAATTAATTTACACATTCTGTATATTGAGGATGGTATGTTGACAGACCTAACTACTACAACACATAACCTAACTACTACAACAAATAGTACTTGGCTAGTGAATGTAGCTTTGTCATTATACCCTCAGCACATTTAATATTGTGGACAGTTGTTCGCATGCAGTATATAAAGTTTTGTCATTTTACATTCATTCATTGTACCACAAATATAAAATTACAATGACTCTTTAATCAATGAACTGATGTACATAGTCTCAAGCACATCAACGTAATTCATATTTTATGATAGTCATATAATAAGTTAGTTATATTATATGCCCATATTGAATTGGGTAACAATGTTTCTGCATATGGAACTTATTTAGGTTTCGGTAATAAATGTCAAAATAACAATTCATTTTAGATTAATGCATATACACATCAGAAGAAATTGGTACTTTGACAGGCTTGACAACTGGGTCTCCCTGTCTGGCTTTGGAATAGGAAACTCTCCATTGGGACTGACCTCCTTGAGTGATGGCATGAGCTCTGTTCGAGTTTCCATTAAAGTGAATAACTGCTAGGAGCAATCTGGATATATATATATATATATATATATATATATATATATATATATATATATATATATATATATATATATATATATATATATATATATATATATATATATATATATATATATATATATATATATATAGCAGGTTGATAACATATTGCTAAGTAAGAATTAAAACATAATTCTACAAAGAACATTACCGCTGTCACTACACAAATCTGCTGAACTTCCATACAACCCCAATTCAAATATATACAAACGAATTTCAAAATATGTTATTTCTTTGGTATTACCTGGCCTCCATGGTGGCATTGAGATAGTGGACACTCTTTGGTGCGAAGAATATGACCACTTTGTGATACGACTCTAGGCTTGATGTCTGCTCTGATGGGGAGAGCCTGCCATTGTCTTTTAGGAGATGTTTGCTGGATACTATCAATTCCAACTCTTTGTGTGGCTTCGATCCTATTTATGGTTCACACATATATCAATACAGATTACATTTGTTCGGTAAAGTAATACCACAGGGGCATGGATTTCACCAAATTGAATCATTTAATTACACTACCACTGAAGTAAGTATTTCTATAAAAACTTATATGATTCAAAACTAATACCGACCCTTCAGTATCCACTTCCTGTCCTCTAGTAGTGCATGCTTACATTCCGGGTACAGCTCCCCATGTCCCACGTGCTCATTGACGACATGTCTAGTGACAGAGAGCCACTTAGCTCTGACCAGATCCACATCTCCATCGCTTGAGGCAGCTGTCGTGGATCATTTATCTAAAATATGCGGCTGCAGAGAAAACCTTGAAGCCCTATCTCCTTAACACCCTACAACCTTCATACCATGAGAAACGCGCTACGCGTGCCCTCATTGGTCAACTAATTAAAGGCTTTAAGCCTCAACCCTAACTACACAGGTGCTGCCCGCCAACTAAAACAGTCCCGAGCAAGCCCTCAACCAAGCAGCATCTCCTGGTATTTCCTCCTACAATAGTCTTCAGGCACACCTTTCGGCAGTCATCAAAAGAACCTTAAACTGAATAAAGAGAAGTTTATATTTCGGCCCCCTACAACGTCGTTGACTTGTTTCTACATCTACACATAGCCATCAAGAGAATATAGCCACAACACATCACACCAGTAAACATGATTGGAAATGCTTCTGGCCCACTCACTTGCAGTCTTTTCTTTTCCCTTTGGCCATAATTTTCTTCTTGATCCCTTCATTTACAAATACGTGGGTGTTTGTCTTTAATGCTAACATATAAATTTTGTATGCTAACATGTTGAATATTCTTTAAATTGTTACACGCAGTGTTGTGATAGCTTAAGTCACACAAAGAAACTAACCTTTGGCAACATGCCACACATCAGTGTTGTACTGTAGGTTGCTCTTCCCTCATGTACTTTTTCACCCCGAAATGTCTGTCAGTAGTGATGGTTTCAACTGTCAAGCCATTCTCAGACAGGGAATTCAAGGCAAGCTTCAGACCAGCTAACTCCATAGCATTTGAATTTTTAACTTGGTTGCTCTGAAAGAGATTAACAGGCAATTGATAGCACAATAGACATTAAGGAATCCATCATATACCGGTCATAAATCGTAATTTTTATACCTGAACAAGTTGCATGTCTACAACCTTCGAAGTCTTTAGGGCCATCAGGGCGTAACTGCCATACTTGGCAGTGTGACCTGGAGAACAACATCTGGCATCCCCTCCTACAGAAAGTGGTGTACCCTGGCGAGCAGTTGTCAGTGAGGTCTGATGGCTCCGCCATAGTCGTCTTGCAGCTGGAACAAGATAGCTTCTCTGAATGAGATAGAATGTTGACATAGATATAGTTTGGATATTAACGTGCCTGAACATGTTCAGTGTTCTAACAGCACTACTGCCACTAACAAAAATCCCTGAGGCCATTAACAAATTCCCTGCAGGCATAGCTCCTGTAAAATGTTTGGCTATCCCACATCTTACGGTGTCCATTCAGGCAGATTTGTTCACAACAAGCCAAACTCCCCCGTATCTGCTTGATGATGACTCTGCAGGGGCCCAAGCACAGGAAGCATGAGAGCAGCATGGTTCTCAAACAGCTCTCATCCACAATAAATTTTCTTTGATTCTGACAAGGGCCATCCTCCCGATCAACACCACTGTGAACAATAAGAATGGATTCCCAACATAAGCATTTTGTGAGCTCAATTTTTGTTCCCATCAAATAAAACCCTATGATTACACAACAAATAAAACAATATTTTCCTAACACTTTTTCAAACTCCATGTCATCATCAGTGTCCATCTCAGCATCATCAGTGAAGTCATAGTCAGGGTCAGTTTCCATCTCATCATCGCTGTCCACCTGTTCAACAGATTCCTCCTGAGGCTCATATTGGGTGCCCCTGGTGACACGTTTGGTCGGCAAGTTGCACTGTGTCCCTATGCAGTGCTGAGATGGGCTAACTTGGGTACTTCTTGAATATTTCTTTATTCCATTTGCTACCTGTATGACGAGAAACAGCTGGATTGATATACTGGCAACTTGGTGATAAATTCATCAACATCTAAATAAGTATACGTCAACAGATCAGGACTAGCCTAAAGGTTCAGCCAACCGATCGCATCTGTTGTCGTTGCCTTTTCTCCGAGGCACTCCGTCGCTGAGTTTGACTTTCATCGACTCCAACGTGGCTAAAGAGAGTCGGTATAGCATCTTTTCGGAGCATAGGTTTCTTACGAAATCCTAGACTTTTGAGCAGCTCTGGGTCAGTCTCATAACCACCATTCTGGAAATGATCAGAACATAGAACTGTCGTAAGGGTAGGTCTCCAGTGTTTACGCTTGACTTTCGACACCCATATTCTCATTGTTCCGACAACCGAACGCACAACGATAAGGCATAATGCACACCAAGAAAATCACCAGACCGTCAACCAATCGTGAAGGCTGAAGATGGCGAGGAATATTCACGAACAACCCGAGTGACGTCACTGTCCGGAAATATACGAATTTTACCGAGCGGTATCTTGACAGATTCGACGTGGAAAAAATACATTTCAAAATCCTTTTTCTAAAAGAAAACAAGCGCACAGTCACCCTATTTTGGTTACGATACCCTTTTGAAACATAGAACTTTGGAAAAATGGAATAAAAACAATAATTGTATTTCACCTTTAAGAGAACAAAAGAGAACGATGACTGCTCTGAACGAGGCGTCTTTGAAAATGGCATGACATAGGTATATATTATTGTTATAATATTCTTTCTGCTAATAGGACTTATAACAAGATATTATCCATTGCTGCAAAACTAATATATTGTCATCCTGTGTAGAATAAAGCCACAGTGGTCTTGTCGAATGTCCACGTGTTCTTTACATGCTCTCAATATCTTCACTTTTCTGGTGAAGTGCCATGGCAAACAATATTACTGGTCTGAATCAGTGCCCGGCATCGTTTATCTAGAGGATACTTTGCAGTAACTACATATACATTATTAGTAAAAAGTCAATTCGTTTAATGTTCGTGATTTCCACCACAAACGACATTGGCTATGGATAGATCCCGTTCTTTCGTATTGTGATACTCAGACCATAGGTGTCATGTTTCAGTGATTATTCCGTTCTCCCATTGAAGTCTGCCGTGCCCGCAATGTGCTGCCATGACTAATGCACAAACTAATTAATGCAATGTTATGTGCTTATATGCTTTGTTATTTCGGCCAAGGCTTGTATCGTCAATGACTGTTGCCAGTGGCATTACAGGTCACTACTGACTAGCATCATATGCACACAAGAAGCAAGTTCACTTGTTGCTGAAAGGGCGTCTTTGCTATAAGCTTGGCCGCTTTTAGGGTGGGAATAGCCCTATGTTGTTCATACAAGCAAGGCTGTTTTGCTATGTGTTCTTATTTATATATCGACTCAAGTTCTCGGTCGATATTCCCAAAGATAACTCCGTTCTCATTGGTTGTATGCTAGCACATGCCACATACTTATAAAAGCATGCATGACTTGAGTTGACTGAGTATGAGCCAATCATCTATTCTCCAGCAGTGTGTGTATGCTTTATTTGGAATCCGATACCTCAGGGTTGTTTGCCTTGGCGTGCGTTGTGCATGACTACATGCCCTTTCAGAGTGTGTGCCATGGAGAATTCTTAACCATAGGATTGTTTACCAATTATAAACTCTCATACATCATACCAATAGCTTTGCGATTGGCTGCACAACAACAGACGTACTGAATATGGCACTCGGAGCCGTTCTATAACTACGAATTGCCAGTTGTATTATATGCGCGTTGATACGTAGATGCTTACCAAGAACGAATTCTAAAGGCCGCCCTGGGTAGGCGCATGGTCCACAGAAGATGCCATTGAAAAACAATAAAATGCCGATCTATCATCTTTCTCGTATTTGTCCGCAAATATTTGGCGAACATGACATTTAAGCATATAACTGAAATCTGTTGCCTTCACGTTGCGGGCCCCAAAGCCAATGGGACATCATGTTAGTCATAATGGTGATTACACAACTATACTCTTCTATGCTCAGGCGAAGGTTATTTCACTTAAATGGCCCATAGTGCGGCATAAGCCCCAGAGCGGGACCTTAAGGGAACACTTGTGGTTGATGAAAACTTGAAGCCGGTGGGCAGCATCTACCAATTATGTTGAAATGCGGAGAATTGGGAGACACATAATGGTTATAAATGCGCACTTTTATTGCCATATGGAGAGATAAAAACACAATTGGTTACTGGTCAATGTCTCTCAGTCATAGCTGGTGCCAAAGCAATTAAATTTCCTAATTTGTTACGACAACAACTTCAGACAGCTTCGATATATGAGATTGACGCTTTTTATGATAAGAAAATGCATCCAGAGAAATATTAACTGTGATTCGGGAGCGAAATCGGTACAAAATGTTCCATGAAGGCACACTGTAGATGCATGTAGGACAATATCGCAGTAGACATTGTGGTTGCAAATAATAGCTGGGTAAAGGTATTGCAAGTGATTCAATATGACAATAGTCAACAGCAGACGATGATAACATTATTCAGTGCTTGATGATATCAGTAACTGTCCGTGCGTAGATTACTGTCATGCATAATGATTAGTTACTGTTGACCGATCTACTTCATAAATGTTCTTTCCCTTCATGTTAACAAAACAGACAATGCACTGATTATTAAAGAGAACGGTGTTAAAAGCAATTGCCTTTGCCAATGTTTACATAAACTAATATCCATCCTCCTAAGTTAGCCCTTGCTGTAGAACTAATGTACATCCCTCACCATTTATTGTCGTCCATTGCTGAGTGGTTTAATTATGCATGCTAGTACTTTACCAGTGTTGCTGGGTGCTATCCATCGAATATGTTTTGCAAGTCCATATACGTTACGTCCACAAATTGCCATAATTTAACGCCATCGCAATATAATCAAATAGCTTTTAGCTATGCTAAGAGTATTCAGTCCGCCCGACGAAATATGCAAACACACGACCTTTGTCATAATGCATACTAGATAATGCTGTTATTCTTGATATTAATCACTCCATAATGACAACAAGATTTCATAAAGGTTAGCTTAAAAGCCTATTGCACCGCGGGTCTGTTGATTGGTGTTGCAATTTCCCGCGTACATACTCTTAGCCTTAACCCGAAAACAATTGGGCATTATTTACTCGCTACATTTTACTTATGGTTGGCTGATTCGTCGTCTTGTCAAACTGAAACTGCAAAAGGTACATCAACCGCTTCTATTGCTCATGGCCTGTCTCGTCGCTCGAGGAACTCGACGTGTTAGCGAAATGTTTATTGTAACCACAAATGATTATCAGCCCATACACTGGAGATCGTGGTTATATATTAACATCGAGTCGCTCGTTGTTGACATTGGTTACATCTAATCTATAAATAGAATGTTCTATATGTGTTAGTATACACACTTTGCTGCAAACGGTTTTTGTGCTTTATCTGGTGCGGAATAAAGTCTTGCACAACTTCATCTAAACCGCCGTGATAGCATACAATGCATATATTTCAATGAGGCAACTGTATATAAAGCCTACATGTGTTGCGTGGTTGTCGGGTAATATTATGATATGACCTCTCGAAACAAAATCATGCCTTCAAGGAGCCTGCAAACCTATTCCCTCCACATATTTGCATGTGAATGCACTGCATTTGGTCGGTCTGAAATGCATACAACTATCATTGTGGCGGTTGGGGACATTCAATAAAGAGGTGCTACACTCGGTGTCTGCAAATTCATTATCAAGAAACTATAGTCACAAAATGATCAGTTATTTTCAACTATCATAGCCTTGTTCTTACCCTGCATTGTCTGAAGTATGATGAATTACGCGAAATCAAAGCATTTTCTCACAATTTGCCTGCGCATAAAATGAAAGTTTTGGTCTTGTATATCAAAATCAATAGCTCATGACTGATTGATACACTTTCAATAAGGGACAAAGGGATGTTCTTTAAAGCATAGCCCTAGCCAAACCTGTAATTAAAATGATTTTCTATAAACGAGTATTGTAGAGTTATAGTGTTCATTTCATTCTAGCAAACTTGTAAATGTAATTTGAGGGGACTGCGCTGTATCTGTGATACAGTTCGAGCCTCGCCATGATTGGCTGACTAGTGAAACAAGTGAATAACGAAGGCTAGTCAGCAATACATTGCAATTGTCACTTTCCTTGTGTGTAGCGTTTGTCACTGGTAAGAAGTATCTTGATACTTGCATATATAAAATGAACGTATCCTAGGATAATCTGATCCGATAAACGACCTCAGGCTGCCTCTATCGCACGAGGATTGAGCAACGTGGGTATTACTTTCTCCCTGAGGTACTTATTGGTGGCAAGCTAATTTATGTAGTCATTTTGAAAAGAGACGTGTGATAGGAAGAATAATGCCTGATAAATCATTCAGCCCAAAACAATTCTCCAATGTATTGGTGAATAAACATAGTGTCCCTCAAAGTTTATCACGTATGTACACTGGCGACCGCCCTAGCGAGAGACATAAACAAGCCTAAGACAATGAAGATGACGCATTATTCGTCTTCTGATGGACGCACGCGTTAACGATCATGCTGTTGTCTGCCTAAGTTTACTCTGCGTTTTCATAGCGTGATATGTTGACGTGCAATGAATAGCTCTCAGTGCCCGAAGAGCAATATACGCCATGCACTATCTAATGTTTTCACAACAAGCAGGATGTGAACTCACAACACGGAATCATGAGCAGGTACATATATATATATACATACATACACACACACACACACGCACACACACAAACACACACCTGTATATATATATATATACATATATGTGTAGATCAGTAAGTTCGAAGATGGCAACAACCATCCCTCGCTTTCGACCAAGTCCGTCAAGCAGTCCGGACAATTGCCATAGTTATAAAGACGCATCATGTATAACTGCAGCCTTGATAAAGCAGTCGCGTTCTCGTCGTCATGTACGAAAGTATTATGTTATTCTCTGTTCGTGTTATAACCCATTTTTATAATTCTGAGAAGTTATGAGCGTAGATGTTACATATCAGCATGGTTATTGCAGATGTTGATATTACCAAAGCCCATTGTGGGTGTAAGTTTACTGCTGTTTTATGGAGGCATTCTACCTGAATTGATGCTTTCGGAAAGCACAATTTATCCCAAGGGCATGCTATATGTTGCAACATCTATGAAGACCACTGCATTGATGGGTTGATTCTTTATAATGTTGCATAGTTGCAATTATCGTAACTTTTGCGATTTATGGAAAGGATATACATTAGATCAACTACAGGATCTCAAGTGTCACGACGATAATATAACAGATTATCTATACAGCGATGTCATGTTAAGAACATTTGTCCATGATTCGAAGCTTCAATAAAAGCCATTGCAAAAACCAATCGCGGCACACAATGCTTATTTGCATTAAGGGCAAGAATACTAGGGCTAATAATGATGAACCTGCCTACCAGCCGGCGACAATATACCACCAAAACATTTCTGTCATTCCAGGAATAATATCCAGAATACTCATGCAAGGGTGTAATCTGCTCGATTGCACCACTTCAGTGATTTCATGGTTTACGAGATTGTTTTTGGCGCAATTTATTCAGCTATTAAACTCGTAGGGTGGGGTGCCTGTTGGTAGCATCCAAAAAAAGGGTAACCATATGACTACTGAGAAGCTAACAGACTTGTTATATGCTGACTGCTTGCGATCGCAAATTGTAATATAGCCGTTAAGTTGCAACATTTTTGAAGTTAATGAACTGTTTAAATATGATACACACAAACGTGCACAATATAAATATATATATACATATACATATATATGTATATATATACATATATATTTATATATATATATTTATGTACATATATATATGTATATATATACATATATATGCATATATATATATATATATATATATATATATATATACATATATATATATATATAAATATTTTTATATATATGTGTATATATATATATATTTATGTATATATGTGTGTATATATATATACATAAATATATATATATATATACATATATATATATATATATAAATATTTTTATATATATGTGTATATCTATATATATTTATGTATATATGTGTGTATATATATATACATAAATATATATATTCAGGTTTTCTAATTTACATTGATTGCATTATTGGTTCAATTAATTTGAGAGATGCGTACTTTGATGTGTCATCCTGTATGCTACCTGGTCTTTTATTGCAGTAATTTTGACTTCTTATTGGCTGACCATAGTCGGTCATTTCGAAAATATCGATAAGGCGTCGCGGATGCTTATCCTACCAGTAGACGCTTCGCGATACACTGAAAAACGATCGATAAATTACCTCCCCTGCTATGGCAAAGGGAAAGAAAATGGCACAAAATGAGATAAAATGATATGCGTAGGACTGCCTATCGTTTGCAAGATAGGGAGACTGAACAGCACTTTCGTTGAAGAAAACGATCACGTGTCCCTGAGGTGACAGTAAATTGATTCAATGTAGCGTCTCATCTTTCCCACGAGATGCACAAATGGAATTATTTCTATCGAAATGGAAAAAGGAACAAAGTATCTCTCACGAATGCAACCTCATTGAATCCAGTATCACATCTAATGCCTTAAGCATTTACCATCAGTTTTGTGGGCTAATTCTTTTGAGATTTGTTTATGAGCACGATGCTGCCGCCATCGTATATGACATTTAGTTACTAATGCAAAGTTTGCTTTTGTCATTTTCATCTGGCGTACTATGATGCGTTCTGAACCGATGGTTGTGATGTGGGTGGATTAGGGGTTTATGTATGTGTGTTGGGTGTGTGGGTGAGCGATTGGATGGGTGTGTATGGTTTCGAATTCAAATGTGCGCAAATAATGTGGGTAGTCCAGGAAATGCATATTATTTTATCGAAATAGGAAACGGGGGAACGCTAATACAATTTAGCCAGAGGCGACGCTGGCAAGAAAGCGTTATTATTCATTAGTGTCTATTTTCTTAAATGGGTAATGCTCACCTAGAGACAGAAACACTGCCGACGCATAAGTAATATATCAAAGTATCCAATTCTAAGAGGTTATTTTATATGAATTACTGCCTGTTAACTTTTTAACCACCATGCGTTTAACTAATGTGTGACCATTTACCGTCGCACAAGTATGCTATACAGTTAGATACGAACCCAATGTTTATATCATTTCCAATTATTTCAATATATATCGACTGGCACGACATCACAGTCGAATGTTTGAAGCCGTGGGATCTAGAGTTTAAGTACTGGCATGACGACAGGCTTTATTACTGTGTTTGATGCAGTGACCAGGGATCACAGATCATCGCGTAGACTGTATTATCGACGACACTGGACGAAATAGACAGCAAGTTACTGCTTTACATCAGGAGGAACATATCAGAGAATGCAGTATTTTACAATGTTTCAACACATAGAATTTATTCCATTCCAGAATTGGCAGATCTGACCTATTGAGGATTGTTGGTTTAGTGCCCACCTAAATCAATGTGCTTAACACTTAACGATTACAATATGGCGATGTTTGATTTAATCTCCACATTAGCTGAGTAACCTAAATAATACGTCGGGCCTATCATACTTCAGGCCTAAATGGGCGTAGAATATAGACGCGGATTTATACGAAGGTCCAGCAAAAGCACATCATAAGGAAATGTTTCCACGTTGGTGATTTATAGTACATATTGTACTTGCCATATAACTAATGTAACAAATACAGCAAGTGGAAACGGTTTTACACATTGCTGCTACAGTTCTTAGCTAATCGATAAAATTATTTTGCCTTAAAGGTTTGGTTATTAAGATCATGAATTTGCCAGGGATGCTTAGCTTCTCAGAAAATATACAACTTGTGCATGAATAATGACAATATATTTAATAGGAGATCGAAATTGTATTTATAGTTGCGTGGTGGTAATTGACATTGCTCACACTTAGCTGCAGTTTTATTACATCTTAAAGATTAATGCATATTAACTTCATTAATGCATGTGGCGTAACAAATCTGCAGCAATTTATAATATAAAGAAATCCTTCAGAGGTGGTTCATAATTAACGAAGTCCATTTTGATCTCTGCATAGATGATTTGTATAACTTTTTCTCAACTACTAAAGCTACTGCTGCTATTTGGACTAATAATACAGCTACTGCTACCACTATTAATACTGCTACTGCTTCTGCTACTATTTATACAACTACAATGTCCACCAGTACCTCTTCAACTGCATATACTACTACTAATGCTACTACGACCTTTTACACTCATATATCCACCACTAGTTATACAGCTACAAATAAGATATTTTCACTGTTACCATCTACAGGCACTCCTACTAAAATATTAGTTGTATTTTGTTTTTCATTTTTTTGCAGTTTCCAAAAGCTGAACTGTTAGAAGTTTAATTCCTAAACAGTCAAAAGATGATTAAAGGGTCATATAAAGAAATTTTATGACAAGGCGAATGCCGAATCTTGAAACGGAAAACAGCATATGAAAGACACGAGAAGTAATTACAATGTAGACAGGACATTTATATATTACAACCAAGCTTCAATATCAAATTGATATAGAAATATATGTTGTATTCACATCCGTGTGACTAAAACTTTCCCAAATGACACTTCCAATCATGTATTTCCAAGAAAGCACTGTGGTTTTTAACTCGCCAGTGGATAATTTTACTTAAGTGATTTATCTGTCTGAGCCGGCACTGGCAGCTGCTAAAAGCTGTGATTACATTCAAAAGTGATGAAAACATTCATAGCGGACCCCAAACAAAAAAAGACAACAGTTATCGTTAACATAGGTGGCAAGAAAAATGAATGCTCCTCCTAATTATGACAGGGGTTGACTCATATCAAGTGAACATTTCATACAAGAACAACTGTGTAGGACTCACAGAACTGCTCGTCATGTTGCACTCCGTCATTCGGAAACATGTGCTAAGAAAACGACAGGCAAATATTGAGAGTGAGCAATACGCAGCTACTATACGGTAATTGAATATGTCGCGCGGGATACCCCTAATATCAAATAATATAAATATCTTGTCAGATACAAACATTTAAAAGAGTCAAGAAAGAATGTTTAAGTGTTCAAATTGCAGCACAAATAGATGGAATAAATTGTTAAAATAAGCCTTGGCAATATAACAGTTGATAAACAAAAATACAATAACGACGATCAAAACCAATTTCTAATTGCGGTTGTCACACAACCAACTATTGTGGAAATAATGCCGCGCGATATACGACTGTGGATTGTTCAAATTGATTCTCATATCTTTTGTTTTCGACCAGAACGGTGTGAGTAACTTCGAATCCGTAGTCGTTTTTCTCTTCCAGATAAATATGATACATACTAGCCAGACCTTATGAAACGTGTTAGACATCTTCTAAAGTCTTTTAAACAACTGTAGGCAGTATAAGCCACTTAAATGACTTAAATGCACCAAACTGGGCACTCTGCATGTATAAGCAATAATTGAATTCTTGTTGATAATATGTATTCTATTGATAGGTAGAATTCGCATAACTCTAATTAAAACACAATGAGCTGTTCATTACAGCTTTACAATACACTTGAATAGATGCGTACACAGCACAAACATGTTTTGATTGATTTAAATATTTCGGACTGTTTTAAAGATATACGTTCGTACTTATCGGAAGCGGTGACCCACTGGTTGATTGTATGCATGCCCCATGTGACTGTTATTAGAATATTATATTTTAAGCACGTTGGAATTATATAAATTAAGACATACGTGCGGGAAAGCAGGTTCAAATTAATAAACATCATTGTAATTATATTACATATGTGTCATTTAGTCGCTTCCAGCTGTTGACAGCTCTACAAAATATTTTACCTGCATAAACACATATAGAACGGCATCTGCAATCTACACAACATGGCACAAAACAAGTTGAGGCCGAAATGAATGATTTGTTAAGCAGTCGACGTGTATCAGAAATTTCTAGTGGTCCAATGTGTATTTGTACTCTGAGGATTGTCATCGGTGATTATCACAGACAAATCATCGGAAATTGATCAAATGGGAGCAATGTTTCAGTCTGAAAGGTTGGTATGCCGTTGAAATAGACATAAGTCAGGAATGATTCAGGTTATTAACGCATAATCTAGAAGTTGAGTGCTATCTGATGCGAAGTGAAGTTGAAAATACATTTGATGGACTACAAAATACGCTTATTGCTCGGTTTAGCTGCCTCCCATGCAATGCAATCCTCAGAGACATATCAGCTGAAGGCTAAATAAGCTCGGTTGTCGCTTTCAGTTGGGCGACGGAACTCAGCTAAGGTGAGCGCTGAGATATTTCGAGTTGAGGGTTTTGGGGCATTCCTTATCTAAGCAAGCGCTTGAAGCCTCAAGTAGAAAAGTTTCGTGTAATCGGCCAAGCCCGGTGTTTATCCTGATTTCATTATCTTTTCCGAATGACTTTGTTATTGTCGCGTACACATATCTGCTTCATCTGACTTATTGCCATGTTGCTGTTCAAAGCGGAGTCGATATGAAAGCTAAATCCTTTGTGCTCACATCACAACATCATACGGGATCATAGCACAAATAACATTGACAAGTAATTTGGGGCATTAACGGGTAGATTGTTCCATTTTTTGCCAAGTATTCATTTTTCTGCACATAAATTCATACAATTCACGAAGGTAACCCTATCTTGCATTTTACCTTCAAATCAACAAATAAGCAAATTAAACTGTATGACGCCAATATGGTCCATTCAATTATAAGAGTCCCGCAATCCATTCATTGACAGAGGAAAAGTGTATCATATTCCTTTAATTTGCAGTAACTTTCAAAGCTAATTCCTCATATTATTGTCAGCCAAATCTGTCCAAGTGAACACATACTTATATAAGTTATAAGCATTGTTATTACTTGAATACGATAAAATAGGGCAAAAGGAGATTGGACAAATACTATCAGCAGAGAGGAGGTACTTAAATTTGCGAAGCTGATAGAATTGACAAAAACTCATAACAAATGCTTCGTTGAAACCGATTCTCATAGTTGTTTGATCAAAGGTCGCAATTCCAAAACCGCACAAGAAGTACTTTCATGATAAGTGAATGTCACAAGCGCTAGTCTGATACTAACAGTAAACCGAGCACTTTTGAAAGTTATAGTTAACGAAGATCAACCAATTGCCTTGTGCTTCGATGTATACAAAATATGGACGTATCTCACACAGATGGTTGTGCCTTACTAGCCTGATATATCAATTGTTGTCAATTCCCGTAGTTTTAAAGTAAATCTGACGTTTTATTAGATTCTTTGCACCTGATTGGTCTAAAAATACCATCGTTAGGAATATATGTGCCGTGGATATACCAAGCCCAGTGGCTTAACTCTACAGTATTGTTATTGACAGACTAACAAGACAAATTTATATACATAGATGGATTCATTAATATATGTGTAAATGTATTCAGAAATATATATATGCACATAAATAAAGATGCATAAATCGTTATATATATATATATATATATATATATATATATATATATATCTGTATATATATATATAAATATATATTTGTATATAAATAAATGCATATGTATATACATACATATATGTAACTATATATTTATATACTTCTATATCTAGATAAACATATATACAAAAATATATATATATAACTATATATATATATATATATAAATATCTATATATATATGCATATTCATATATATATATGTATATGTACATATATATATATATATATATATATATATATATATATATATATATATATATATATATATATATATATATATATATATATATATGTGTACAAATCTATATACATAAATGGATTCATTAAGATATGTGTACATGTATTCAGAAATATATATATGTAGATAAATATATATATAAATCGTTATATATATATATATATGCATATATATATATTTATATATATTTATATTTATATATATATATATATAGATAAATGCATATGTATATACATACATATATGCATCTATATATATACATACTTCTATATATAGCTAAACATATATATATGTATATATATATGTATTTATATCAATATATAGATGTGTCTGTTTATATATTGCGTGAACAATTTGTTGTTTGTGCATCTGATAAGTTTGTGATGCTGATGTATATATATGTATGTATATATATATATATATATATATATATATATATATATATTTATATATGTATATATATATATATATATATATATAAATATATACATATGCATATATTTATATATAGATACATACATATAATTATATATGGATATCTACATATATATATATTTATATATATGTATATATATATTTTTTTTTACATTTATATATGTATATTTGTATATATATATATAAATATATATTTGTATATAAATAAATGCATATGTATATACATACATATATGTAACTATATATTTATATACTTCTATATCTAGGTAAACATATATACAAAAATATATATATATAACTATATATATATATAAAAATATCCATATATATATGCATATTCATATATATATATATGTATATGTACATATATATATATATATATATATATATATATATATATGTACAAATCTATATACATAAATGGATTCATTAAGATATGTGTACATGTATTCAGAAATATATATATGTAGATAAATATATATATAAATCGTTATATATATATATATGCATATATATATATTTATATATATTTATATTTATATATATATATATAGATAAATGCATATGTATATACATACATATATGTATCTATATATATACATAATTCTATATCTAGCTTAGCATATATATATATGTATATATATATGTATTTATATCAATATATAGATGTGTCTGTTTATATATTGCGTGAACAATTTGTTGTTTGTGCATCTGATAAGTTTGTGATGCTGATGTATATATATAAATATATATATATATATATATATTTATATATGTATATATATATACATATATATATATAAATATATACATATGCATATATTTATATATAGATACATATATATATATTTATATATGGATATCTACATATATATATATTTATATATATGTATATATATATTTTTTTTTACATATATATATGTATATTTGTAAATATATATATATACGCTTATATATATATATTTTTTATATATTGCTTGTTCAGCTGATACGTTTTTACTGTTGATAAGATATATATATATATATATATATATATATATATATATATATATATATATATATATATATATAGATATATACATATATATTGATATATGTACATATATATATTAATATGAATATGCATTTATACTTATATATATATATATATATATATATATATATATATATATATATATATATATATATATATGTATATATATATACATAAATGTACATCTATATGTTCAGATGTAAATATTAACAATATATTTACATTCGTTTATAAATATCAGTGTATTTGTACAGTTAGTAAATTCTCAACGCGAAGCAATATTCGTAGATTATGATGCAGTGGCAAAATCGGAAACATGTTTGCCATTCGTCCATAAACTAAAGGGTTCCATTCGGCAGTCTATGAGTAAATTACGCTTACGATTCCGAAAACTTATTGTTATATATTCTATTATGTGTTATCATTTAATGTATTTCCTCTATCTGAGTGGGTGAGTGAGTGAATGAGTGAGTTCGGTTCTGTCAGCAGGTTTGTGATTTTAGGTTAGCACCAGACTTTACTGTAACAAATTAGCCGCTACTTATATCATAAAGCAATCCGTAATGATTTGGCTTCGTTAAAATCCGCTTAAGCCATTACTTGCCCTACCATGTCTTCTGCTTATCATTGTTCATCGGATGTATTTAGCTTTCTTTTGCCCTAGCCTTTTATTGTGATAGTTCCTGTTATTTGCGTTAAGCAGGTGAGGTGCCACACGGAGAGTGCATCCCTGTGGGTGGCCAGAGCATGAAAAAACTCCCGCATAAAGGTATGCTACCTCGCATTCAACAATTTATATCATCGTAACATTACATTATTAACACAAATGCGTAATTACATGCATAACAACAATTGCGAAAGTTGGTTCTTAACTTACTGAAAAACTGCATTCTTTTATAAGTAAAGGGAACCCGAATATATATCAACATTAAATTAATTTTAAATAGTTAAATTGATTATGTAAAGCCGTTTATGCCCCATACACACCTCCCAAAAGGTTCTTAATTTATAATTCCATCGAGGATGTAGCGAGATCAAATTCAATTAGTGCACTTACCAGAAATGATATTCTTCTGTAATCTCTCTTGATGAAGAAGCGAATTTGGCCGAATACATAAAGAATATCAGCGACCGTTCCTCGGTTCGTATGCAGCCCCAGGTGAATTAAGATCCTGCACATCGCAACGAGATGACACTTTAAGGTATATATGCATGTATGTATGTACGTATATATGCATGTATGTATGTATGTATGTATGTATGTATGTATGTATGTATGTATGTATGTATGTATGTATGTATGTATGTATGTATGTATGTATGTATGTATGTATGTATGTATGTATGTATGTATGTATGTATGTATGTATGTATGTATGTATGTATGTATGTATGTATGTATGTATGTATGTATGTATGTATGTATGTATGTATGTATGTATGTATGTATGTATGTATGTATGTATGTATGTATGTATGTATGTATGTATGTATGTATGTATGTATGTATGTATGCACATATATAAACATATATATGCATATGTACTATATTATATATATATATATGTGTGTGTGTGTGTGTTTGTTTGTTTGTGTGTATGATCATAATATGACCTTCAACTCATTTCAATATGTTGATCCTCCATGTATCTTGCGTGAGGTCGCACTACCAAGTTACAAGGTTTTGCCTGTTGATGCAGAGGGGTTATTGCATCATGCAAACGACTCACTCCCACTAGCGCGGTGAAAGCTGAGTTTGGAGCGCTACCACAAATTAAGTCATCATACACGAATACCGCCTTCATTCGACCGATAGGTTAAGGCGACCACGCAACCTACGACAAGCCAGTCTATGCTCTGTTGTTAGATATTAAAACGAAAAGCTTAACAGTGGATATGTTGACCTGCGGATGTCGGTGTTAGTAATTTACAATTGCATAATTGTGCATGATTTGATACACTGCAAGGATTCTGCTATCATCAGTTATTCAATTAAACAATGGAAGCTGACTGGCACTGTGCTAAAAGTGTTTGCCTCAGTGGACCTGTTTATTAGGGTTTTAATATAGTTTGTACATACACTGCTATATCTCCAAGATGTTTTGTTAATACATACAAGGTCCAATGACCTGTGAGATTTATGAAATACAACGCAGCGAACATCAATATGATAGAACCCAGTTGTATGTAGGTAGCATTTCTTGGTTTAGACCAGTTGCCTTTCTTCTTATTTGACGACCGCTTATTTTACTGGCAGATGAAAAAAGTTCTATTGCAATAAGTATATAATACAGTGCATGTAATATGAATACAGTCGGTACCAGTTTGATGAACATAATGTTCTCCACGAGAAACAATCCAGCCAATCATCTCTAAATAGCTGAGCACTACCGATCAGGCATATTTATGACAGTGACAATGCTGTCAAGTTACGGGAAAATGAGGTAATTTATACCGATCCTACTCGGGCCGCTTTAATGTTTTACACATTGCTAACAACATCAAGTCATCTCTTCAACTGTCCTAGGGGAATAACATTAATTGCCTTACGCTATTAAAAGGTGGGCCGTCATCCTCCGTGCCAACATAAACTGAATTTTCGACCCATGTGAACGCAGTTAGCCTTCACAAAATAATCCCCTTAACAACAATTGAGATGGACGACTGCTGTTTTATTGGTGGGTTGAGGGGACGTTTTGCCAAGTGCGGAATAGTAAAGGAAGTCCCTTCTTACTGGGAATCAATAAAATCAATAAAAGTAGTAACATGCATCCTACAAAGGCTAGTGCACATACAGCACCTGCATCGTGATAGTCTAGTTACTTTACACGAATATATAAACATGCGTTTCGATGATGATGATGATGATGATGATGATGACGATGATGATGATGATGATGATGATGATGATGATGATGATAACGATTTGAATGTTAAAATGGATTGATTTCAGCAAGCGAATACATGATTATGCATGTTAATAAAAATTAAAATGATTCACCACCATGAGTGTTATGTTTTAATGGTAAGACGCTAGACACTCTGCTGATATAATGCCATTGGCGGTATAGCTTAACGCGAAATATCAAACAGTATAAGGCAGGTAATTCACGGAATTGCTGCTGCAACGTGATTCAACACGACGATTAGCCGGGAGAAAAACAAATCACATTAAGATAAATGGCAATCATTAAACGTACGAAAGACACTGTAGGGGTTCAAAGGGTTGAATTTACTCATGCTTAAATCATCGAGATGAAGTCTCGACAAGTTATGACTTGATCCAACGACATAATTTATACAAAAATGCATACATATATATCTCATGCAATGACGAAGCCCATTTTTCGTATATTATTATTACTTTGGAATGCTAACTAAGAAACTATGAGAGTAAATAAGTCATTATGACAATAATCAATCGTTCAGCACAATTATTTTGTCTATAATAGCATCTAGACATCATACCTTACCGTTGCACCCGAGGAAATGAGAAATTGTTGCTCCAAATCCTGTAGCAAGAAACTCTGGCATACCATCAACGAATCGCTCCTCCAAAAGACAATAATCGTATCGTTGCATAACAAGAAGCACACATAATGCACAATAGGGTTCAGGGTTCTCAATGGAATGTATAAACTACAAGTAGTAATTGCGAACCCCGGATATGCGCATTAACAGATGGTTGCGGTACCATATGCGTGGCTTTGTATACCTTGCTGTTAATGATTTTTGTACTTTATCTAAAACCGCCGTGATGTCGTACAATGCACATTTCTCAAGTCATTAACTGCATCTGAAGCCCTTGTCCGAGCGCAAAATTATTAGGTATCACAGTGATATGAACTGTTGAAGCGATATCATACCTTGATGGAGCATCCAATTCTACCACAACCGTGCATGTGAATGCATCATTTGTCCGGCACCTGCTATTAAATGCAACATTTTATGTATTATAAGTTGCTTCCGTCGGTAAAATGAATCATAATCTAGTATCATTTTATCAGGAAAATTAACCCACTGAAACCTTTAGTTATGTTCAGCTGTCAACGTCCAGCACTTGACGAGCTTTGCTTAATGTTTGATATGTTACGTGCCTCACACTTTTTCTTAGCATAATAAATTCGGTGTTTGCCTAAATAACAAATTTAATCTTTCATGATCAATTATACCATTAGCAATAAAGACAGAGCTATGCATTATAAGGCCTTGTGATTACAGAAGCTGTAAATGTAGTGACTTCCTATATACTTCAACTTTATAATTATATTTGTAGCAATTTGTAATGTGATATATTTCGCCATTCGAAATATGCCTCTTTGCATACCTATTACTGATATATCTAGTTTCAACATATCGCGCATTAAAATGGATGCCGAGACTTCTGTCCACCACGAGCTAGCACAATTCAGTAGCCAGTGTAATTTGCCATGGTGGCGATATATGCCTTTAATCCCAGAGAAGTATTTATCTACAGACAGAGTTTTTCATTTGAGTTCCATTTTTCATGCAATTTGCTTTGTTAAACTTTGTCACACATTATTCATTGAACCAATGCATACTTCTTAGCTTTTCAGCCGATAAATAAATTGCGAAATTATTCCTGCAAAATGTATTTTATTCTATATGTCTGAGTAGTTATTTATATTTCCAATATTATAAGCATATGAATAACTCCCTTTGGGGGTTGCTATGTTATCATAATTTGATAGGAATACTCCGATGTAAGTGTGCTGCTGATAGGTTTAGAAGGCCCGTGGCTGTGTGTTCTTTGCCGTTCACTGTCAACCTCCAGCAATTCGTGGTCACCTACTAAAATGACCACTTACCCTTATGCTCACCAGATATGGCCGCACAGAAGCAAATATCCGATGGAGCTGATTTCTTTTGTCTTCTGCTTCCAAGCGACAAATATCACGTGCCCTGTGGATTACCCCTTCAGTCTTGCTTAATACCTTTTTCGATATTTAGGAGGTTGGTACTCGTTTTAAGTGCCGTTTACATCAGGCGTCTTATTTGCTATCGCACACCCGACCGACAAGAGCCCTTTTAAACGCTTGTTTAAACCGTATTCTAATCAACTTTAAAGGTCATTGTACGGTGGTACATGTGTTACTTACGCTTTGTTTCTTTGAATTACGTGTACTTTTAATGGATCTTGTTTTATTGAATAAAATGTGTGTAAACTGACCCCTGATGCATGACCATAATTGTTAGCTACTCATTCAAAAGGCAAAATCAGATATGAAGTTCCCAGATTTCCTTGCATGCAAGATAGCGTTTTGAACACCATTCATTATCTGCTATTGCCCATATCTGTTTTGTGTGTTTGGTCACCTCTACCCGTTCCACTGCTTATATGAATAGACGGATTCCAATTTCCAGATTTTCATCTAAGGTTCACACAACCGCGGCATGGTTGTTGGACTCGTTATTGCATGACCAGACATTAATGCCGTTGATTTACCATCCCGCCATGTATCACGTTATAAATATAACATAGTAAAATAGTCATAGCGATGTCGATCATGCCAAAAGAAAGACAGCACGCACACCACGTGTTGATGTAGGGGAGGTGATTTTTGAACGGGATGGGTGGGGAGGGGATGTGGTTGTCACGAAAGATTCAAATATGTCACAAATTACTGAATAACTGAAATGCCGATAATTTGCTGGCTGGCAATAATCAATTCTCGCTTGTTAAATCCATTTTTTGCTTGCCCTAGCCACTTATGTTATTATTCCCCATGGTTTTACATTAAGTCAGCACTTTTTCACGATGTGGCTTGTAATTGGAAAAGAACATTTCCAGAACCTTCCTTTTAAATTTCAGTACTTTCATCACATAATGGTTTTATCGCAACAACTATATTATTTCTGTTGTTCGCCTTCAGGGTAGCAACAATATTCGGCCATGAGCTCAGATTCTTGCGAGTCTAAAAGTTTAAAGACTTGACACATGACTCAAAAATAGGACTCGCCCGAAGGGGCCTTATATACAAGAGGTTAAACTCAGACGACTAATTTTGCATGTATCTAACGCATGCAAAATGGCCTCATTTAATGGTGCGGGATAAATTTCTGTGAGGGTTGATGTGTGCATAATAACTATAGGGGGCAACGCTTGATCTCTCATGCAGCTCCAGGTAGCCAACATTTGCTGGGTAGTTACGCAGTTCAATAACGAACGTCAGTAAGCAGTAACTATTCAGACGGCGAACACTTCAGCATTAATCTTCTACCCTTACTTATCTTTCTTGAGCCCTGAACGTAACATTATTCCAGCCAACTCTTTTTCAGACCTATAGTTTACAATATTACATGGCGTTTCGTTGTGTTATTGTGTTTGCTACAAGAACCATCTGTCTTGTTAGTAATCAGCATTATATTACTTAGTGAATGTCAACCTGGTTGGTGCAAATGACACGTTTCACATTGACGATATCGGACGGGTAGCATAATCACATCCGTAGCGACTTCCATGCATTGAATGATATCATATCCTCCTCGACCGTCGCGTGATGATGCCTTACAAATCTTCAGAAGAGGAACAATGGAGGATGTCTGTCACATCTTCTTGGACAGGCTCTTAGATAAGCCCCGGATGTTTTATATTATCGTACTTTTATATACGTACAAATATATATATATATATATATATATATATATATATATATAAATATATATATATATATATATATATATATGAATATATATATATATTTATATATATATATATAAATGTACATATATGTATATATATATGCAAATATATATATATATTTGTATATTTATAAATATATGTATATATATATACAAGTGTAAATATATATGTATATATATGCATATATATATATATATACGTTTATATATATAAATGTATATATATATATAAATGCGTATTTACATACATATACATATAAATTTATAAATGTATGTATTTTTGCATATATATGTACATATGTATGCATATATATATACATATATGTATATATATATAAATATATGTATATATATATGTAAATATATATATACATATATGTATATACATATATATATTTATATATATATGTATATATATATATAAATGCGTATTTACATACATATGCATATAAATATATAAATGTATGTATATTTGTATATATGTACATATATGTAAATATATTTATATAAATATATATGCATGTAAATCTGTGTGTGTGTTTATTCTATGCAAAATTGTGAGCAATTATTGGTTATATAGACAACTGCTGTTTTATGATGACACGCGCGATTCGTTTACAGATTACGTAAATTAAAGAGAGAGTGGAGCCATTTTCTCTTGGCGCTGTCGTGATAAATGTAGCAAGGATTATAAGAGCCACAGCAAAAGAACGTTCCTGGCCTATTTGCAATTTGTGCGCCTCAGCTGGTACTAGTAATATTTACTGCACCCTGGATAATGGCCTATATACCCATGTTTTTTGCAAGCATGGATAATTATTGGCGCTTGTTATTCCAAGCATTATCCATGGAGAGCGGTTGGACGCGTCAGCAGCCATCGTTGCTCGATATATATATCATATATGTAAATGAACAATAATATTACTTTGAGAACCGCAGCTATGTCACGCTACTTATGCATACACATAACAGTTATCTCTTGGACGACGTACAAAGACATTTTACTGAGTAGTGCATGATAATTAAGTCATCTGGTTAAAGGGTTAACGATTGAAGTGAGTGATGCGATGAGAGATCTAGAGACTAAGAACGAATGCGGGTATAAGCTTGTTGAGTTTTGGTTACATCCACGACAGATGTAGCTGTATGTGCCGTCGTGGGTTCTTACAGGTTCTTGGTAGCGTCACAAGCATCTGAGAGCAAATTGTCCAAGGTATGCAGGCCCATTGTGCTGCTGAGAAGAGTTTTCTGTTTCACCACTCGACACATTTCATTAGCCAGTGCTGGATCACCTGCAGAAACAGCAAATATAATGAAACAACACAACTACGAATGCATTAGTGATGCAAACATCAGCCAATTTGCTAATTTAGGCGCAAAGTGTAATTGTGATTTCAAGGCACGGAGAGCATTCAAGAAAGCTTAATATCAATGTTGATATCCAGGATGCAAAATATGTCCTTAATTTATCAGAACCGGCACTTTCAATGTGAATATAACAACATTGTTCGTAGGTCAACGCGAAATTGTCGTGCAATCAATTCAGTTCTCTATTTTGTCCGCCATTAGCAAAATCATGGACGTAATTGGTATCTACCATTTGCGAGTTGGATGTGCTTAGTAAATTAAATAATTATAGGTACTTTCACTGACCGTCTAAATGGTGGAATTTTCACAAAGTACATATTTTTTCCTTTTTGTTAAGAACCTTTTTATGTTATGCGGCACTTGCACCATTACGTCGCGTAGTTAAGAAATTAATTATTGACTTAGCAAAATAATACCATTTACTTCATTAGCATTGGACACGTTTACTTATAATCATAAACGCGTCATCATTATTCCAAATTTATAAATAAACTATACTTTAAATGTTACATTTGTGAGCCTTGACGAAAACAGTTTAGCCTAAGAGGGAATTAACATGCATTGTAATTCCCGAGGCAAAAACAAGAGCAGTAAAAAGAAGTGTGCGTGTGTGTGTGTGTTTGTCTGTGTCTGTCAGTGCGCGTATGCTTATGTGAGCATAAAATGTCCCTGTGTCAGCTAGCGAATGCATGCCTCTGTATAACGGCAATATTGAGGTTTAATGTTGCTTTCACATACCATATGATGTCGACGGATATAGGGGCGAGTCGGATGGGGGGGTGGGGTTGGGGTTGGTGGTAAAGCTTGGGCAGCTCCCTTTCGCTGACGAATTGCATGATTAGCAGCACTACTGTCATCAATCTGAAGTTAATGAAAAGGCTTTCGCAGTAGATGATTTAAACTCATTTTGGTGCTACGGCTAATGATGGGGTCTTTTCCTTAAATAGCTTAAAGTCAGCCTTATTAGATTATACCATTGGTTCTATTGGTAAATCTGTGATAGTACTACATAACACACGCATATTTAATAGTTAATTCAGTAAAAGCGCGAGTGCGTGGGCTTAGGCTTGAATGTAACATCGAGTGTGCATTGTATTATTGGAACTTTGCAAGGCATCGCCCTCAAGGTATAACAATTATTTTCTCTGGCATAAGTAGAGATGGATGAAATGTTTAAAGGGTAATAACCTTTCATCTCATAACCCAGCAATATCATTTGAGCATTAAACTGTCAACGACCGTTGGCAAGAGGAGGCAAGTGTGAAATATGGGGTCACATTGCGACCTAGTTTTTTGGGAGCACTGCAATCGATGGCACTGTAGTGGTGTGACGAATCGAACCTTTGAATTGACATAAAGAGAAATGTGACATGTTTGCCGTGTTCAATAACTATATAAGTTTATGTTTTCAAGTGCCATGGTTAGAAACTGAGCCGTTTGGTATAGACGGGTATGTGTGCGAAAGTCTTTCAATGCTTAGAATAGAAAAATAACGAATTGCGATGTGATGGTAAGATGATGGCAGAGAAATAAGAGGGGTAGAAATGGAGGCAGTGGCTGATTGATTATTTTAAAGCCCGTCGGCTTATAATGATATGTAACCAGGCATGTTGTTTACGCAAAACTGACGATGAAGATAACCCTCTTGTCAAATTACTCTTTGACTTCCTCTGGTATACAACACCATTCGTATCACAAAAATGCACAGCAATTTAACAATGGCGATCTACGGTACGATGCGCAATATGCGTTAAACTCGAGCTAACATGATCTCAACGCTGTCATACAGTCTCGCTCCAAAGCATTGCCGAAGCCGATTTAGATACTTAAATCAGTGTTAGATTGTTTGCCATGTTCCACGCCCCCACACACAAAACTCGGCATGCTATTCATGAACATATTATGCTTCGGATGTCAAGAACCTCGACTTAAGAATTGATTGCGTCATCAATGACATTAACTGATAGCGTCCTATTCCAATTAAATTGTCTTGTTGTTAAGCTGACTGATCAGTCTGTGTGACAGAATGCATGTTAGATAGTTAATTGGAAAGCCGAATAAACGTGCATTGATCAATGCGCTATAGTGTTATATAGTACCTGATAGTTTTATGTGCGATATATTAAATGTAAAGTTAGTGATATTGAAGCATATAACATGACAGCGATCGCATGTATTGCCCGATAAATGCCCAGAAATAGTTCGAATCGACCTATTCTGAAACCGTTTAAGTTACAATTACGACGACTACATAAAAAGTTGTGCCATATATGGGTCTGTGGGCCTATTACAAACGTGTGCATGGGCCTTGTGTGCGCCGATGGTGGCCATTTTGAGCTGTTGCGACTTTTTTTATATATTACAAAACCAAAGTAGATTCCGTAGCAGTTCGTAGTCTTCTATGTCAGCGTAACCAAAATTAGAACACGAAATCACGTCACAGATTACATTGACCATTCCTCAAGGTCGCAGAATAACCAACAAATTTTGACTTTCAACACATGCATATTGGTATTGACACCCGACATGGCAATTACCACGATGATTAACAAGCCATGCCGTGGTTTCGCTTAAAATTCTTTCAAGGACATAGAGTCCAATTAAATCTGTTGATGTTCAGTAATTGTCAGACTCTTTCTCTCTCGAGGCCGCAAACACGAAGCATCTCATCAGAGTTTATCACCCAATAAGCGTCTAAAGGGCTGTGAAGGGCTTACTAACGTTATTTTTGTGAATCCTGTTTACGGCCAATCGCCCTCCGAACTGTCTCAACGCAATCATGAAAAGGCGCCAACTTCACTGCACCAACTGCATTTAAATGTCTGTTAAGCTTCATTGGTAACGTTGACCCTCATAGATTATTTTAAGGATAATTGTGACAGTTCGAAATTCGTACATAGATGTTCAAGATTTTTTGGGCACAGAGTAAGCTCGTATATAGAACCAAAGAAATGTAAAATTAAAAGTATAGGTCACTGGTGTAAATTTCTGAGAATGACCAATTTAAGATCCACATGCTAGGCCAATGGAAATTAAATAGTTTGGTTCTATTGAAACGTTCGTCCAACGAATTACATTATATTCGCAACACAGACAGAACAATATCTGCTTTACAAAAAATCAAGAAAAAAAATGATATCTCGCAGCACTCTACGGCAAGCCATTTATGAATGTATTGTTAATTTTTATCTAAAATGGTGTCAAACCTCCAAAACATTTTTTACCGCCGATGTTTTAAGTAAACTCGGTCATCTGGTGCAGTGATATATGAAAAAGTTTTAAAAATTGTTAGGTCATCGAAGTCTGTGGGAAGCCACAATGGATTTGCTGTTGTATTCTGTGAATGTGGTCTACTACAATATTCAAACCACCACACAAAAAAATTGACCAATGATTTTAGAAGTAAACTTGGTATTTTGGAGCAGTGGTATATGTGCTATGAACAGAAATTAAAAACTTGTTAGGTCATCGAAGTCTATGGGAAGACACAATGGATTTTTTGTTGTAATATGTGTGTGTGATCTATTACAATATTCAAACCTCCATAGAACAAATTTGACCACTGACTTTCTCTGTGGGGAGAATTGAATTCATTAAATGAAAAGAATTCTCCACACGGGATTGGGAATGTTTTGCTGTCTTCAACGTGTGGATGCAAAGAATGGAAGCAATACAACAATTCGACAACAATGATAGATTTAATATGTCCATGATCCCTCAAGCAAAACCAACGTACCGTTTAGTTCCCATATGTTTTTGATAATGATA
>CM067356.1:25841646-25951646 GCA_034190875.2 Urechis unicinctus
ATGTATATATATATTATATGAATGTATATATGTATATAAATAATAGATATGTAGATTGATATACATAGATAATTGTTTTTGTGTTGATCTTCCTGTTGATAATTGATGCAACGCACGTATACCAATACAAACTGCTTCTAAATAACACTGTTCTTGGATGTCGCGGCTTCGTGTACATGTGTGAGGATCGATGAATGCTACCAATGTTTGGCGTTGCCTTTTATTTTGAACACGCGATTGAGATGAAAACTCCTTCTCACAGTTCGACGCGCCTGCCTGCGTCGAGCAAATTACATTAATATCAACCGAACCTGACATTACTATCAACCGACCTCATCAGCGTCAGTTTACACGATTAAGATGCATATCGCTGAATCTATCAACTCCAAAAGACATAAAGCATGCATAACTTCGATTTGTCAGAGATATCCCGTCGAATTCGCTTTGTCAGTATGTTGATGCTGAACTCGTAGTAACTGACCGTTTGTGCAAAACAAATTATAATACGTTATTATCCTGGCCACCAAAGGGGTGTTACGAGTGCATACAGCTCTTCGTGTTTCATTAAAGTAGACAGAAGGCGTGCTCGGCTAGTATGTTTGTCACAGGCACGGCTTACGCTGCTGGTCAAGGTCAGCAAAATTAGACGGAATCAACTGCTCCCTCAACGTTATACGATGAGTTTCCGTCTTGTTAGAAGCCGTGTTGGCGATCAAGCACGGACCAATTGGGAAACGAAGTCAATTTCCCTACTATTCAAATGCAACAGAATGATATAATGGGATTGTCCAGTCTCCATAAAGGCTGTAATCGAGTTAGATAGTGCTCGCTATTATGTATTCATTGTATGCACCATATGACAGGGGTCGAAGAGGGTTATGACATTTTCTATGAGAAGTAATTTGACTCACCACACGGGGTTACAACAGCCCTAGATCATGATTTTTTGCATCATAGAGGCATAACCTTGAATGTATCGGCTGCCTTTGTGGTGTATTCAGTCGAGGGTTTACTTCCAGAGCCATAAGGATATACCGATTGAGCATATTTCGTTTTTTCAACAACCAATAGCGATCGTAATAGATCAACACAAATAAGGAAACTGTCGGGTGATTCTTAGCGGCGGATGATTCCGGCCTGGACATTTCGGTTTTCTTCAGATATGCTCACAAACTCCAGCTATTGCATATTTTATACTCATTCGTTTCGTTGATATCCCTTAAAGACAATATACAGCAATTACATATATTGCCGCTATTTTTAATCCTTGTTTCGTGATGACTGAGCCACTGCATGTCTACTCATATGAAAGGATCACATCTGACCTGTTGACAGCTGCGGTATCACCTAGCTCCCTGATTGATATAACGATTGTTATTTTTTGGCATTGCGTGATATATGGAAATATTACTATGTTATGTGTCATTTAATTCATAATTCCACTTTGTAGTGCATGTGCCATGGAAGCATTAAAGTTTGCTTATGAATTGGGCTTGACAGGTCATTGTTTCCTACAGCTATCACCTACTGATTAGTATATACCTTCTTTCGAAGATTAATTTCTCTTTTATACATTTTACGTGATCTGATTTCAACCATTGACCGTTCATACGGTTTGTTAAACATCCCTGCGTTGAGGTTCCTATGCTGCAACTACGCACCTAATGTTATACTTTTGTCCACATGTGAATCTTTTCGAATGACCATTTATGCCGACCTGATAATGATTAGCCATAACAATTAATAAATGGTTGCAGACAATCACAGACGGGTGTACATAAATGAAGTAAAGCTCTTGTGCTTACATATACTTGCATATCGTACATTTTAACTACATATTGTTGCCTGCAATGTATACACTACATTATACGGACTAGAACGTAGTGCCTCACTCAATTCGGCGACGAAGGCTTTTGTATAAGATTGAATATATCCTATATATCATTCTACCAGGCGCGAGCCAGTTTAGTATTATAAGCCAAGTATCTTATATTTCATTGGAAAAGGGCACGGTAAATATGACAGTGGCTGTTTTTAGTAGTGATTTAACCATATCCAGATGACCATGTAATTACGCGTGTATGTTGGTGTGACGGGGGCGTCAGCTTATCAGTTTCATATGAGCTTAAAGTCATCGCTGGAGAGAAGTAAGCGTAACATCATGCGCATATAAGGACATGACTCGCCTCTACTGTTGCAAGGTTTCGAGTGCTGCAGCTAGTGCATCATACGGTGTTGTCGTTACATGCCAAGCAGTCTCTTAATTAATAATATTCGATAAAACACGGGTATGGAATAGCTTGGTTATGCCTTAATGTGCCCTGTATATGGTAGAGCTATCTACGAATCGGATACATTTTGAATGTGATTTTTTTTTATACATAATGCATAAATGTGATCCCAAAACAGAGCCCTGGGGGTTCATTAAGCTAGAGCAATGATAGAATAATATTTTTTCCATTGTGATTTGTCCGCATTGTCAATATTTAACAAATGAAAGCCTTTATTATGAGTGAGTGTTATTAGGAGGGAAACATTAACGACAGTAATAAGATGTAAATGGATGATTTCGCTGTGAAATCCGCGCGTTCTCGGTTCATTGTCCTTGAACGAAGTAATAAGTCTGTCTTAACTCACAAATCTTAATGATTATATCAAAAAAGATAACCTTGCTATTGTCTTGTCAAGAATACTGCAAATGCCAGATGTACTGTTGCGCAAATAATCAGCTGGCTTTGATTAAATGTCAAAGACCATATCGTGACGCTAGCTCACGACTATCTCGACACCACCAGCTATTTAATCTTTATACATATTCAACCATCCTACAGTGCTATACTATTGGCAATATATTGATACAAACAGCAGTTCGAAAGCAAACACTGCAATCCACGTGGATTCGCATCAAGAAATCTTAATTGAGCAATATTTACTAACGATTACACCTCAAGAATTGATTAATATCATAGGAAAGCATATCTTCACATCGACTTCGTGTATTTGATGAAACCTTACATTTGCCTGATAAATAGCGTAGATTGGTGAAGCTACAGATTCTGCCTTGGTGTAATCTCGTCTCAGTTAACCAACACGTTCATCATTGTTATTTTTCAAAAGCAAGCGGCATCCAATGACGGGAGCGTGTTATCACCCTGACAAGCTGTTCCACGATACTTAATGGGTTGGGTTATTGACCCTTAGATAGGCTAAGCAATGAAGACATATAATGGTGCCGCTGCAAGCAATGTGTCACATTATTATTGTTGCAATAGAGTGGCAAAAACACCTGTCGTGCAAATTCTATAGCGTCACGCAAGAGGTCGCAATGTAAACAATGCATATGGAATGTGCTGTTATGATGGCATGATAACAGAGCGGCACATTGCTGTTAAAAATTCTTTGGCCGAGTTGAAAAGCTGCACATTTGAAATCGCGTGACAAGGAATCAGCAAGCTTCGCACCGACCTCAATTTCTAATATTTTCGCCACTGTCCCCGACGCGAGGTAATGGAGCATGAATAAGAAAACACAAAGTTGTGACAAACGGTTTACTCTTTTACTTAATGCATTGTGCACATGTCCCAAACCACTTAACAGTTCATGTTTTGGTTAGAACAAATCATGCTTATTATGATGAAATATTAAATATAATGGTCCATGAAACCATAGCTCATGCAAAAAGAAGGTGATTGTAGGGTACACAACCCTTGATTAATTAATCATCAGTCAAATCAAGCCAGCCGTTGGTAAAATGATATAAATAGAATGCTGCTGTGCACCTCGATCTGCATACTCATGCTTTATGTGGCAGAACAAGTAAAGTAACCATCTAGTAAGTGATGGAGCGTCGATGATGCCTCCAAAGGGATTGTATAAATCTGCCAACTTATCGTTTCACAAAATAACCCTAACCCTAACTGACTACAAAGGGAGCGATCAAACACTAAACTGAATGAATGTATACGGGTATGGATGAATTCAATAGCAGCGGAAAGCTTAGATGACTGTCTAAACTTGACAGCTTGATGGACTTGCGTTTATAATGAGTAAAGTTAGTCAAGAAGCGTGTAAAATATAATGTACAGTGGAGCTAGTGAACGTGTGAATATTTGCCTAGGTGGACGAATGCATAAGTGAGTGTGTGAATGAGCTAGTGCAAAGTTAGTGAGTGTGCGATCGAGCCGTTTATTCACATACTCAGCTAGTCAGTTTATTAGTTATTGCGTCTATGCGTGAATCAGTGAACAAGAAAGTCAGTAATACGTCTGTAAGTGCGATTTGAATGTTTGCGTGTGTTATATACTTTGCCGTGCCACAGCATCGCTACTGCTTGTCGAATCGAGTGATAGCTAACGAGATTGTCCACTAGTTAGTGAGTTAGCGTTTATATAGTTAGTGAACGAGTCCAGCATGGAAGCGACCGAAACTATCAGGAAGTGCAGTAGCGATTAAACAACAAAGCACGTTTGTGAGTCAATCAGCAAAGTTTACTCATTAGTGAACTTGTAAGTTAGCAAATAAATCAGCGAATGATATTGCATGCGAGTGCGTGAGTGTGAATGTTTCTATTTGTCTTTCATTTGGCCATGCTTACTCATCACGTTTACTGTGTCGGTATAATAATCACTATATGCTTCCCAATTTGAACATATGCCGGATCAGCTATCCACTACCAGTTAATATGATTCAGTGGTTAGGTAGCTTATTGTGGAATGCCTGATCACCCGATATCACAGCGGCGGAACTGATATCTATGAATTGATATCATTCCGCAGCTATGGTTTACACGTCACTGACGAGCCTTTGCGGATTTGTTCAGCTCGATGATGCAACTTAAGTGACTTTTGATGAGTGGTGCAGCCTATCGATCACCGCAATTACCTTTTGGAAGCCTTTCCCATTTACTTCCTTGGATGAAGTATTTATACATAACATGAATCGTATTGTCTTACCACCGCTCTCTCATATCCGCAGGCTGTGGAACGACCGCAGCACGTGGTTCAACCACGATGATAAAACGTACATCGTGTGCATACTTATAATATATTATTGTCATATATTGGTATATTTAACCGCCAATTTAGGTCTGTGTCAAGCACTTAATTTACATTAGCATAAAATATCAAACAATGCCCTGCACTATAGTTTATCTTCTGCTAATGCGGCATATAGACATTAAGAATACAGATATTATTCATGCGTAGAATGCGCTGCAAATTTGCTTTGGCGCTGTGCTTTAGCTATTGTCTTGCCGTATAACTAGCGCTGGATATCGAATTTACTCATTCAACAGACGCCTTACACCCAGGAAAAAGCATTGCACTCATTTGGGGATATACATCATCTAATAATGTGGCGAATAACGCTCCCTTGCTCACGAGTCAACGCACACTGCCTTCTTAGAAGACGACATGTGTTATGGTCGCATTGTTTTCTCGTTGTGGCATTTTTCGGGAATAGCCCATAGCAGTACTCGATCTACAGTCTGATCGTCTGAACAAGCATTGCAGCTCACTGGTGGGCATTGACTAATCCTCTCGGTGACATGCGATCAGTAAAAACAGCTCACCACAATGCTTCTGTTCAAATCTTTAGGATGGACGTTCATGCCAGCTAGGCTCACAAAACGGTTTAACCAGAACTGAGCGGTTGGTCAGTCAACCGTTTTACCGATCGCCGGGTATGGTACAGGCCAATGTTTCTTCAGATTATACAGAGTGATTTATCTGCAGTTTATTAATCGTGGCTGTATGGTGCTTAGTTTTGTATTCATTTCCTTTTTTATCCTACGCCGATAGTGTATGAACGGTTCTATAAATAAAGAAACAAAATTAAGACCCATCGTTGAAAACGCCTTGTAGAATTTATGTACGGCGCTTTTAACCATACGATAATATATACCAAACAGCCCAGCTGGGGGGAATCTGCGCCTATGGAATTCAGCCGGAAGATCTACAATATATGTGTATGAAATAGAAAAGATTATGTGATTATACGTTATCGTTCATCCCATCACAGATATTATTAAAACATATAACACAGGGAGTGAGCATTTTCTTTAATAAAAAATACTCTGCCTCCAGATTGATTAAAGTAGTAATATTATGCGGGATATATAATTGCACGACAGTATACTGTTAATATAACCAGTGAGATTTGTGGATAGATACATGAAAATTGTAGGCAGCCAATGCTGATTCCAATCACATTAATTAGTAGTTGGCATTTGTAATAAAACCTTAGTATTAAATATTTCATATAAACCTTGTGTGACGGCAGTAATGATGATAATAAAGTCCGCTGTTTTAAAAAGATGCAACAGCCTTGGTTTACGCCACAAAACCAATATATATTTCCGTTATGTAAATACCCGTGTTCTATAGTGTTGAGTTGATAATTAACGCATTGGATTTTAATTAATCAAGTGTTTTCCAATGGCGGTCGTCGCAGGGTAGAGAGATCCACAAACTTGGTGTGGAATTTCTAAACACATTCCGCCACCTAAGAAACTCTGCTTCTTGATTAACCACAATAGTTTAATAAGGCTTGGTATCCATCGAAACACGCTTATAACTTGACCGACCTCGTATATTACGGAATGTCAAAATGCATCGACGGTTTTTTTGTCTGCGAACGATAAACGGGCATATCGTCTATCCTTCCAAAGGATTTGTTTTTTGATACAGCTTCATTTTGTAGTCTGGGGCACTCCTCCAATATCACAATATCTGATTTATCTTTGATCGCAATAAAGAGTTTTTATTCTGTTCCCGACACCTTATTAGGGTATTTTTTATTTCAGCTTTTTGTTCAATCGATTGACAGTGTGCATTCAAAGAAGAAGTGCCCTGGGGCGAACATCGATTGATGCAATTGAAAGTGAGTTGAGAAAACACATGCCGGTAGAAAGTGGTCGGTTCTTTTGTGCCACCACAAATCTGACGGTTATTTTGCGTGTGATATATTCAAGTAGAATGTATGAATAGCAGTTATAATGTAGCAGTTCGATGGTCTTTTGCGGTGTTATAACATGGGCTTTATTTTGCCTATTTTAGGTGAAGCTCACAGGCGATCGTAAATGTCGGCCTTATAGATGTAGTATGATCAAAGATCTTGTTATTATAAGATACCCGACTCGGACGTTTCCGTTGTGAAGCTCGCGACCAGCGCGCCACCTGGTTTCGTGGAAGCTTAAATGTAAACATAAGCGCGTGGCTCAATGGTAAAAGATCGATCGGCGATGGTATGTACTCAAAAATTCCGCTGTATTTCTAAAATTTAACGACTTTTTGATAGAGCAAATACATAAAAACAAAGCCAATTACAATTGACACCTTTTTATCAATTTGTGTGACGACTTATTCACTACAATATTATTTGATGAACGAGCCCCGATCGGACGGTCAAGTACATACTTTCTCAGTAGTTCTGTACGGCTGAATTTACCCCTTTTTAAGACTAAGTCGGGCGTCTAGTCTACACTTATTTGATGTTAAAAGATTAATCTGAATCATATTGGTTTGATCATTAGTGTGGACATATTTGAAGCGGAATATAAGAAGTTGATTTAAATACATGCTCATTGTTGCCCGATTAAATGATATTTGATTTGTCACCCGAACCTCCATCAAATCAACAAACTGCATTGTCGGTTGATGGGGTCCCCTGTGCAGACGTATGGTTGTATTATGTAGTACTGTAACATGTATTCTTGGTTATTTTGAATAGCAATATAATAATGAATTATTTCAAGACATAGCATATACTAAAAATTTTGATGCAGCATGAATTTAACCATCATTAACTCTCTCTCCCACACTTTCTCTCTCTCTGTCTCACTGTCTCTCTCTCTCTGTCTGTCTCTCTCTCTGTCTCACAGTCTCTCTCTGTCTTTCTGTCTCTGTGTCTCTCTGTCTCTGTCTGTCTGTCGGTCTGTCTTTCTCTTTCTCTCTCTCTCTATATATATGTATATATATGATTTATATATATATATATATATATATATATATATATATATATATATATATATATATATATATATATATATATATATATATATATATATATATATATATATATATATATATGTATATTAAGGTCATTTCAACTAAAACTCTCAGTCTTAAAAGCTTACTTAGAACAACCACAAATGAAATGAGATCATCAGCATACATTAGAAGATTAACAACAAGCAAACTAAAACTACACTAAACACAACAATTATTCAAAACCAGAGCTCAATTCATCGATATAAACACTGAAAATATATGCCTCCCTGTCTTATGCTATTAAATACACCAAATCAGTCAGACATAGTTCTGCCCCATCTTACTCACACATCTGATTGGAGTACCATGCAACCAACCTTTCTATCAGTATATCCAGACACACCTTTGTTCGGCAAGCTCCCTCCCACCACTACAATCTAAGGTGCAGTAGTCCTATACACTGGTGTGCATTTTAGATAGAATAATCTTTGTTCATCTGCTATAGAGGGCTTTTAAGGAACTAAGTTAACAAATATCAATATTCGATTTGTCGGAAATCTTCTCACACAACAGCACTTAAAACAAGTAAGAGCAAACATTTTCATGTATGGGAAGATGTCAATGTCTTACGATTTTGTCTGTCCTTATGGTCCCTTAACTTACAGTAAGCCTCTCTCAGGGAATGATGCAACCTGATGTTCACCATAATGCATATTACAGAATCATGACACCTGCATGATTCTAATGAGACATCTTTAACTAGAATGCTTACAACCCTGGCTTTCACTTGCTTACTGTATAATATTGTGTCAATGAATTTGCGGCAATGTTACTTCTCCTCAGACATGCTCGTAAGTCATAACGAAGTTGGTTGGCTGCTGCGCGTTGAGTAGCTTCCACAAAAGTAGGGGGCGCTGCCTACACGGAGTCATGCATTTGTCGGGTATCTTATTGTAACAAGATCTTTGGTATGATACATTTATTTGAGACTAACCACGGTTCGTTTATTTTCATTCCTTCGTCAATGCACTTGACGATACAAGACGTTCAATTAGAACCAAATTATATACTTTAGTGCGAAAACATTCATGTTTGTCAGAAAATTATTTAATTATCTTTGTATGCATTTATTCTTGAGGGTTGTATGACGGGATCTCAGATGATCTTTTTAAACCTATCTTTAGGTTGTCAAGTGGAAGTAATGATAATACGCATATAAATTGATGCACAAGCCCAATCAAACAAAGTTGGAAAGATTAACTTCAGCTATTAGTTTAATGGGTTGATCTCCTTAGAGACTGATTTGAAGACAAATATCATGAAGTTAATGAAAAATATTGTTTAAACCGCGTTTTGTGAGCCAAAGAGTACACACCCAAATACACGCACATAAACTGACGTCTACATCGGGCAAAATCATGAGGTTTATTCATAAATGGAAATATCATGCTTTCATTATGGTTGATCGTTTAGGTCGGCTTCTGCATTGAAAGCCTTTTGTGATATCGTTAACGTTGAAAGCACCTACCCTCCGGTAAATAATGATAATAATACAGTTTTCCTGACAGTGTGCTTTTAACCTGTCTCTACAAAAGAATGCATTCTACATTATCGGCATTGCATGTGGTCGAGCATAAAGAAGGCGAACAAGAAAGGAAGCCATCAAATATTGGCTCCAGCGCAGTTCTAGTTTCACAAGCTAACAGAACAACTGCTCCAGACACCTAAGCCTTTAGAATTATACATTATGCTACTCATCCCAACACGTCCCAAAACAATGGTAAACGTGATGTTAGCAGGTCAGATTCGCGAATGATGTTATCGTTTACACATTTGTTTAAACAGATATTAACTATTCAGAAGTTGGGTACAGTATTTTAATCAAGTCATTTATTACAAATGAACCCGAACAGACTCGCGATCATCAGTAGTTTTGGTTTATCGTTTGAATTACTGCTTTTATTTCTTAACACGATTTCACGCAAGGCATAAATCAGGGCGCAATCCATCCCATTGTGTGTTGCTATTGTTGTCACAATTTGATTTTCCGATGATGGATAACATTATTTATCAACAGCACACGCGAGCCAATATTCAAACATCTCATTTGTAAGCTGCGCATAGTTGGAAAGCGTAGCAATTGAGATTTGTTTTAATGCTAACATGTTGCATCGCATATATTTCCCATATTAGCCGTGTTATTCCTAACAAATGCTGCGATTATTCATTTAGTATTGCAATGTGCAGTATTCATTTTAAATTTGCCATCTCACCTTTAGCTTACGTTATTCGTGTCATCGTTGGCTTGTGACTCCTAACAAACGCTAAATTTGAATATATATATATATATATATATATATATATATATATATATATATATATAGATATATATATATATATATATATATATATATATATATATACACCTATATATATAGATATAGATAAAGGTATATATAAATATATATACATATATATATATATAAATATATATATATATTATGTATATATATACATCTATATATATCCCATCTATATATCTTTCTCTATCTCTCTCTAGATCTCTATATATCTCTATATATCTCTATCTATATCTATATCTATCTATCTCTCTCTATCTATCTCTCTCTCTCTCTCTCTATATCTCTATATATATATCTATATAGCAGTAGTATAAGTAAAATTCATTCCCACTATATCCCTCTGCATGTTGTAAGAGGCAACTAATAGAGGGCAACCTGTTTGGTTGTGACTTGTGACGGTGAACAATGGGTTCCTGGTTGTTGAGCGGAGTGGTCATTGAAATAGTCATATCCGTAACACACCACTATGGCCCGGATATCGCCTAGACACGAGGCTTGAATGGCCTGGTCCAGTCAACCGGCTGGTGGTGACTTGCCCTAGGATAATCATTTCCATTTTTATCTTTTGCAGATACATTTTCATTCTTCCTAGAAGGCGGCTGCTTAATCAGGTCAATCTTATCTATCAACCTATCTTGGCACCATATAACGCGTGAGTGTTGGTGTGCAGTTAAACACTATAATTGCCTTACCTTACCAATATGCCCCATAACTAATACCCCCCACCAGTCACTTTGCCAATGGTGTTACGTTGTTCTTTTTTTCTTTCTCTGAATCACATATGCTCGTCTATTGTGCTGCAATTATGTGCCCTGAATTGATTGGTATTTGGCCTTTTTGTTACAGCTACACAAAACAAACGGTCTGTAGGGGTTAATGTTTAAGTGCCAATATACGAACACTGGTCCGTTATATCTTTCAACAATTCTAGCACAAGTATGTAAAACTGGTATTCCCACTGGTAGTACAAAAAGGATAACATTGCAAACAACATGGAAGATAATATGGAATCAAAGAGTAATAATATCAAATGGACAGCGACAGAGAAACACGTAATCGAAAAACCTGTTTGCTACCTGTAAGGTAAATAATACGACGTTTCAGATTGGCGCAGGACCAAGCAATGTTTTTGACTAACTAATGTAACATATTTTGTCGTTGAATTGTAATGAAGATGGGCTGGTGCGTATTGTATTGTGTCTATGTAAACAGTTAAGAACACAATAGATAGTACAGTGTTAACTGAAACGATGGTCTTTTGAGCTTGTGCCATGTTTTGAAATTATAGCTGTTACTTCAATGTTTTGCGTGACCAAAGCTGCCTCGGGTATTTACCGCAGTACATTGCAGTACATCGTAGGGATAGAATATTTTATATCGGATTTGATATCACGGAGTCGAACTTATCAAGCTGGCGTTATAACTTTGTTGGTAACTGTGTTGTTACATATCCATCTATAGCATGTTACTAGATGTTGTTAGTATATCTGCTAATTTGCATTACTGACTGTAGTAGAATCAATTGAAAATGTAACTAACCTTGGAATTGGTGGTATCAGCATTACTTTAGTGGACTTTTATATTGACAAGTCATTGATAACGCCACCCGTGGAGATACATCTAGAATAGCCAGACGGCAGAGAAATAAAAAAACAAAGTGTCCCATCCATGGAATCGTGTTAGAACCAGAGGCCATATGTGCCCAACTTACTCTTGTCTTCGGATGTTTATTGTCCATTCTTCCGTTAAACGTATCTTGAAGATTATATATTTACCGCTAGTTTTGGCAATGTCTAATTGGCCACATAACTTATCTGGCATATATGTCGTGTTGCTTCAGTTGAGCAGAAGGCTGAATAACGCTAAGACATGTTGTCTATTCTTACCAATCTTAAATCAGGGTCTGAAACCGTCAGTCACACACCATGTTATCTACCATCAGCAAAAGTGCATGTCTACAGATGCGCCCGAATCAAGCAGCACGCAAGGGGCGGTGCTTACATGTCCATTACTGAAGATGCGCTCAGGCTACGCATTGAGTATCTGTACGATTGCAATAGGAGTGATTAAGCACAAAGCGACCGTATTCTGTCAGAAATTGTGTTGCATACGTATATCACAGCAGAGTGAAATGTTGCGCTGGTATAAAGTCATTGTCGTTATTTATATCGCCCATCGACGGCATCATGCCGAACTGTTTGCTCCTTAGGGTACATTCGGTGATGAGGGGTGCCTCGGCTGGCATTTAGATTTTGTTTACAAATGTTTATTGCTCATATACGTACGAGCTGCAAAGTGCCTAAACCTTATCTTTTATGACAACATTCACCATGTTAAATCAATTGTAGTTGCAAGATACTGCAAACACCAAGATGGCGCACCAATGTGTCTATCCAAACATAATGTCAAACGAGCAATGGTCTATGGTTTTAGTAAGGACAATACATACGCATAAAGATAACACCAACAATGACTGTCACATTAGCATGTGGCGAGAGTAGTAGAACATGCGGGATCAATGAAATATAGATTCCGTGGGGGATGATGAATGGTTAATAGGGAAAGTTGAGCAATCAACACAGCAGCAAATATTCATATATATGAATTCGAAATATATATATACATATATATAAATATATATATATATTTATATATATATATATATATGTAAATATATATATATGTATATATATATAAATATATATATATACATATCTTTATATATATATGTATATATGGATATGTACATATATATATATATATATATATATATATATATATTTATTGATATATATTTATATTTGTATATATATCTTTATGAGAATACATATATATAAAGAATCTATTTATATACATATAAAATATATATATATACATATATAAATAATTTTATATATATTTATGTGTATATATATATATTAATATATTTATATATATATACATATAAACATACATATACATATATATATATATCTATATATATATTTATATGTACATATCAATATATACATATATATGTATATATATGTATTTATATATATATATATTTATATAAATATATATATATTTATATATCCCTATATATAAGAGTGAGGGACTATTAATATATTTATATATATATACATATATACATATATATGTACATATACATATATATTTATATATATATATTTATATATATATATATATATATATATATATATATATATATATTTATATATATATATATATATATTTATATATCTATATATATATGAGAGTAAGGGATTGAAACACGCGACTCTTATGAGTAAAGAGGACTGCGAGTTCGCGAGGCAATGAACTAGTGAGTTATTGAGTCAACCAGTTCGGTCAGTCTGTAATTGGGGCTCGTTTCGGCAAGAGAATGGCCCAATGAGGGAAGGAGTGTGAACGATTGTGAATATTGAACCATTTGTAGTGACAATGATTCTCTCTAATTGCTTTGTCATGGTTGATTAAATGAACAATGTATTTGGTTCTTCGCTCTTATTCAGCAGTTTAACTGCGCCCATAGTTGATACGGTTATGTCTCAATTCTTAAAATTGACCCACAAAATGAGACATGTTTTGCCAATCAATTTCTACAAACTCCCAGCTTTTTACAATAGTGGCACCATCTCTAGGTTTATTATGGAATACACGTATTACTGCGGCTCAGTGAAAAGGAACTATCCGGCATGTTAATGATAGGCACAGTCTGTGCATCGTTATCCATGAAGTTTCAAGTGCTACAATTATCGACAATGTTAACGTGGCCAATACAACCCACGGGGGATGTGCGCATGCTTAAATATAATGAGTCAAGAAAATACGTTGCGGCAACACCTTCGATGGTTGGTCCCCTGACCAAATAAGATGTACTGCGGTGCGACGTGCGAATTGATAATAAAGACCAAATGCAAAAGTGTGAAAAATAAACTTGGTTATTGCTTCCCATGACAATTAGAAATATAAAGATACGGTCCTTATGTGCGTGCATCTATACTTGTCGTAAACGCAAAACCTGCCATTATCGGCGATATCAGAGGATAATATCAACACTCTTACTAGGCTATGATATGCTTCTAGATACGCTATAGTAAAATGGTGTGGTAATTGATATGCTGCACGTCCATAACAGCTCTATTTTGTACCAAGAAGTCGTCCTATTTCGAACAGTGCGCTAAAACGAAGCTTATATGATCCATCTCAATAACGCCAGCATGCATAGACGTGACTCTGTGTTGGTGTCTTCGTGTATGGTTGCGACTTGTATTCAGTCGCTTAAAGGGAAATTTATCTCTCCAACTTAATCACCATCAACTTCGTGTAATATGCTATCAGAGTTGGTGTGCTGCGGAACGCATGCAGACAAACTGCATGAGTTAGAATGCATAAGTAAAGTTCTGTCCTAAAATACATTGATAAGCAAATCGATTGGGTGGCTCCTTTGAAGACTGCCTCCTCGAGATTTACATCATTTATTCAATACGTAAGAGATGTCATTGGTAAGCACATGCAGCACTGATGTCGAAGACGGACTCTGACTTGTAATCTGCTTAGATGTGCTAAGCAACAGACAGCGCATGCTAAGCATGTGCTATACGCTGGGTGTAAAAGTGATCAAACCTGCCCAATCAGCTGCTGCCTCCTGTAGGGCAAACAAAAACACTAAGATAGGTCCAAAAGCTATTGACTTGAGTTGTGACTTTTATCTTCAGACCATGTGATTCTTCACCCAACAACAAAGTCCCTGAAGAGCTGTCATTTAGAGGACAGATTATGTCTGTTATTACCAATTTTGGTATATATCTTTTATTTACTGGTATTTGAACAATTGTAACTTGCAGTATTTAGTTAACAATAGGCATACCTGGCATGATGATTATGAATTCCTGTAAGTGAACAGGCAGGTTTTGGAGGCAAAAAGATAAACAGTTAAAGTTTTCGAAGATGTTAGGCAAGAAAACCAAGAAATATGATCATCCAGACATGTGTATGGCGCAATACGGTATGTCTAATGAAAATGAGGAATGCCCAGGATTGTGTAAACACCTAATTTATGATTGGACGTGTTCTGTATCACATGTAAGGCCCTACGTTTGTCTGATATCTGTGATCCTTCGAGGTGTTCATCTATCTATCATATTGCTTGTGCCAGTACTGACCTTATATCGTGTATGTAAAAATTGATACTGCCAAATGAGTTTATCATTAACATCATATGTATGTTCTGAGTATTAAGGACGATGTACTATATATGAGAGCTGATTACAAAGCATTTATCTGTGTAAAATCCATATCAGTGATACTCGATCTGTTACTACCAATGAGTAAATAGAATGGGTAGTATACTAAAGCCTGAGTGTACTAAAGAGAGTAGATAGTGAGGATACTATGCGTAAGGCTTATATATCTAGGACAAAATATTACAGTTTTTACTTCATTATGAAAACCAAGACATTGTGTGTGTATTTAATGCATAAAGTTTACGTAACAGTAAGTCAGATCAGCCTTATAGAATCTCATATTTCTACTTCTTGAGATGACTTAAGTACATACAGCTTTTATGTCAACTCAGCTGTTAAATAGTGAATACTGTATTCTTATTACTTATTTTACCGTGTTTATCTACAATAGATCTGCTATGCTACCTGCAGTGTTCTACAACAATATCATCATAAGAATATTGTCAATTATACACGGGTCCGGCTACACTAGGCTCTTTTGTCCAAATTTGGCTTCGAGATTGTTGTAATAGAAATACTTTCAGCGGTTCTTTTAGAGATCTTTAATACTGATCCCATCACAAACTGGGCCAGTTAATGCTACTCGGTTTTTGCGCTTGGGTAGGGAGGCATGGCCGCTTCCAAATACATGTTTTGAGGGGGGGGGGGGTTCCAGTCGGCGCAGCTAGCGTTCTTATTGTGCACGCTTCTCAATGTGTTCCTAGTTTGTTTCGAAACACAGACCCGGTGGCTACCTCCAAAAGTTCTGCGGGGACAGATGTATGGCTCAGTACGAGAAATCGTATTGCTCTGGATATCTTGATGAGTGTCATATCTAAATATATATAGAGTTGTGGGTTTCGACAGAGTTTCACATAACACTTCTGGAAATGGAGGTTGAGTGCCAGTTTTTCAGCCTACCCCAATCCACCCCTCTCGCTCTACCCTAATCACCAAGAAGTTTTGTTCTGGTATCCCAACATCCATTCCTTCTGTATTGTCACTCTCCCATGTGCCAAAGGATTGCTGTTTAGTGAAACATGAAGTTCCTCTGAGTACTGGAGACGCTACTCAAGGAAGCAATACTTTGTGCCTTCTAACAGAAGTAGGATACTGGCCCGCCCGGAAATATCGTTTACCTCTTGTTAAACGACATGGCTGTATGGCTTATCGTTCACCTTCACCTTTGACTTTACGCGTAAATACTACGGATATACTACTTGAAATGCCATTTTCTGCAAACATACGGTTGTCTGATGGAGCCTCAAGTTTTCGTAAAAGACGATACTTATGGACCAGCACCAATGAATCAATGTAGATAAAATTTACCCGTGCAAATTCAAAGTACCATACATGACCTTTACCGCTGCTCGTTAATATTAAGCGCCAATCAGTGTGACATTAACTAAGGTTGGATAATTTCATCAGCAAACTTCCAATGAACGTATCCGTCAACATGGGCATAACAAACGGCAGCACATAAAGGGAGAAATTTAAAATAATTTGCCAGCAAATTTGCCTGTATTTGGTTAAGCGGCTGCTCCAAAAATATGACGCAAGTTCTAAAAGAGGAAATTTCGGGAATTGACATTTATCGCCGTCTCTTTAGCTGAAATTATGGTGTGAATTATTGGCTCTTAATAGCAACTTGATACTAACGGTTGTCACACATGAAGTATCCCCATTATCATCACCGTCGCAATAATTGATAGCAGGAAAAGGTCACGCAGAACGGTATTGGCAAAGCAGAACCTGTTTGCCCGAATATATGTAACTCCTACACGATTAAAATTCCAAAAGTTAATACCTTCATTGTCATAACCACCCACTGAAACATAACTTTTAACTCATATCTACTATTTGCTATTTTCCATAATAACATATGCCGTGCAAACATATATCAATGGAAATAAAAAACCTGCAATAAATATCTCCTTAGGCTATCTCTAGGCATAGCTAAACATTTTTGGCTAATTTCTATTCGGGTAAACAGTTCAAAAACATACTCACAAAGAATTGTAGAACAGCCATTATAGCTGTTCGTGCAAATATTCTGGAATTGTTATGTATTTTTACACATAAGCGTTAACAGCAATTTTGATTGTTGCTTAATAATGATGTGCTATATCAGGAAATATTCGTCCGATTATGTTATATCAAGTAACCACAGGATTTAATCTGCGTGATGCACCTTCACTTGTTTTTCCAAATGGCATCCAGAGCCTCGTGTTAGGTTACATTGGACGTGGTTGGGAGGTACTCAATTACGTATGGGCTCTGCAATAACGATATCGGATTTTCATTTCCAATAATCATGCAGATAATCGATAACTAATTGATGTAGATCCTGTGTGGCCCCTTTAAAGGTGTTAAATTGAGCTCTAACGGCAATCACTGTGACATTGTTAACGAAGCGAAGTACGTGATGTATCTCACTCATAATTTGTCTTTGTCACGGAAGGTGACTCTGCTAAGTAGCTGGGAGATCATCATCCTGATCATGCACAATATATGATGCAGGTTGAAAATCATTATTTCAATCCTATTTGCAAAGATGTTTGTGCCATGGGAAAGCAGATCAAACGTGCAACAGAGCTGTATATTCCTTTCGCCTTTCGTATGGTATATTTTGCATCTCGTTAGATGGGACATTTCTGGGAACTAATCCCCCACCAGTGCATCGGTACATCCATCCGTTTACATACATAGTTTTGTGTTTCTGAAGCTAAAATTAAGAAATGCTAAGATGATGTATATATATATGTATATATATATATATATAAATATATATATATATATATGTGTATGTGTGTGAATATACATATAAATATATAAATATACATATTTATATACATATATATGTTTATATATATTTATAAATATATATATATATATACATGTACATATATGTTTATATAAATATTTATATATATATACATAAATATATATATACATATTGGTGTGTGTGTTTCCAAGGTTCACGTGTGCGTGAGTGTGCGAGTCTATATATATAAATATGTTTAAATATATATATGCATGTATATATATGGATATATATGGATATATTTATATATATACAAGCATATATATATATGTATATATATACATACATACATATAAATAAGTACACATAGTTTTGTGTTTCTGTAGCTAAAATTAAGATAATATATATATATATATATATATATATATATATATATTATATATATATATATATATATATATATATATATATATATATATATATATATATATATATATATGTATTATATATGTGTGTGTGTGTACATATACGCATATTGCACGTGTGTGTTTCTGGTTGTGTGCGTCTGTGCGTGTCTGTATGCGTGCATTTATGTCTTTGTGTGTCATTGCATGTATGTGTGTATGTGTTTGTGCGTATGTGTGAATGTGTGTTTGTGTCAGTACGTTTCCCTGCAGTTGTGTAATTCATATCCAGTTTATTGACACTGTATTTGCCTTTATATGCACTTCCTGCACTTAACCGGACAAGATCATTCCAGTCAAGTCTTGAGTTTACGCTAGCCACTGACAGCTGCATAAAAGCATTTGCCGCCGTCATGGTGGCACCATCGTAAAAAAAAAACAGCAACAGCCCACATCGTATGGCTGTAGGCCGCGGTAATCCTGTTAAGAATAGTTGCATTGGCGATTTTTTACTGCATTTCACCTGATTGCACTTTTTGTGTAAACACCCACTGCACTAACACCCCACCTCCTCGACGCCTCACCGCCAAAACACAAAGGCTCGACATTAACACAGCATTGTTGTTAATCAACGTTACATATAAGAATAATACCTGTTATTGTCAAAATTTTATGATTGTACCTCTGATACGTCCAGTTGGGAATAGCACACGGGTGACAGCACAGGCTGTGGCTTAATAAATAAGATTTAAATTTTCCTAAGTGAGAGAAATAGTATATATTGATGGACCTGAACCCGCGGTTCTTTATTGCCACGCAAACACCCGTGGTTGATATTGAGGGAACCCTCTGCGTTCGTGTAATGTGTTTTCTGCTTGACCATTATATACTTTGACCACTGCTACATGCACAGCATAAACCGCCGTGGAAAAAATAAATCATATTCGAGGGACACATGAGTTCATAGTCGTTTGGTCGACGAACGATCGGTTTGACTAGTCTCCTCAACTTTTGGTGTACATATGTTAGCAACATGCGTATACTGATTTTGCATATTGCCGGTTAGGGTTTGTTTTTTTCTGTTTGATGCACCAAACAACCCCAACAATGCACTTAATATATCTTTATACTCGACTATCACAATTGAACAAATCTCTTAAATCATGCGCACAATAAAGTATTGTTCCATTGCTCCGGACTCCATACAAAAGACCTCCTTAATCCCCTATCTGCTAGTATTGATTGTGTTAATATGGCAGCAATAACAATATCATCAAACAGCACGTAAGTTCTGCATCTATGGTTAGCGATGCCTCCTCGTTCAGATATGCATATGCTCATTTTTAAGCCAAAGATAATTTGCTAGCCTTTATGTTACACAGACTAACTCACTGGAAATATTCAATAATAATCGGTACATGACAGAATAATCTAATCGCTCACTCGTGCCCAGGCATGCATCATCAATACCACTCTAGAGATGTTACGAGAACATTATATCAATTCAGGGTAGACTATAAACATGTCAACTTATTAAAACGTCGAACATAGGGCTCCGACATCAGTTACACCATATATACTCCCAATATGGTCACACATATAAAATTGGACTAAACCAGCACATCCATTGAGGTTGTGACACATGAGATAAGAGGGATGCTGGTCAACTCGACACCTTGCCAACTCGACACCTTGCCAACTCGACCCCTGCCACTACCAACTCGACACCCAGCCAACTCGACCGCAACCAACTCGACACCCTTTGATCGACCATCTAAATGATGTGTTCTGATGAATGTTCTAATATAATGTTTGAGGTTATATGTTAAGCAACGTAATTTCTGCATGTGCTGGTGTGTGATGATTATGACCTCGTGTTCACGGGCCAAAAATATAGCATATTTTCATGTTGTTTTTTTTATATACTGTCGATTGTTACATTGCCGTATATACTTAAATGCCATAGTACTATCATACGAAATGACATCAATATTTCTTCATTACTGGTAAGCCATCTTAACACAAAAATTGTACGTTAATTGTCTTCTATCACTTCATAATTTTAATGTGATCATGAAAATAAAAAATTTAAATGTAGATCTTCACAACTCACCATGTGTCACGTCACAGTATCCCCTTGGTCGTGTACTCGCGTTTTCACAACTCACCATGTGTCACGTCATGTACCCCTTGATCGCGTACTCGCGTTTTCACAACTAACCATGTGTCACGTCATGTACCCCTTGATCGTGTACTCGCGTTTTCACAACTCACCATGTGTCACGTCATGTACCCCTTGATCGTGTACTCGCGTTTTCACAACTCATTTGTCATGACATACAGGACACAAACACTTTGATTTGCGCGTCATTGAAACTGAGGTGTGATTCTCACCCTTCAACGACGTTATATGAAATTGTATATTAGCTACCTAAACAATATCATAATTCACTACACTCTCTGGCAGTCAATCTGTTTGTCAGTTGAACATTCGCTATGGCCTGTATTTCGTGTAATCGGACTATTACAACTCGTCAAGAAGCACTGCAGTGCGATGTCTGCCAGAGATGGCAACATCGTACCTGTGGCACGGGAATAGATAGAGTTCTATACAGACGAGCAGTACGTAAAATTTCAACCATCAATGCATCGCTAACACACGTAATTATTTGATTTTAAGTATGCAGATAGATAGATACTTTTTTTATTAAAACACAAAACACTTGAGAGATTAAATTGTAAATTAAAATTAAAAGCAAATACAGTTAGTCTATTCACATTACAATAAAAACGGAAACAGGTGTCGAGTTGGCGAGGGGTCGAGTTGGTAGCAGGTTAGGTGTCGAGTTGGTAATATACGGGGGTCGAGTTGGCAAGGTGTCGAGTTGACCTGATTCATCCTCATCATTGTCCCTTTCAGAATCACTGGAAGTATCACCATTGAATACATTTGATTCATCAATATTTTAATAATAGGAGACAAATGAATCTGAATTTAAATGCCCACAGTAAACAGAAGATGCTTTGCCACTGTATTCGCTGCAAGAAGGAGTGGCTCCGAGAAGAGCATCAGAGTTATTATCATAAACCTGTATGGGACCAAAATAGGGTTCAACATCACTTTAATCTACAGGTGATATCGTCAAGGTGATGAATGAGGCTTGGACAGCTTCTCTTAAGTGCCAGCGTCCACATGGCACAAACCCGGGCCCAGACCGGGCTGTGTAACCTACGATGCTTGGACGAAGGTCCAGCACTGTACTACTGAGCTACTGGCTCGGGTTCATACCCTTTTGGGAACAGACATTAAACGCAATCTTCCGAGTCACTGGGTATTAATGTGGATGAATTTCATGCTATATCATGTGTTTTGAGGACAAATCACTTTGGGTGTCCTAATCCTTTCAACGCTGAAGTGTACTTCCAAGAATACCAAATAGATGATCATCTTAATGCCAGTTTTTCAACCTTTGGACAGTATCTGCAATCAATAAGGAGTATACTCATGAATTTGAAACAACAAATATTTCATCCCTTTCAATATTTTGAATTCTCCAATAGATATATATATATATATATATATATATATATATATAGATATATATATATATATATATATATATATATATATATATATATATATATATATATATATATATATATATATGTATATATATATATACATATATAAATATGTATATATATGTATATATATATATATATATATATATATATATATATATGTGTGTGTGTGTGTGTGTGTGTGTGTGTGTGTGAGTGTGTGTGTGTGTGTGTGTGTGTGTGTGTGTGTGTGTGTGTGTGTGTGTGTGTGTGTGTGTGTGTGTGTGTGTTGCTATAATACGATGAAGGTTTGGCATGGTTTCGAAGTATCTTATCATGACAAATTTTGCAGCGAATTTACCCTATTATGGTAGCTTGACTCTATATATAATGTCCACGACATAACGGCTGCTGCCCATATATATGTATATATGTTGCCAGACAAGAAATGAAAACACCGATACACGATGTATGTAGATTGTCGACATGCTTGCTGATTATAGTTACCTGCAACAGTCATTTATGTATATTGATTCATGCCCGAACGGTAGACGCTCAGTTGTGGGGCGGTTACAATGCCACGTCATATTTTCTTTGTTTGCGCCTTATTTGTTTCCATGTAATATTACAAATTGGGGTGCAAAACCTAACTTATCATGGATGTAGTTTGTTCATGGGATGCGGAGATCGCTTGTGTCTAGTGATTTTCAAATGTTGCCACAAAAAGCAACGATGTCCAAAAGTCAAAAGTTTATTTCGTGTCGCAGCCAGTGAGCAGGAGAATCGGGCAGGATGCACAGCAACTTAGTGCATATAGTTGATAAAGTACAAAGGTGTATCATAAAAGCCAATGCCCTAGAAGATCCAGCGATCAACGGAAAGACTATTTTGTACGAGTAAAACCTGATAAATGACGAAGGGCTTTCTAAAGAAGGGAATAGAATTTGACCTGTTACCTTAATAACCATAACTGATGTATAGAAACGGCTATGATTATATAATGACAGATCGAAAGAAGAGCTACTTACAGTCATCGATATGTCGGATAACTATTATATTGCTAAAGTCATTATGGATGAGATTCAACATTATAGCAACGGTTACTTAATATGTAACCACAGCTAGTGTAATTAGAAGTGTATGAGTGACATGATTTGCAGTTTCGTGACTATGTGATTTAAATTGCAAGACTTCCTCGGTTGTTTATTATGAGGGAGTAAACCATTTCAGAGGTAATCCTACGACTATGACACTAGAAATATATCATTAAATAATTCAGTGGACAGGTAATCTTTTGTTGCTGCAACGTAATTAATGTATCTGAGACTGCGAGGTGGGTATGGTTTCAAGTGTAAAGCTTCTGTGCAGGTTTAGGAAGGATGAGGAGTTCAATGATGCATCTGAAAGAATAGAGTCATCTGTCCTGAACTGGATTGGGTCACTTACTCCAACAAACTTGAATAGGTTAACAAAACACAGACGTGGTGTTCATAATTATGCCTTTGAACATGACATTTAAAGCATATGGGTACAAAACACGACGTTAAATGACACTGCCCAGAGCGTCATACGTCAGAAGCAATTGCAAAGCGATGGATGAAGACAAAAAGGAACTGCAATTACGACGATGGTTATGAAAGTTGGAGGGCAAAAACTCCATCACAACAAATGGGTATATTACATTAAGCCACACGAAAGGCAAGTGCCTAATGATGACTAATGCGACAAGAACTTCCGCGGCCATTATCAACAATGCTATGCTATGTAAATTGTGCAACGAAAATGATTTCAGAGTATACAACTTAATACATTTCCGCTTCGAATGTCGCCAAATGATCTTGTCAGTAATAGCTACTTACTAAATGTGCATGCTTGTTGGAGCATAACACAAATGGATCAATAAACTTTCGGAATTACGCTGTCAATTTTCATCCAAGCAAATCATAACAGCGTGTAAACGTTCGTTAACTGCGTTACAGGCGACATGATATATCATTTTTATCAATTGGTAGTCATACGATGCAAATTCATAGGTTTACTGCCATTTCTAGGTGAAACATAAACGTGAAGTGCGACATTACTGAACTAAACGATCGCCGCAAGCGCAGATATATTACATATACAGGTTCAGCAATAAGCCCTTTCATATCATAAGCATGGATATCACAGGGAGAAAAAAGTGTGGGTTAACTGCATTTGACGCACAAATAGGCCTCGCTCTTGTAATGGCAATGCTTATTGATATTACAAATTTGCTTGCATTGAATAATATGATATTGATGCAGTGGCTCAATATCAGCAAATGAAGATTCGTTCAGTTGCCAGCGCGTGTGCAATTGCAACAGTACCGCTTAGAATTTAACAATTGGGTAATATATAGGTAATTTAGTATGTAAGTGTGATGATTCAGCATGTATCTTTATAGCATCACAGTGGGCACAACACGTGGAATCTACGTGGAAAACACACGGAGAGACCACGTGGATAATAGTGTGGATTTTACGCGGGAATTGCATCACGTGATTATTTACACGTGGAAATATTCCCGTAGATTTTTAGTCGGGTCAATATATGGAAAAAAGGGGTCAACCCCCAAAAAATTGCAAGAAAACGTTTCTTGGTTTTTTTTGTAGATTAACATACTAAAAGTTTACCAAATTCGGATGACCGGAAAGTGGGTTAATTAGGCAATTTCCAAGATGGCCGCCAAAATTGTTAAAATGCTTGAATTTTTTTTTCGCTGTCCATTTTTCACCCAAAACTGATTATGTAAGTATGTTTTCTAATATTTTTGAGGTCAACCTTTCACCTGAACCTGGTTTCTTTCATGTGTGACATCCCAATGGGAGTGCAATAGGGTCACCCCTACCCCAAAACTGGTATTTTGGGTACATATTAGGGAAACCTTATATTTCCCAATTAATTAAGGAGGTGCAGAATCAAGGCCTCTGAAATTCAGCACAACGCACACACCAACAGTCATCTCAGGGATATTGTAATTCTGCTGGGCAGCTTCCACACGCTAATGAATCTTCTTGGGGCTATTGGCGCACTCATGCAAGGATCAGGACTAAGGTCAATATTGGAAGAAATATATGGGGAAAATGCAGTTGTTCACATTCTTTCCGGTAATGCTGTGCTGAGAGCACTGCGTGGTCATCTCCTGGTTGACAGGTGTCTCAATCAGATCATTCTAGGTGGGCTCACCCAGGATAACCCAGAATTTCGCTCTACCATTGAAAGGGTAGAGACTGTTTATTCTTCCATTGTGTCTGGTGAAATGTCCTAAGAGTCGTTAAAATCATTAGAAGAAATCAAGCACATGGAACAGAAAATCCAATAAGCAAAGGTTAGCATGGCAGCTTCATCCAAAACCAGTCAACTTTGGATTGGATATCAGGAGATGTTGGAAATACTACGTGCATTAATCAGAGCTGATCGCTCAGGCGACTGGAGAATGCATCTCAGTGCATTGTCTGATTGCATTCCGATATTCGCAGCTGCTGGACATTTCAATTATGTTAAATCTGCATACCTCTACCTACAGTGCATGAATGAACTAGGTCACAAGCATCCTGACAAAATTTGAAAACGGCCTACATGTTATTAGGAGGACAGACCAGTTCTGGGCAGGATTGGGATCGGATCTAACTATTGAACAGCCTCTCATGCGTTCCCTCAAAAGAAGCGGTGGTCTAACCAGGGGAAGTGGCATGACAGAGGAACTAAGGACCATCTGGACATTGTCATCATCCGTGTCATCTGCGTACAACCTTGCGATGCAAGAGTTCTCTAAACAATCATTTACCTCAAATGAACAGCACAAAGACGACACAGTGCCAAGGATGCAACGTGGTCATGTAGACAGTACTAAACTGATGCAACAATTAGGAGACTGACCATTTGCTGAGGATTCTTCATTAAGAAATGTTGTGACTGGTGTAGTGGCCAACGCAGATGTCAATGTACATGAATATGAAGCTGTCGGCAAGGCCATAGTACAAAAAATGGTTGGGCAGCCAATATTCACTTATTCATTTAAACGAAAGGACAAAGCCAAGACTCTGGGTGACTCATCGTCAGTGAAAGTGAATACCGAACAAATGATAAATTCTGAACTCCTGTTCCAGAGATTGCTTGTAGTTTCACAAGCTGGCGACTTGACACGGCAAGATATCATGGACTACAAACTTATTCCATATCCTCCTGCCCTATTCGCGGCAAAACATGTGTTCCAGAAGGCTGACAAGCCACAGTTGGCTGATGCTCTACGGGATTACGCAAATGAATCCTCCAACTCCAGCAAGGCCGTTCCTACAGATTCGACGCCAGATTCCGAAAATTTTGTGCTTGACGGAGGCTCCTTACTTCACCGTCTGTCTTGGACATAATTGCCGAGGAATATGCCAATCTCAACCTTTCCAAGTATGGACAAGCCACAGTAGTTTTTGACGGTACAGTGAAGAGCCTAGCATCAAGCACAATGAACAGCAGAGACGACAAACGAAATCACACCCGCTTTTGTCTTTTGAAATGAATACCGTCTTTTCCTCTGGCAGAATTGAGGATTTCTTATCAAGAAACTAATCCTCCTCATCAGTGGCAAACTGAAACAGAGGGGTTGCGAAGTCATCAATGCGCATGGAGATGCAGATGTTCATATTGTGAAGGCAGCTACAACATCTGCAAAAGTTCGAGACACAACTTTGATTGGGGAAGACACGGGCCTTCTGATTCTGCTTCTACATTACACTGAGAGGGACAGCAAGAAACTCTACTTTCGTTCAGACAAAAAGAAAGCAAAACATGTATATGATATTGTCCATCCGAAGGAACTCTTGGGAAATGACATATCTTCACAGCTGCTGTTTGTACATGCTTTTACAGGTTGTGATAGCACTTCCAGGATTTATGGTATTGGCAAGAAATCCCTTTTCCAAAAACTGATGAAAAATGATTCTCAGATAAGAGCTTGTGCAAAGACTTTTACTACAGCTTGTCAGGATGTGGCAACAATAGTTGATTCAGGATGCAAAGTCTTTGTTTCTTTGTTTGGAGAAAAAGCTGGCACATCTCTGGTAAACCTTAGAAATACATTGCTTGCTGAAAAGGTTTCATCTGCTAAATCATTTGTGAAGCCCGAGAAATTTCCCCCAACGGAATCTGCGGCAAAGTTCCACTCTCAGCGCTCATTTTATCAGATCATGGTGTGGATGGGAAAGGATGAAAACATGGACCAAAAGGTCTAGGGTTGGAAGTGTGAAGACAACATTTTGTTACCTGTTATGACTGACCAGAAAGCGGCTCCAGAAAGGCTTCTCAAGGTTATACATTGTAACTGTACAACAGGTTGTAGTAATACTCGATGTAGTTGCAGGAAATACGGTCTTCCATGTACTTCTGCTTGTGGACCCTGACTAAGCTGAGTCATGTTACAATCCGCATAATAGTGATTCTACCATAGACGGTTCCGAGGAAGAAGATTGTGATGATAATAACCATGCTGTTTTGAAGAATTATATTGTGTGAATGGAACTTGAACTTGATAAGAAAATTCAGGTGTGTACTATGTCAATTATTTGGGACATTTTTGTAATTTATGATGTGTGACGTATGGCGTATGACCATGACGTAGATGGTTCAATAGCCCTTCCATGTTGTGGTTCCTTGTGTATGTACATCTGATTGATTATCAAGAGCCGAAACGTTGGTTTTCTACCAGTTCTGGCGGTCTTGATCTATTCAGCAACCCACTACGTCATGATGACGCAATACTAGTCATAGGGACATCCAGGTGAATTCATCATGACCTTATTTGAATCTAAGGTATCACATTTATATATGTTTGTAATACATTTATGGGGTCTAAAACCAACCAATAAAAAGTTTGCTGCACATTCATAATTCAATGGCGGCCATATTGGATATTATGTAATTTCACCACTTTCCGGTGGCTCAAATTTGGTAAACTTTTAGGATGCGCTTAAATGCAGCTAATTGAACACAACTCGCCTAAATATTTATTGGTCTTAATACATACACAATAGCGCACAGTAGTAAAAACCTAATGAAATAACACCCCCCCCCTAGCGTTTGAGAGCATTCTTCTATTTGTCTGCCATCAGTAAATCAAAAATCAATCGATCTATAAGAACAAAATCTCCCAGAAATACAATTCCACGTTGATGCAACCTCGTGGAATCCACGTGGATTTCACGGTGGATCCACATATCCACCAAACTTCCACGTGATTTCCACGTGGATTCCACGTGTTGTGCCCGCTGGGATATTCTAGCAAGGGCGTCAAGTTAGATACATCTGCCCTGCGGCCACGATAAATATATATTACGACCAGACGTAATGACATATACTAGGATCACTTCAGGCTTGTTCAGATATATAAAACCCTACAAACGTCCCCCAGTTATGGCTACGCTTATCGCGATCCGAATAATAGCTGTGGTTTAAGGCATTCCAAATTACGTCCGCAAGGTCTCCCTGAGATGCTTTGGTAGCGTCAGTTATGTCAGTGGACTCCCTACGCCTGGAGATATGTGTATATAGAGAAGGACATATATGTGTATATGTGGAGATGCAATTATCACTAAATTTCAACAAATTTGCTTATTTCATCTATTTGCTCTAAATAAAAGACTCGAAAGCGTGCATGGAAAAGTAATTTTGTCAGTGGAATGTGCAAATGTTTGAACTTTTTATTGCTCGAGTCATGGCGATATTCTATCGACGGTAAAGCATCAATAGGAAGTTATAGCCAACCTAATCATTCTTACTGCTCAGCATTGTCGATGGCTCATGAACAGTAGCCACAGAATATTCGAATCAATAAACTTTGTAAGCATTACACGCTAGCAATAGACAATTTATATATGCAGCTTAGACAAAAAACAGTATGGAGCGGTGAGCATTGAATCTTTACAGCATTCAGGGCACTGCTTTGGCGGTCTGATGGATAAAGCAATCTCATTCACGCCAACCGTACGAGCATACTAGTACACTACGGCATTCCACGTTTGCTAACGATGGGCAAAACCTGGACTGTATAGTAATTCAGAACAGCTCGCGTCGATTGCTCAACATTGTATTGTAGGAACAAGAAAAACATGCGGTATAAGATTGATAGTATAATTTTTATTCCTCTCGTTGAGTATTTGTATTCATCGTTATATCGCACCTTACATGCATCATAGGAGCACATTGCTGCAGCTTAATGTATGATATAAATATGGTGATCATTAAATGATACTAGCGGAATGAACAAACTTATGAAACATGTATGGTTCAAAAACAATATTCTATAGATACTGGTAACTATAAGATTCAACGAGACAACATTATACGCAGTAAATGAAGAATCATGTATAGTAAACCTCATGATGATTGATGGCGAGAGCAAAAAAGACCGTTAGGTGCATATATATATATATATATATATATATATATATATATAGATATATATATAGTATAGAGATAGAGATAGATAGATATAGATATAGAGATAGAGAGATATATAGATAGATAGAGAGAGATATATATATATATATATATATATATCTATATATCTGATATATATATATAATATATATATATATATATATATATATATATATATATATTTATATATATAAATATATATGTATATATATATATGTATATATATATGTATAATACATATATATGCATATATATATATGCATATATATATGCATATATATGCATATATATATATATATATTTAATATATATATATATATATATATATATATATATATATATATATATATATATATATATATATATATATATATATATATATATATATATATATATATATATATATATATACATATGTTCATAAAACCATTTTATTTGCTGTCAAATAGACGATGTTAATTTGTTGTAGTCCGGCTGAGGACGCTGCCTATATGTGCGGCATATAAGATTTAATTGCACTTTTTCTGCGTGTAACTTTTTGTAACTATTTGGCCTAGTCATAACTCTGCTTTGTTCTAACTTGTTATCTGCATTGAATATTTTTGAGATATTCATTGCAAAACTAGCTCCTGTGTTTATTGTGCGCTTATATGCGTTATACATGATAAATCATTTGTTCAAATATATTAGAGAACGAGCGGCATGCATGTTATTTGGTGCTAATTTTTATTCATAAGTTTCATTATTCGAGTCAATTTTTTTTAGCAATTATTATAATTGCTGCAAGTAAATTAACTCATAGATATTGTTTTTTTTCAACTCATGTGTAATTTTTTATTTGTTCCTGTTCTGGTTCTTGTGTTACATACGTCCGCTGTCGATGGCCAACCGAACAGTTGAACTTGATTTATCAGTAAGCCTGGGTAAACCTAACGTCGCAATAAATACCCTTCAATCGGTGACCTACTGAGGCTATTGCTTCATTTTCATGAGTGTGGCGCTTTTTCATATGGCCGCTTTATGAGATGTTTCGAAAACACGCAGTCTATAATAACGCCGCCATATAATAAGGGGTTACCCCTGGAAGAACACTCTAAGCTCATTTTATTCTGTAAAAGGTTTTGAAATGACATCGGTCGGCCCCGATTTACCAATGACCATTTGTTGAAGATATGGCCTCTGATTTAGGGAGTTTTTTTTCTCTCTCTGAAGTAGAACCTCCCTCTGTGCGTACTCTTCATTAGAGGCTGAAATAACTGAATAATGTTGTTTATTGTCAGACAGCACACATGGATATATTGCGCAATACTTTACATGTAAATGTGTTTTTTCTCGCAGTTAAATGACTGGTAAATGACATGTTTTCCGCAAATCCTCATTCTTTAAGTACTGAAGGAGAAGTGTTGTCCTTTCTCTCGCACTTCTTGCTGTGGATAGGCCACATTCATCTACAGCCCTCAGAGCATCAGCGACGCTAAACAACTTATCAGTGTAAATAAAAAGGTTATAGTTTATTACCTCATTTAAAAGACATATGTCAAGAGCAGTATTAAACAATGTCCGCTTGGTAGATCGCATCTGCACAAACAGTTAAACTATCCCCCGGGCACCCCCTCCCCCCTAGCAACCAATGCTACGTCCAACAACCCGGCTCCTAACAACCTTCACATAAATAGGTAGAGCTGTAGTGGCCGTACTAGAACGGGTAATATTTGGGGATCGCTCAAATTTCACAACAGCATTTTAAAATGATTTATTCATGTTCATGTGTAGCAATTTTTCGGTAGCAACAAAGAAATCTAGCGATATAATTAATACTTTTTTAGACAATGTAACCAGACGAAAACCTTCGTTGACACCGCACCTTGTGCAACACTAAATAAGTCATAAGTGTTGCATTACTCATTCGGCCGCGTTATGACAGACCGCGGATTTCAGAAAACTGTGTATTATCGCCCAACATTCGTCGTATCATCTTCGGGTGTCTTGAAACGTCTCACCATGCCTAATTTAGCTTTAAATTAATATCCCATCGAAAATAAACAATCGGTCTTATAAAAGGCTTCAGCTAGAGAGGACGAATCGGATTGCGGATTTCTTTGCCATCGGCATTAGAGAATCGTTCAACGTAGGCGTTATTTACACTTTTTTTATGAAGTAGGACTTTTAATGTCGATTACCATCATCAATACGCTTTGTTAGCATCACGCAATTTAGTTCGGACTACGATTATAATGTGACATTTATTCTAGTAGTAGTGTATGCAAATATTTAGAGATCGAAGAACAAAACTTAACTTTCATCTACTGTCTAAATGTAGCGAGTGTCAGGCAATAAATCTGTCGATTTGTATTTTTGTTTAACATCGGTCCGGATACTGTAAGCCCGCGTTTGATCTTAAAAACTCGGCCATTGGTGCTGTATTTAAGATAAATAGGTTGGCGCAAAATAATTAAAGTAGTACCATATAAGGTGTAAATATATACTGGAAGTACGTTCATGACTGAGCGCCAAAATATATCCGTGAAAAAGCAACGTATTCTATGTATATTTTCACCACGACCCCGTTGTAACAAAAATATCATATAACATAAACCATCGCCAATACCTCATCTTCATCAGACAAAATCAAGCCCAGAGAATAGATCAATTTCAAAAAGTCCGGAAAATAAATCTTCTAAAAATATGATCATGCGTACTGGACCGCTATCGTTTCTAACAGGTTAAGTATAAATAGATACCACACTCCACACTCAACCTCACGACCCGCTGCTATGATTTCAATTTGCAGTAATTAGGAAATATAGATTCCTAAAAAAGTAAGATGATACTTAACTTCGAGATCATTTGGCCCATGGGCGCCCTATTAATAATAATAGGATACAAAGCGTCGGGTTACAATCAAGACAAGCGTAATCATGCTCGTTATGTAAATCAGATTTACCAACTGTAATCTCTACAGCTCGCCCTGGCAAGCTTCCTAAAATGTCGATGCTACGCTCAAGGTATACTGACTATGACTGAACTGTATTGTCCAGATGGGGCACATGTGGTGTTCATAACAGTCAAAAACATAACTAAGTTTCTGCTGATTGCTTTGTTTACTTTACTGTTGAGGTGTTAATGTTTGCTCATGCTACGGCGTGGTATGTCGATGAAAAATGTGTCCAATATATTGCATTGACCGACTTTTTAGGACTTAAAATGTTTACCTCCTTGAAATTAGTAAATTGCTTTGTAAAGGGTGTTTGGGTTACTCTTAAATTAGAACTGATTTCGGTTACTAGCCCCTTATGGTACACTGCTATGATATTTTTACCTATTGTTAGTTCAGAAACGTGGCGATACAGTACTTAACTTTTCTTATGATGTTTTAAGTGAAAAAATGACAATGAGATGAGCCAGGCGAAGTTGACGTATGCTTATTATAATCGAAATAAATCGGTCACTGAAGCAGCATAGCGCTGTATGCTTGTTAACATGACCATTTAGCTTACAATTGCATCATTTGCATCATGTTAGTTTAGCGGTGTCGCACTGATTATGCATGGGCGTTTAATGATCCCTTCCAATGATGTACTGCGAAATGAGACAAGTTGACAAATTATGAAAATGCGGATACCACCCAGTGAGAGGTTTAGCATTCACTTAGCTTTAAGCTAACGAATTTGGACACGATTGTGCCGGTGTCGTGGCTTCATGTCATTTCTCTAAAAGAGCTTAAAATTGTCGTGCGCGAAATATACTGTGATGTGCTTTACACATAAGATCCACGATTAAACATGTTGCCTTGCAACAATGGTATATGTCATATTAGATTATGTAGGTATATACACTAGCATATTACTTGACACATTATGACCGCTTTGATCATAAACATGAATAACAATTTATAACGCCCTAACATGGTAAATATATCATCAAAACTCATGCCACAAACCAAGTACACTACATGCACCGGGCTATAGAATATTTTTGAAAGCTCAATAGCGAGGCCGCAGATTTATTACTGCTGCTTATGTCGCTGTCTGTATCATCTCAAATTCCAATTTACTTGCGCAACCGTTATGTTTGATTGCACTGAATTTGAAACAAGCTACCATGTTGACTGTTACCTTAGGGATGAAGACAAATGGAACCCAACAACCTCATAAGTGTTCTTTTTCTAATACCAAAGGAGGTTTCGTATTTGAAAGACCGAATTGTACGCTAGCAGTGATGCTTACCATGATTGCCAATGAATAAGCTATTTAAGAGCGCACATTTCCCCTTTGCAATGCAATCACCCAGGCACAACTAAAGGTTACATATGCAACATACCTAGCATGGTACATAAGTTACTGAACAAATGTTAAGACAACAATTATGTCGTTTTTGCCCGGTCTCTGTCGCAATCTTATCAGTTTAAGTACAATCTAGGCCTATATCAGATACAGATGTGAGGGATAGTCGCTCTATTAATGGTCACCACCCGACAGTGGTCAACCATCGCTATCTCCCATCATCGACATCATCATCATCATCATCATCATCATCATCATCATCATCATCATCATCATCATCATCATCACCATCATCAGCAGCAGCAGCAGCGGCAGCAGCAGCAGCAAAAGCAACAACAGCAGCAGTAGCATGATTATCATCATCAGCAGCAACAACAGCAGCATAATCATCATCATAATCATCATCATCATCATCATCATCATCATCATCATCATCATCATCATCATCATCATTATTTCCTATCATCCCTGCCCATCTCGACAAAATTTTATGATGCATAAGCATTTCCGTATATCTATTGTCGTCAACCCAAAAGGCTTATCTCTGTTACGTAGACATGCGCTAATTAGAATCAGAATAATCTTAGTGGGTTCATGTAGCATTTACTGAATTTAGGTTCTATTTATAATTACGGAACGGGACATACCATGAAGTTAATAATCCCTCTTGATTCTCATTAATCATATTTATAGTCAACTGAGCATAAACACTGTTTCCATTTGTATCCATAAACCCCACTCATGTGACGTTAGAATGTATCACTCTTCTATTAGTATTCGACTCACATAAAATGCAGCAAGGCTACCCTCCTCTGACTAGGACGCAGAAACAATGCTTGCTATAAACATATCAAGCGAGGGAGTTATTCATTAGATGTTCAGATTTTACAACAGTTAGGTTGCTGAAACGCTGGCAATCTCGGTCACATTGAACATCGGAAGGATATCACGAATGGGGATGATTGAAAGGCTCCATGTGACAACCCAATGGCAAAACCAGGCTATATTCTTTTGCACTGCACCGTTACACGACAGCGGAATATAAAAGGAAGCTATCGACGATAAGGCAACATAGTATTAGCAAACCCAACATTACAGCATGGCGATGGAATATCTTTTAGAGCGATTGCAATGTGTTCCATTTCGTTTATTCAATTTGAAAGGTTCATCTTTGAAATGAATGACTAGATACAGTATGGTTTACAGCATACATTCCTCCATGAATTTGGAACAACGGTGCTATTGTGTTTGACCAATTGCATTTTCATCGGAGGTTTTGCATATTAGTTTAGGTACGATGCCTCACATTGTGTGATACCACAAATGCATGATGATAAAGTCACATACTGATGGCGGAGCAAATGCTGTTCATATTGGATAGCTATGCATAAAATAAAACGGCAAATTGCTCTTATAGACGGTAGGGGTTTTTACTGCATGACCGGTGACTCAGATGTATCAGGTGGTAGATGTCAAACACGTGAGCAAACAGTCTCCCGATACGTGCTGAGCTCCTTGTTTATATCTATCATTTGCTGCCTTGTTGCTTTTCCCTTTAAGGTGTGCCTTGTTTATAGATCGGGCAGGGACCTTGCATTGGCTATGATGGTCGATATATCCGGCTGATCATATGTTGCTAACGTACTCTGTCTGGCATTACATTACCTGGACCACTAATCAATTGTTCTTGCTTCGATTGGATAAATTATATTAATGCTTAGCTTATTTTTATCGAGCGTCATACAAATATCTCAACTCAATGCCGAGATTGAATTATGGCATGGAACACAACAATATTATTCATCCCTCTATTATTCTTCATCCTTACAGCTGTTAATCGCTCACATACCTTATCAAGATGTTCGATGGCTTCATTCCTGTTTATGAACTGAGAGACGCTGTATATTGAGCTTTAGTAACATGAATGCATCGAGCAAACAGTCGTGGGTTGTAATATGGTAGGTGTTACGAATGTGGTTGTGCGGGTATGGCCATCGAATAATGGTTGGTATTGCTGTATCTACTATCATGTTCTCACTTGTCAACAATCGAGTTTGTCGCTGATAAAACATTTTTGCTGCAGTTCAACATCATTATAAACATGATTTGATAAAGCCATTACAGCACTGACTGGTCATCCATTAATAAGTTATCTTTTCGATTGTAAAATATTAACGTGCATTGAATATCGGTTTAACACGTAAGTTCTAACGAGCGACGAGACGTATGTCACAGGCGAATCATTAACAAGCCAATGCACTAATGGTGTCAGTAAAATAGCGAAAGGGAAATCAAAATCACAGGGGGCTGAAATAATGATCCAATCAGATGGCGGAAGACATCCCATCTTGCAATGGCCACGCTCACTGACACATGTTCAGAGTACTCCAACGAAAAATTCATTCTGTTTGGATGCGGTTTAAGTGAATTGTTACAGTAAGCAGCTACATTGGAGTACCATGAGCATCTCATCTCATTCAGCCTACTTTATTTGATGCCTGATAGTTTCCTAGTAAATGTAAGTTGGTTTGATATATTTGGACGGGCACATGTTTAATCCGGGTGCCATACAAGGGAATTGTTTTAACGAATACTTTGCAGTAAGAGGTGTGCGCATGTTGTAGACATTTTGCCTTACAAAGGCTGTATTAACATCGGATTGTTGTGCAAACATATTTATGAATTACTGTGGCAGCGGATTATACTGACACTTGTGCCTGGAAATTGCCTCGCTGCATTACGTTTTTGTAATAGAGTAGTGCGTTTTAAGATGTGTGGTTTTACATTTCCCCATACAAATATACCGTGCCTTATATATATATATATATATATAGATATATATATATAGATATATATATATATATATATATATATATATATATATATATATATATATATATAGATATATATATATATATATCTATATATATATATATATATATATATATATATATATATATATATATATATATATATATATATATATATATATATATATATATATGAATCAAGGGGACGAAGTTGGGGTTTGACGGATTTTGTTGTTAGTTTACATTTAATTTGGTTAAAATTCCAACAAACCCTGGAGATGTGATGCTTCGGAGAGGATGTTTCATCATTATACGATCCACGGGTAAATTCTTTCAATGCTTTTATCGTGAAGGAATTTGTCTTAATCGATTTGCTTCGTCTATGAAAAATTATATACATCGTTTTGCGGGCGTTTAAATTGAGTTTACTTGCTATCCGACAATTATTTAAGTTGCTCATTGCAGTATATCTCATTCAGTGCAATTCGCACAATTCGACAAGGGCAATTGCAGGATTGTATCATCAGCAAAAGAGGGCACTGAAGCTTTTCAGAAATTTTCGATATCACTGACGAATAAAATAAATAAAAGGATTAAAATAAATTGAGCCCATGCTGTATTCCCGAGATACAATAATGATTTGAACTTGTAAGGGAGAGCAAGTGCTCCAGGGATAACTTTTGATGCTTCAAGAACTGACAGAAGAACCCCAGATAAGGATAATTTGTCGCAGATATGCACCAAGAGAGTAAGTATAAGCTTCGGGGTTACATCAATATTTGAACCACATATTTCATCATGTCAACTTAATATCGATTGAGGCTTTTCTGTATATGCTCAATAATTTATGACTGAAACTGTGCGTCAGTGTTACATTATGCTTCATATTAAGCGTCACAGATGTTAGTGAAATTGCTCAGATAAAGGTGCATTGTTGATCACGACTTACTCTGAAAATTACTTCTGAGAAGCGATTCCATATGATGTCTGTAGTTTTTACGAATGCAGTTATCCTCATCTTAAAACATTGATTGTCATTATCCACAGCTCTCCAAGTTGGGTTTCTTCAACATTCCGCTGATACGATATCAGTGATCGGGTTTCACATACTCACATAAGCAACGCCGGTAGTTTCATCAATTATGTGACTCGAGGGGTAATGTTATTGACCATAAAAATATCAAACATCGGGTTGATTATATTTTTTTTATGACCAACATAAATATGTTCACTATCATTGTATTACAGACAATGACACTGGCCGTAGCCGTTGACAGAGCTACACATTTTCTCTCATTCATGGAACTGCTCAGGGCTCAGAATAAGTTTATATTGCGATTCTTGTTATAATTGTCGAGCCTCCTATAACAGTGGCGTTATTCGTGCGCAAGTTCGGAAATTAAAATGTAACCTATGACCTTACGAAACGAATGCATTGATCCTGCTTGGTACTTCTCTAATTCAGTAATCTAAAAACGATACAAAAACCCAGCAACCCGCAATCTACTCTTTGAAGCAATTGACACTGTATAGGCAACGTCGCTTTAATGGTGCTGTGGCTGCGCAGAGCTTGAGGTATGTTTAAAATTATTTCCAAAAATCCAGAATACTAATGACATATCATTACCCGTAACGAGTTGCAAAGAGCGTAAGTCTTATATTTTAGGTTGCATTGCTGGATGTAATTAGGAATCCACCGAAACAAAATTTGATTTCGTATGCTAGATAAATGCTAATATTAACAAAGGCCTTTAGAACATTCTCTATCAAGAAGCATCTCGAGACGCGTCAGATGTAATGTTACACCGCGCGGAAAGAGAACAATGATCATGAATCACAGCAAATCTCTAGCTTCCTGCTGCCTCCAAGTGCCACATCTCCACGTACTATATAGACATTTGAAAAGGAAAAACATGCAAATCCATCAATGAATAGCCACACGAAGCCACGTTAATCAAGTGCCAAATTGTAATTGCTTCTGTATCCCCAAAAAGCTTCTACATTTTGGATTCAAGTGATAGTACTTTTAATTCAAGTGCCTATCGCACGGTTATAAGTAATCAATTCATGATGTGATCAATAATCTCAAATCGGTCCATTAACCTTCGCATCCGATCTGTTAGGGCCAATATTTAATGAAATGTCAAATCAAATTGGCGCGTTCGACGAATTGCTACGGCAGCAAAGTTCTAGGTTAGACTCAGGCGTAAGACGTAAAGTGGGCCCGTTCTCAGAGACGCAGTGAGTTTCCCTTTGTTTACATTTTAGTTTGCCGGAGATCGTCTCTTGTTTTGTCATATTTGATCGCTTTCACCCATCTTGTGACCGACCAAACAATAACAATGATATGATTGAAAAATATATATGTCACTCTATGTTGAAGTAGTACCTGTCAGATAGCTGTATCTAAACAAACTCCTGGAACTGAAGACGGTTCTTCGCATTCTTCTGGCACCATGGATAACTGCACCCACTGGATGGAAGCCAATCCGCCACATTACTAGCATTTGACCCTGACAGCACCAGTGCAGCCACAAGCTTGGAAGAAATGGCTGGAACCAGGTTTGACTTTTTCATATTTTATTGATTATTGTAGCAGCAAAGACTATTTAAGGATTGGTATCCATGCTAAAATGAGTTTTTGTCATAGATGTTTCGATAAGTATAATTAAATTGTTAATAATGGCTGTAAGCTTTTGTACAGATGTTTTTGTTAGAAACATTATAATAAAAAATCATTTACCATTGTTCATCATTATCTGACATGTGCCCCAGTTGTAGTCAATAGGATAAATATGCCACTTGCAAGGTCCAAGTGTTTACACAGATTAGTCTGAAACCAGGATGGTAGGTTATGCAACCAATTGGAATTGGGCTATTCTTTAGGGAGGTAATGACTCGAGGAATCTGCACACTGCATACATTATCTTCCACCTCTGCCATTAGTTGGCAGCAGCTACATAGGCACCTATAATATGATGTAGTGATGAGGATATTAATGTATGTCATTATTGGCATATTGTATGACAAATATGTTTTAGCTGTGTATATTCATAGAAACTTAGATGTAACACTGACCATGATATAATGCCATAACCGGTATTTTCTTTTGTCAGTCAAAATTGGCCTTCATTTATGCCTTCATTGAAGGGCTAACTAATATGCCTGCAAGAAAACAGCTGCTGTACTTTCTCGCCTATATATGCTCTTGTTCAGAATTAATCTTAATTAGCCTTTGATAATGCCTGCTATATAATCAAGTGCATCTCTATTTATTAACATCAGCTAATTAGAAATTAGTTTGTTTACAATTTTCGTCGAGGGGCTTTTACATTAACATTGTAAAACTTTGTAAACACGAATCCTTGTAGCAACTTGATCAGAAAACAGCATATTTATATCTCATGTGTACTGCCTGATATGGATAAATTATTTGCTGTAAAGCCCAGTTGTAAACTGCTTCCTTTGTGCTACCGTGAGTTGATATTCATTCTAACATTCGTGTAACTTTGGTCAATAAATAAACTTTTATGGCTTAAGTGATCCCAAAGCTCCAACCAAACTCAATAGTCAATGTAGGTGTCATGTTTGAACTTATCATTTCAATGGATTTACAGCAGATTTGGAGGGTTTGCATTAAAACACATACTAAGTGTAGGAACAATGTGTTCGGGACAAGAGGGTATGCATACTTTGTTAGTACAATGTATGGATCAACTTCTCGCATTATATACCAACACATATACGATGGACTGGTGGATAAATACGATCAATTCGTATGAATGGATTTGAGAGAGTTATCCATCAAATCGACAGCAATGTGTCCCACATGACAATGTTGCGTCATGTGGTTAATCCAATTTATCGGAAGCCACTTTATTCATTCGACGAAAGAATAGGAACTGAAAGCATCTCCGAGGCACATATCACAATCATCCACAAGATGCGCTTTCCATGTGCTATAGTACACGGAATTTATGTTTATCCGCATCAAACAAACTTTTGTATTTGGCTGTACTTTGGTTGATAATAGAACCATGATTAGCGTATAGATATCTCTCCCCCATTGTGCAACACAAACTAGCAGAAAGTGGTTTTAAACGATTATTATCCACACAAGCAATCCAACAATAGGCTATAAATGCAAAGCAATCAACAAAATAACTACAGAATGGACAGGCTAATCAAATGTTGTGACTATGCTAGTTTGATTTCAATTTTGAATCAAATTGTTCTCGAATAATATTACTCTAATTTAATCTCTTCCACATCACAGTTGATGCTCAAGGAGATCATCAAAAGCACTAAATTAATCAACCTCATTAGCACGAGCATTTAATATATATGGTGGTTTAGAGAACGAAAGAGAAAGATGATTTAAATATTTAACGGTGAAATGAAACAAACATGTGCCTCCAGTGACATTGAGTTGATGCATGGACATTGATTAATGGCAAGCTAGCGTTTATACATAAAGTATCAACCAGCATTGCTCAATTTTACGTGGCCGAAAATAATCGAAATTTTTCAATTGATGTAGATAACGCGAAACATATATTGCGAGATATTCATGCGCAAGCACTTACTATTGACAGAAACGGGTTTGCCTTTCGATATCATTGGGACAAATCTTGTCATAAATATATATACATATATATATATGTATATATATATATATATATATATATATATATATATATATATATATATATATATATATATATATATTGAATTTTAAATTCATTTTCGCCATTATGGATTAGAATTATAATGGGTTTTTTTAAAATATGATATATTGTACGCTCATATTTAAACATTATTTTTGAGCATTGGGGACAAAGTATATATGGTTGTAAGGTAGATATTGAGGTTATCAGGTAATGTCAACGAATGTCTAGCTGTTAAACTTTAATTTTATATAATATTCAAAGAAACCATTCCTAAATGATTATCATTGTACGCTATTAAGACTAGACTGTCATATTAAAATGGTCAAACCAAAACATTTTCAATGAAAAAAGTGCATTGACTCTAGGTGGAATAGTAGTATATCCTTTCGTGGTCCCAAATCTACGACAGGTTGGCGTTTGTCCACTTAAAGTCGCATTTGTGTTAATATATATATATATATATATATATATATATATATATAGATATATAGATATATATATATATATAGATATATATATATATATATATATATATATATATATATATATATATATATATATATATATAGATATACATATATATATATATATAAATAGATATATATGTATATATATTTATATATATATATGTTATATATATACACACACATATATTTATATATAAATATATATATATATATACATAAATATATATATATATATAAATATATATATATATATATATATATATATATATATATATATACATAAAAGGTTGTGGCATTCATGCACATGTTGCCTGTCATTTGTAGCATGATAACTTGTACAAAGGAATCATATATCGTCTTGTCATCTATACACTATATGATAGGGCTAACTCATCGTTGTCTAGTTATTACAATCGGCATATCGCAATAAAATGTAGTTTCTGTCACGCAAATTTAGTTGTAATGCCAGATCACAAGAGAACTGATATAATAAGTGGTCGTCTTTTAACACACGAATGGAGATGCTTATTTGACATATCGTGATATGACATACAGCACGGTTGCCGCAATTGGACTGGAAGGTTATTCATAATGCTTATACCCCGTCAAATCTAGCGATACCAACTAATCACATATACACAAATGAAAGAGTAAATTAATGCTGTGAATTATTTACCGATAATTTTTTTTAAAAGCCCATATTCCAAGACGGCTAAGTTGGCCCGACCAAATATTCAAGAACGCGACATATGCGTAACAGGTTCCTGTCATAATACCTTTTAATTATGTGTAATGCTTGTTCCTAAATCATTGAATTTTAGAACAATGTAGACAAATAATCTTTGACTGCTTGACAACAGGACACAATGGTTACATACTCAGCAATATCATTCATAGCGACGAAAATGGTTGTATATTTCGAGTTTAGTAGAAAGAAGCTCTTTCATCGTCGATTAGAAAGTCATCCTTCATCTGCAAACAAAATGCACTGAATGCCTTTTGTTATTGCTGCGTATTAGACATGTTAGACAAAGCTGCCAAGGAAATTGGTGTCTTATCTGTTTTGCTTACGTTGTAGATCTGTAATTTTAAGCAGATTCGAAATGGATATATTCTACAGCAGGAAATTCAGTACCATTCATAACCTATGATGTTTCGCCCCACATACAGCTTCCGCCAGACGTCCTGTGAAGACAATTCAGCAATTACTCACATTACATCTGATAATGCAAATGTTCCCCGTTGCTCTCTGAATTTGTTAATTCCGAGCAATTTCAATTCCATCAATATTGCAAGCTACACATATTGTACTGTAGTTAGATATAGGTAATTTGTTGTTAAGCAGAAAACATACATAATGGGGATCCGCAGTCATAACCATGTAAACTTCATGCACTTTGAATCCCAGAGAGTTGCCGAACCATATATGGAAAAAAAGGAACAATTACCATTGCGATGGGTGCATACTCAGATATAACCCGTATTGAGTTATCGATCTCGGGCAAGGATGCTGATAGAGAAGCTGTTACATAATATTTGGCATGTTATAGATATTGAGACTTTGGAATTGATTGAAGTGAGATGTGAATGTTAAACAATTGATGGGATGTAATATTACAATGGCTGCGCTCACGACCAACATTGGTGTGACTTGGCAAAGAAGCCCTTCAACACCACACTGCTTGTGATCCATAACAGTTTTATTAGAAACACTTATTAGCGGAATAATGTTTGACTACCTCAAATGTTGTAATGAGCGTTCAGACTATGCTATGGGAATGCCATATCGATAATGCTGTATGGATGACATACTAAAGAAGCAATTACCCGTGTCAGCCCAAGTATCACAGCAACAACCTAGCATCAAGAGCAACCTGAATCGCAGTAGTACAGGAAGTGGCGGTTCTGGCGGGTTTTTTTTCAAAATGGCGTCGCCAGTAGTTAACTCACAGGATACACCGGATGACCTAATGTATACGTTATACCAGAGGCCCCCCCCCCCAATGACCTTCCCACCCCCTTGCTCCCCTCACGCGGTGACCACGTGATCATGTGACGTGTTTGGAGTCACCAATACCGCTGAGCCCCCCCCCCTCCTTGCATCTTATTGTTAATTATATAATTTGTTTTTTGTTCAATGCGCAGTCGTGTATGACGCTTAATGAATATAGACTGTTAAATTTCCCTTGTCATTTCCTTCGATTATACTTGAATAACAGATGAATGACCCCCCACCCCTACGGAATTCAATTAGGCGCATTTCAGTGAATACATGTCACCTGTTCATTAGTAATAAGTCGGTGCGTTCATCGGGACCTCACCTGGTGACAAGTGAATGTTAATTATTGAGAATAACAATGGATGTTAGTATATCTCAAGAATGACGTAACGCTTTGGAGATAACAATGGACTTGGGAAGACGCGTTTGAACATGTTAGTAAAGATCAAAGGGGTGGTGGTGGTGAAAGTGAACCACGTGATATGATGCTAGACGTTGTTGAATGCTTTATAAAGAGTTGGGAATCAGACCGTTCTTCAACCACTATTGAGTCACCAATACCACTTAGCTCTCGCGTGACCATTCGCGTGTTGAAATGTAATAATGGAGCTCCATATGTAAGGTTGGAGGTGGAGCGAGTGAGGGGAAAGCGTGTAATCCGATTTTCGCCATGTTATTTGGCCGCATTGTAAGTGAGGCACCTCGTCTGGAAGATGCAAACAGAGTATATTTAGCGGGCGATCAGTACTTGGTCAAGTGTTATTTTGCTGGTCGTCATTTGATTGGCGTTCAGCATTTCAGAGGGGAAGAACGAATACCTGGTGGTTGGCTAATCACAGAGGTGGAGTTTGATAAGCTATTGAGTGAAGACGTATTGCCCCAGATCTGTGAGTCGTTACAGCTACAGGGTAAATAACTGTGAGACGACAAGTTGTGTGCATCTGCCCACTGGTTGACCACAAGGTGAAGGATACAAAATGGAGAAGACAACTGAAACGATGGTTATTCCAGTCTACACTCGCGACTTCTGTCAATTTTCGTTGACGTTGTGGAATAAGGACAGAGTAATACTTCTTGACACGGATCGGAAATTACAGATAGATTTGGATTTGAGAGACTTTTTGTACGGTGGCTATGAGTTATCAGCCATAACAGAGACCCTAAACGCGGTAGAAGTGGGGACGCATCAAGAACGGGAGGTTTCCATGGGAGCAGAAATCTATATTAGTGTTCAACACCCGACCCCGCTGGTGATAATAAAACATGACCAGGTAAAACTGTGTTTAGATAGATTTGCTTGGCGCATGTTGGTTGACAGTTGGGAGGAATTGATTGATCGGTTAGGAGCTTAGAAACAACGCCAGGAGTTACTGGACGAGTGTTTTAAAACTCTCTAAGTGGATCATTTTGTAAACCTGGTGAGACTCGTGATCAAAGAAATTGTCCCGGTTGTCAAGTGGACCATCCAAGTCAATAATAGCATGATGTGGGTTTGATGGTGGAACGGGAGGAGCAGGTGAGGCTGTATTTGCCTGAGGCAATGCTGCACGTGAACGATCTGGAATTGATGGATATGTGGACGACATGTTTGGGCTTGTTTGGGCCTCCCCGTTCATGGACAGAAACTAGCCAATTCTATTGTACTAATTATAGGCAATTTTGGTTGATATCGGTTAAGAATGAAATTGAAAGTCGTGTGATTCACCAATTATAATCGCTTCAATAAAATATTTTTATATATATCTTACCGTCTGTTTTTTCTTAAGGTTTCTGTATGATATGTTGTGTAATATAACGAATACAACGGTTGATTACCAGTATTGGTGGAGACACCATGTGATTGGTGATTTTGATAAATGAATGATCACGTGGGTGTTGACATCACGTCGCCAGTCAAACGAATCGCGAAGAAGTAAAATTGGATAGAAGAACGTCTGACCCATGGCGAGAAATGGTGTTTACAGTGATAGATTCTTATCCCGATGGTAACGTGACTGAATTGCAAACCGTGGAGAGAAAATACATCGACATGTTCAATGTGATGGATGAACAAGACCCCACGCATCAGCAGATCATAACCACACGACAATGTTTGTTTGAAATTGATGGGGATTGGGCCAAAGCTACACAGCATGCCCTATATCAGAAGATATTTTTATTGGAACGTCAAGTGAAGAAATTCAAACGTTTGTAGGCTGAAGAAGTCGAATAATGGCCGGAGCTTGTAAGGACCGGTTAGTTACGTGACTAATGATACCATTCTTTAACTTTTTTGATGAGTGAGGTATCGAATAATGGCCGGAGCATGTTAGGACATGTTAGTCATGTGACTGATGACGTCATTCTTTGACTTGTTTGATAAGTGCGGTATCCTTACCAAATGCGACCAGTCACTTGGACCATGACACAGGCACAAGTAAACTTACAATGTCGCAACTGTGGTCGATTGGAAGATGCTTTACAGTGGAGTAAAGAAGATAACGATGAAGTGAGACGTTTATGTCGTCAGGTCATGGATGAGGTTGTCGAATTGCGAGAACAATTGAATCGGACCAACAAAAGTTATATGGATTCATTTGCCGTTAGAAAGATAGAAGCCTTGCTCAGGTATCGGGATATATATTTACGTCAGTCTCGACGGGTAACCCTTCTACCTGACCCTGATAATGACCTGTCAGATGAGGATGTGATAGACATACCCATATCACGCTAACCCGACAGTACTGAACCACGAAGAGTAGTAAATATAGTGGTTTCTTTCAAATAAATATTAATATTTTATACATTGTTTGTCGATTTTTAACCATATTCGTATATAAGCGAAAAAAATAAATAAAATAATTGATCCGCCATTTAAGCATCCCTTTACATGAGTTGTGGCGGGTTTGTGGAAAGACTTATTTTGTCAGCCAGCTCATCAAAGATGTACATCTACATATGGATCCTATCCCTGAACGCATCGTGTGGTGTCATGGTGAATGGCAAGTGTTTTATACCAGGTTCAAGCACGTCGAATGTGTTGAGGGTTTATCGTTTGATATGGATGGGAGTCGACCCGCGCTATTGATTATCGATAATTTGGTGCATGAGATAGGCGAACATCTGGTTGTCCACACAGCGGAACCCCCGATTAACACCTGACCCTGATTGTTGCTCTCTCAACACTTTTAAGTATGTGTCTTTGTTCAGGGTATTCCGGTTTTTGTTCAGCCATTTGCAAGATGTTTTGTCAGTGTGACCAAAGCAATAGTATGTTTTGCTACACAAATGGGACTACATCAATATTATTGTAATATTTCAAAAGTCCTTGAAGCAGGTCATCCCCTAAGACGCCCACGCACGCTGACATTCTAAATAGTCCGTTTTCGCTAATGTTTTCATTACGAAGCGAACTATAAAAGTCAGCGTGAGAAGGTAGCTCCCTGTGGTTCAACCAATCCAACGTGACCCATTCATAAGGAAAACAGGCTTGGTTAAAGCTGCAATGGTACGCTTTCAAATATTTGTCGTAATTGCATCCAGGTGCCAAATAGTTGCAGATATCAAAAAATTTATAATTGGTTGACTTTAGGCAAACAAATTTTTTTTTTTACAACAAAATTAATTGGATCAAATTATGTGAAGTACCGCATGAGAGCTACCTTAATGGCGTTCAAGTCGTATTTTCCGGAATTAAAACCAATTACGGCTAATTCCATCAAAACAATCTGAAACTTTTCTATGAGTTGCTCCAGCTGATGTTTCCCTTTGGTTACCGGGTCGGTAACCAGCTGCTCTTGTAGTTGTTCATCCATACATTGGAGTAAGGAAGTGTGCTTCTTCAATAGGATGACATAAGCAGCATCGGCCACTTGCTTCAAGTGGGTCATCATACGTAAACCCAACTCATCCGTATCAGCCTCAGTAACAAAGCAAACCGGTTCCTGGAAACCAGGTAATTGCTACATACAGAGACTAAGAAGAGGACATGACGAGCCTCCTATATCACCTTGTCCGAGTTGGTGGGTATGTCAAAATAACACTCGAAGTCGTAAGTGGCTCGATAGGGATTGGCGGTTTCCTTCACTTCAAACCCACCGTCGCATAGAGCATCGAAAATGGTGTGTGGTGGGTGATAGACCCCGCCTGGATACTGGTAAACGGTCTCCGCAATACATGTGGCTTGGTGCCGATGCAGCATACCTGCATGTTTCCACAATTTGCCACATGTGGTGCAAGCGTAAGACTTGCAATAGCTCCCGGTTCCGTATATAACTGAAATGCGCCTCGTGGAGGTTGAGGTACATTGCTTCAGCATAGTTAGTTGGGGACCGCCTCACATGTGTGGCAACCTGTCACCAAACAATCATGTCAAAGATTCCGTTACTAATTACTCTTTCATTGCGTTAAGCTTCACTTAAATTATTTATATTTTAGCTTAACTGCTCTTCACTACATCGGTATTCAAAAATGTTCACATCGAAACACGCCTCCACTTGTTCGAGATCGGCCCAAGGACCACCTGCGAATGTATCAATGTCCCCAGTAGGATAAGCCTCTCGAAAAAGCCGTTTCGTCATCGTCTCCAATCCTCCAAGCGGGGCACCACGCTGCAAGGCCAGACAACGACACAGGCATAGCCTGTCAGTGTATGGTCTACCGGAATTCATATCCGTGAACAGTCTACCGGAATTCATATCCGTGACCAGTCTTGATGTTCAGGATATGGGGTGGCAGTTTGGTAAGGGCAAAACCAATAGTGTGGTCTTGTAACTTGCTGACATAGATTTTCAGGTTTGTTACTTTAATAACCACCCACTTGGAATTGGGGCGCTGCTGCTTGCGGGCCCATTCCAGAATGTCCCCTTGCTCGATCCTCCTCTCGAAAGCTTCGAAATCATCAGCATTTCTCACGGTGACTTGTGCAGGTAGTAGCCGGGATTTATTTATTGAAGAATGAAAGTAGCGGAGTTCACTACTCTCATTATTCCTCAAGGCCGAAATTCCCTCGCAATATGTTGGTATATATATATATTTGCTTCATATATCTTGTTGATCTCACGTTCAGACGCAATTAATAAACCATGAATCGTAATAATACCTATTTCAGCAGGTAAGCTGGCTTATTCGACATGAGCTTGATGCGCTTCGTTCAACGCATACTCGTCATTGACATCATTACCCTACAAAGCTAACACAAATAAAGATTAAAAAAAAAAACTTAAACAAAAAAATGAAAAGAATAGTGCATTTGATATTATACAACATGATTCTGCTACTATTGACAATGTTATATATGTCAAAACCTCGACTGATATTTACCTTAGTCGTGCTCGTATCCCACCATACATGTAATTATTTCCAAGTCATTTGGACCCTCCCAAAGTACTAGAACAAAATTGCAACGATATTTAGTCTTTATATAGTTATTTCAAGACAAACTCTTAATAAGCTTTTTCAGTTGCAGTTATCATCGGATATCGCTCTTAATTAAATTCACTAGGATAAATAATATTTAAATGAAAATTCATGCTTACACTCCGGGGAACTTGAACGACAACAAATATGTTTTCTTGCTGGCTCCATCTTAGATCGTCTTGGGTCTGATAGCTGAGTCAGATTGTAATTTTTTTATTCATTATGGGTCGTTTTATATAAGAACACGCTGCATTCAAGCACCGGCTGCCGCGCGTGTGTGCTTTAATTTGGCTGACCACGGGTCGCGCATGCGCTGTGAGTCATTTAGATATCTGATATGCAGTCAATCCGCAATATGTTTGTATTCGCATATGGTTACGACACTAAAATTTCGAAGGTAACCAAGGTAACCAAGTAATGAAAAGTTACACATCGTGGAGATTTTAGAAGCGAAAATACCTCATTGTCTGTTGCAGTCAAGTACAAAGGTATTGGGCATTTTTCGTCAACTGCGTTGATTATCAAGTGTGTTAGAATTTCCGTCTCCTTGGGAGTTAATTCTCCGCTTCTCATATATTTGGCTTGGATTTCACGGTATGTAGCACCTTCATCCTTATCCCACCACTCCTTATAGTCCAGCAAATGGCGGGGGTGACTAGCCCCAAAACAATCATATAAAGGTCACGATTGCAATACATATATATATATATCTATATCTATATATAAATATATATATATATATATATATATATATATATATATATATATATATATATATATATATATATATATATATATATATATATATATATATATGATCTGTATATTTATCAATATGACAATTGGTACTCACGATTAGATTGTGTTTTGGGTGAGTCCATTTCGTTATCGACTATGCTGTGATGATCTGTCTCAGGAGTTGATTTTAGCTCTAAGACAAGCTATGTTTACCACTTACGATTGGTATCGTATTTATATGCGACAATTATTCAGGAATAAGGTTGTGATAAATCGGTCGTCAACCTCTCCAACACTGAAGGAAGCCTTTTTCATTTCATACACAAGTTGACTTGGGGAAAGATTTCGGTTTGGAACTATTGCTGATTATTTTGGAATAAGCAAAGTTTCGGAAAGTTTCTTCTCTGTAGGGGTAAGTTTGTTTTTTATCATCAGTCCCTAGTTACAGAAATGTCAATTCGTTTCTTGCGCCATTTACATCAGGATGCGTATATTGTCGGCGTTGCATTTGTTGCTGCTATACTTTGGTGTCATGGTCTTAACATTTATAACGCATGAACAAATGCTCCATCACATAAATAACCTCCTTAACATGTTAAAGCTTCATTACACCTTCCAATTGTTACACCCATTGCCACGTAATTAACAATAATTAACATCTCAATAGCAGACTTCACAGACCTTCTGCTCTCCATCCTTATTCTCATCTAATACAGCTTACAGCTCATTCGCATTGTTACAACTTTAATTCTACATCAGATATACACCCATTGTTATTCTCAATAATTAACATTCACTTGTCACCAGGTTAGGTCCCGATGAACGCACCTGCTTATTGTCAATGAACAGGTGACATGTGTTCACTGAAATGCGCCTAATTGAATTCCGTAGGGATGGGGGGTCTTTCATCTGTTATTCAAAGTATAATCGAAGGAAATGACAAGGGAAATTAACAGTCTATATTCATTAAGCGTCATACAGGACTGCGCATTGAACAAAACACAAAATTATGCAATTAACAATAAGATGCGAGGCGGGGGGGGGGGGAGGTCGGCGGCATTGGTGATTCCATAGTGATTGAAGAACGGTCTGATTCCCAGCTCTCTATAAAGCATTCAAGAATGCATTACATCATATCACGTGGACGCAGAGCATCAGCAGGTTATGCAAGTCCAAACACGTCACATGATCACGTGGTCTCCGCGTTGGGGGAGCAAGTGGGGTGGGAAGGTCATTAGGGGGGGGGGGGGGGGGCTCGGGTATAACGTATACATTAGGTCATCCGGTGTATCCTGTGCGAGATTAACTACTGTCGCCCCTATAGGATGTACTCGCCATAGAAAACTGCATAGGCAATAATTGCTGGCTCAGTCACTGACCCGTTGTTCTAGAGAGTTTGCGCAACTGGCTCGGCTGCATGAGGCAGCTCAGAATAAAGCGGTGATGTTAGAACGGTTGGTTGGTGTTTCATACTGAGTCTATAGTCTACAAGTCAAGTGCACTGAGGAGTGGCCCAATGGAACTGGTTGCTACTCTGGTTGGATTGCTTCTACAATTATTGTAACTGCTCATTGGCCAGCAGGCTTACTTATCCCAAGAGACAGGATAGGCGATGTTTGAGGTTATTATATTCCCGAAAGAGCCACCCTCTCAGCCCACAACTCCAAGAACCGTAGCGGGCGCACCATCCAGTATGATGTGCTTGGCACTGACTTGATCGAGGTTGACATAAGGTGTGTTGAAGCAGTTACAGTTCATAGGCGGGGCGCTTCTGTATGTACCCGAACCAATCCATCTCCCACCAAGACGGTCATCAAGACGCAACATATCTAACACTTAAACTGTAATGCGCGCAGCCCCATCATCAGGAACTTCGAGAGTAATAAGAGCACAATGAACCTCTAAAGTAAGACGCACTTCTACTGTCACCTCCCAGAGGCAATGTTTTAATTGGGCTGATTGTCCTCCTCCTGCAGTTCTATATATTTATATATATATATATACATATATATATATATATATATATATATATATATATATATATATATATATATATATATATATATATATATATATGTACATTTATAGGTAGGCGCATGATTCACAGAAGATGCCAATGAAAGACCATAAAATACCAATCTATTACCTTTCTCGTACTTGTTCGCAAATATTTTGGGTACATGATGTTTAAGCATATAACTGAAATATGTTGGCTTGACGTGGCGGGCCACAAAGCAAAAATATGTAGATGGCAGTAGCAAGCAGCCACATACAATCCGTATTCCTAAAATGCTAGGTATTGTTCCTTTACGAGACCACGCAGATGAAACGCCAACATATTTGGCCAAGGTCAAGGTGCTAATGGAACATCCTGTTGGTCATAATGGTGATAACAAAACTATACTCTTCTATGCTCAGGTGCAGATTATTTCACTTAAATGGCCCATAGAACGGCATAAGCCCCAGAGCGGGACCATTAGGGAACATTTGTGGTTGATTAAAACCTGAAGCCGGTGGGCAGCATCTACCAATTATGATGAAATTCGGTGAATTGGGAGACACATAATGAATGTAAATGCGCACCTTTATTGTCATATGGAGAGATAAAAACACAATTGGTTACTAGTCAATGTCCTCTCAGTCATAGCTGGTGCCAAAGCAATTAAATTTCCTAATTTGTGACTACAACAATTTCAGACAGCTTCGATATATGAGATTGACGCTGTTTATGTTAAGAAAAATGCATCCACAGAGATATTAGCTGTGATATGGGAACGAAAGCGGTACAATATGTTTCATGCAGGCACACTGTAGATGCATATAGGACAATATCGCAGTAGACATTGTGGTTGCAAATAATAGCTGGATAAAGGTATTGAAAGTGATTCAATAGGACAACGTTTGCAGACGCAAACGATTATGTCCTACCTTAGCTATGACACATCAGGAAACAAATGAAAAAACACGACGAGGATTTTTTTAATTGAATCTCAACAAGGATCTACTTAATTATAGCAATGCATGTCTTCCGATCCGTTTGTCAGTTAACCGTTGGATGGGAAACTCTCAATCCTTCTTAAGTAAAGTGTTTGGACTTGCGTCGCAAAGTACGTACTATATTGCGTTGCGTCAATAATTGTACAACTACCACGTTAAATATTTCAACAGCAGACGATGATAACACTATTCAGTGCTTGATGATATCAGTAACTTTCCGTGCGTAGATTACTGCCATGCATAATAATTAGTTACTGTTGACCGATCTACTCCATAAATGTTCTTTCCCTTCATGTTAAGAAAACGGACAAGGCACTGATTATTAAAGAGAACGATGTTAAAAGCAATCACCTTTTCCAATGTATACATAAACTAATATCCATCCTCCTAAGTTAGCCCTTGCTGTAGAACTAATGTACATCCCTCACCATTTATTGTCGTCCATTGCTGAGTGGTTTAATTATGCATGCTAGTACTTTACCAGTGTTGCTGGGTGCTATCTTTCGAATATGTTTTGCAAGTCCATATACGTTACGTCCACAAATTGCCATAATTTAACGCCATCGCAATATAATCAAATAGCTTTTAGCTATGCTAAGAGTATTCAGTACGCCCGAAACAATATGCAAACACATGACTCCTGCCATAATGCCCATTTTACTCCGCATTATAACTCAGCAATATAACCCAGAGCGACGAAAACGGTTGTATATTACGAGTTTATTGGAAAGAAGCATTACCGACCGTAAGTCATCCTTCAACTGCAATCATAATGCAATGCATGCCTTTTGTTTATAGTTGCGCCACGTTTACGGCATGTATGACATGCAGGGAACCGACAGAGATGAAGCTAGTGCTAGGTTGGGGCCTTTTTAATTTTGCTTGCGTAGCAGGGCTGTAATTGTAAGCAGATTCGCATTGGTTTTAAGGATAATATCTGCAACAGAAAACCCAGTACTGTTGACACCTCATGATGTTTTGTCCCACATATAGCTACCGTTATGCATCCTGTGAAGACAATTCCGCACTTACTAACATCACATCTGATATTGCAAATGTTCTCCATTGCTATCTAAATGTTGATTCATTCCGAGCAATTTCAATTCCAACAACATTGCAATCTAGACATCACACATATGGACTTGTACTGTAGTTAGAAATAGTAAATTTGTGGTTATGCAGATTCGTCGGTACATAATGAGGATCAGTCGTCAAAACCATGCAAACATCATGCACGTTGAATCCCAGATACTTGCCGACCCAAAACAGGGATTATTACCATTGCGCTGGGTGTATACCCACATGTTACCCGTATTGAGATATCGATTTCGGGTATGATGACCAGTGGAGAAGTTGTAACATCATTCTTTGGCATGGCTTAGACATGGATACTTTGGAATCTCAATAGTCGGTCAATGGCCAAGATTAGTGTGACATGCAACATATACTCTTCAATATTATACTGCTTGTGATGCGTAACAGTTGTCTTAATCAGTTTCATAAGGAACACCTCCTGCAAGGAAAAATGTTGACTAGCTCAAAAATTGTGATCAGCGTTATGACTACGCCATACGAATGCCATAGTGATAAGATGTAATGCTGTACGGGTGACATACAAAAGAAGCATTTACCTGCGTCAGCATAAGTATTACAGCGACAACCTGATATTATATTACCAAATGCAGCACGCTTATCGACAGAAATAGAAAACAAATATTGCGTCAGGAACAAAATAAATTGTGAATTGGCATATTTGATATTACTTCTCGCTTCGACTTGTCATGATATAGCAGAACAAATGATTCAGTGGAGGTGGTAAAATAAGCATCGTTTGTCCATGTGACTTGATAGAACATGTCATTTACGGCCCGACATCCGTTTGCGTGAGTAATTATTCAACAAAATTTTATCAGTTGCGATAGTAACTCAACTAATCGCGCATTCGATATCGGTACTTGCTGACTGCCCATCGTAGTTAAATTTCCAGCTCCCAAGCAAATGACCACTTTAACTGTTTAGTATTCCCGAAATATTTCTAAATGTTTATAATGATATATTTTTTCATCATCCCGGTTCAAATAAGGACCATCAAGTTGTTTGTTTTGATTACAACCTATTTACTCCATACATGAATGTAACTTGAAAGCGGTCAATTTGTGTTGTGGGTAATCCCCTTAATTTAAGAGTGGCAGTGACCTATTGTTATGGTAGCTTTCAATAATCAGCCATAGCGCTGGGGGATGGGGATGCATGCAATTGGGTGGTACAAGGCTTTATCATTGAAAGGTCTAAATGTCACACGACCGTGTTAACGAAATGTTCATTGTAACTACAAATGATTATCAGCCCTGGAGATCGTGGTGATATATATACATCGAGTCACTCGTTGTTGCCATTGGTTACATCTAATCTATAAATAGGATGTTTTATATGTGTAACTATGCACACTTTGGGGCGAACGGTTTTGGTGCTTTATCTGGTATGGAATAATGTCTTGCACGACTTCATCTAAACCGCCGTGATGTCATAAAATGCATATATTTCAATGAAGCAACTGTATATAAAGCCTCCATGTTTTGCATGGTTACCGGGTAATATTATGATATGACCTCTTGAAACAAAACCATGCCTTGACGGAGCCTGCAAACCTATTCCCTCCACATATTTGCATGTGAATGCACTGCATGTGGTCAGTCTGAAATGCATACAACTATCGTTGCGGCGGTTGGGGACATTCAATAATGATCTGCTACACCTGGTGACTGCAAATTCATTATCAAGAAACTATACTCACTAAAGGATCAGTTATTTTCAACAATCAACGCCTCGTTCTTACCACGCATTGTCTGATGTATGATGAATTACCCGAAATCAAAGTATTGTCTCACAATTTGTCTGCGCATAAAATGTTTTGGTCCTGCATGTCAAAATAAATAGCTCATGACTGATTGATACACTTTCAATTATGGGGCAAAGAGATGTTCTTTAGAACATAACCCTAGCCAATGCTGTAATTAAAATGATTTTCTATAAACGAATATTGTAGAGTTATAGTGTTCATTTCATTCTGGCAAACTTGTAAGTGTAATTTGAGGGGACTGCGCTGTATCAGTGATACAGTTCCAGCCTCGCCATGATTGGCTGGCTAGTGAAGCAAGTGAATAACGAACGCTAGTCAGCAATACATTGCAGTTGTCACTTTCCTTTTGTGTAGCGTTTGTCACATACGACAACCCTGGTAAGAAGTATCTTGATATGTGCATTTAAAATATGAACGTATCCTAGGATAATCTGATCTGATAAACGTCCTCAGGCTGCCTCTATCGCACAAGCATTGAGCAACGTGGGCATTACTTTCTCCTTGAGAAACTTATTGGTGGCAAGCTAACCTATGTAGTCATTTTGAAAAGAGACGTGTGATAGTAAGAATATTGCCTGATTAATCATTCAGCCCCAAACAATTCTCCAATGTATTGGTAAATAAACATAGTGTCCGTCAAGGTTTATCAACGTATGTACACTGGCGAACGCCCTAGCGACAGACATAAACAAGCCTAAGACAATGAATATGACGCATCATTCGTCTTCTGATGGACGCACGCGTTAACGATCATGCTGCTGCCTGCCTAAGTCTACTCCGCGTTTTCATAGCGTGATATGTTGACGTGTAATGAGTAGCTCTCAGTGCCCGAAGAGCAATATATGCCATACACTATCTAATGTTTCCACTTAAAGCAGGATGTGAACTCACAACACGGAATCATGAGCAGGTACATATATACATACATAAACACACACACACACACACACACACACACACACACACACACACACACACACACACACACACACACACACACACACACACACACACACACACACACTCACACACACACATATAAATATATATATATATATATATATACATATATATATGCATATATATATATATATATATATATATATATATATATATATATATATATATATATATATATATATATATATATATATATATATATATATATATATATATATATATATATATATATATAAAGACGCATCATGTATAACTGCAGCCTTAATAAAGCAGTCGCGTTCTCGTCATGTACGAAATTATTTTGAAATTCTCTGTTCGTGTTATAACCCATTTTTATAATTCTGAGAAGTTATAAGCGTAGATGTTACATATCAGCATGGTTAATGCAGATGTTGCTAATTACCAAAGCCCATTGTGGGTGTAAGTTTACTCCTGTTTTATGGAGGCATTCTACCTGAATTGATGCTATTGGAAAACACAATCCCAAGGGCATGCTATCTGTTACAACATCAATGAAGACCACCGCATTGATGGGTTGATTCTTTATAGTGTTGCATAGTTGCAATTATCGTAATGTTTGCGATTTATGAAAGGGATAGACATTTAATCAACTACATGATCTCAAGTGTCACGACAATAATACAACAGATTATCTATACAGTTATGTCATGTTAAGAATACTAGGGCTTATAATGATGAACCTGCCTACCAACCGGCGACAATAGGAGCTACCGCCTGAACATCCCTGTTATTCCAGGAATAAAATCATGAATACTCATGCAAGGGGTGTAATCTGCTCGATTGCACCACTTCAGTGATTTAATTGTTTACGAGGTTTTGTATTGGCACAATTTATACGGTTTAAACATTATACACACAAACGAAAATATTGTCGTGGTAAGGTCTTTTTTAAATAATTCAGTCCTTTTGCCTTAGTCATATTAGAGACAGATTTGAGTCAAATATTGTTTCACAACCAGATACGATTGGACCATGTGTATCTTCAAAAAATAGTGATGCAGGATAGTCGAGAAGACAGTTTGTGCTTCATTTGTCTTCCAAGCCTTTAGTTTATACCGTACAATACCTGATCTACGGATATGGTGGTGCAGTTATTAACTAATGCAATCTCGTCCGGTTTGGCTAAAACTTTTTCAATGGCTAATTTTATGCTGATAGCATTTTTGACGTTATTATTTAACCATCTAAAGTTCATTACAAAGCCTTAACTTAAAACCAAAGCGGAATATGGTGTTGAGTATCGTGTGACTAGATACTATTTTCCACTTGCTCATTATTGACGACAGAGATAATTGGGAACCATTTCGCTAGTATAAACGCGACGATAGAAGTGCATCAGACGTTATATACTTCAGAATGCTAAAAAAAAATCTATCAAATGCAGACTTAACAAGCTTTGCAACAGACCAATATGGATAATAATATCATCTTAAATTTTTCTTTCCCACAAACAGTACCTTAACAGAAAAAAAACATCTTCAGTTGGGGCACATGTATTAACCCGTTTGCCGCTCAGTTTCAAAACAATTAAAGTGAATGATTTTAACTGCTTATTAGGTACTCATTTACTGTGTAGACTAAATAATATTGTAAGGAAATGACATGTTATGCTGTCTTAACTTAGCTCCTTTTTAGGCCGATAGACAAATTATTGTGGCAAAAACGGTCGGTTCCCGATGTTAGGCTAATATCAAAAAGCGGCGTATTAATCTTGATATATATGTTCTGGACTCTCCCGCCACCTAAGCACCGTGTTAGGTGTGCAAATAACACAACCTTGGGGTCTCGTATGTAATGATCATCAGCACATCAGCAACTGCTGAGTTGTGGTATGCCTGTAAATTCCCGACCAATGCTACGTTCATGAAAAAGCTTGCTGTTACCATAATGATCTAGGTCTCGAAGTGACAAATATCCCACTTTGAGTGAGTGCGTGTGTGTGTGCTAGCGAGTGTGTGCGCGCTGCAGTGCGCAAGTTATTGTAGAATAATATATATAAATATAGATATATATATACATATATATGCATATATATATATATATATATATATATATATATATATATATATATATATATGTAGATATAATATATATACATATATATAAAAATGTATACATATTTATATATATATATGTATATATTTTTAGATATATATATATGTTATATATATATATTCATATATGTATATATATACATATTTATACACATATATATGTATTCATATAAATATAATATATTAATATATATATAATATATGAAAAACATATGGGAAACATATATGTATATATATATATATATGTATATATACATATATATATATATATATATGTGCATTTATGTATCAATATATATATATATATATACAAAAATATAAACATAAATATACATACAGATATAAAACATTTTTTATGTATCTATGTATAAATATATACATATATCTATATATAAATATATACATATTTAAATACACATATAAAGATATATAAATTAATATATATATAGTATAGATTTATATATATATATATATATATATAGTATATCTCTCTATATATATATCTATATATATATATTTATATGTATATATATCCCTATGTATATATGTATATGTATGTATCTATATATATCTATATTATATATATATATATCTATATATATATATATATCTCTATATATATATATATATATATATATATATATATATATATATATATCATTAAATCAATATAAGCCGAAATAATTATTGATTAAACGAATTCGTAAGGGTGACAGATGGCGGCTCGACAATGAACGATAATTGGTCATCAATAGTGATTGTGGAATGAAAGCCGTCCTTGATAGCCGATATAATATCTTTCTCATTTGTGTGATTATAAATAAGAAAGTAAGTAAGAAAGTGTATATGTATCTATGTCCCTATGTATATATATGTATGCATGTATGTATGTATGTATGTATGTATGTATGTATGTATGTATGTATGTATGTATGTATGTATGTATGTATGTATGTATGTATGTATGTATGTATGTATGTATGTATGTATGTATGTATGTATGTATGTATGTATGTATGTATGTATGTATGTATGTATGTATGTCGTATGTATGTATGTATGTATGTAACCGTATTTATGTATGTATGCATGTATATGTGTGTATAACACACACACACACACATATATATATATATATATATATATATATATATATATATATATATATATATATATTTATGTATAATTATCATGTTTTGAGCACTGTTGTAAGAATAATTGCTACGTTACCATGAACGTGTTGCAAGTATCCGTTGTTGTTGTTGTTGATTCAAAATTTAACGCTGTTCGGCTTCTTTTGGCCATGTACAGCGACTCAAGTATACGTATGAACAATCAAGAAATATCTTGCCCAGTAACTAAAATATTTTCGTTGAACGTAAAATTAATGCTGATTTACATATCAACGGTATGTTTAATATTGGTGCATCTTGGATTATTTCCGGTGTGTAAGCATGGGGCTAGTAATGGTAGTGCAACTGTATAATACTGTGCGCCATATATTCCTCTTAGGACATTTTAGCTCACCGCTTTGTCTTTTTGTAACACTGGCTATGATATTTGCAAATAGAAGAAAATATTGAGAGATAGTATTTCGGCGAAGACGTTGGTGCGGAGACACGTGGTAGGATTTTTTACACTTCTCTGTCAATGATTAATGCCCTATATATGATGGATAAAATGTTGTTGACACATTGCCACTTGCACAGGCATAGGGATCTTTAGTAACTATTGCCCATCAGGTGAAGTTGTCACGACGTCAGGTTAACACATATCAATTGGGACGGTATTAAGCAATCACGTGATCATTCCAGTTTTACCGTGGGTTGCTATCAGATTTGTTATGCTGACCTCAGAGGCTGGTTTGGCTTTTCTAATTTATGTTTTGCATATATGTTCTTTGAAAACAATCAAATGTTAATTTACTACGGCTGTCGCAGTGGTTAATGTGTCTTATCAACTGTATTGCTCGACTTGTTACGACTTTGAATTTTTGCCCATAGAAATTTATAAATCGTTTGGTAACAGTGTTTGCGTAACTTTTGAAGCTAACATATTTTGACACGTAGTTGGTTCAGAAACGAGGCGATGCAGATAGTTACATGAACTAGACATGTTATGGTAAATGGAAAAGTTGAGGGGAAGATTAATAAAGGCTTATCGCAATCGAAATTAATCGGTCCCCGAAACAGCATAACGCATCTCAATTATGTTTATTTGCCTATTTAGTTTACAATCGCATCACTCCAATCTTGTTACCTTGGCGGTGTCGCACTAATTTTGCATGAGTGTTTAATGTTACTTTCCGATGGGGTACTGCAGAAAGAGATACATTAGATAATTATGAGTAGGCATATTACTCACACAGTGAGTGAGTTAGAATTCGCTTTTTAAACTTACAACATCGGAGACGACTATGGCGGTGTTTCTGCGTGCGACGTGCCATTTACCTAAACGAGCTCACAATTATCATGTGAGAAAAATAAAACGACGTGCTTTACATCAAAAGACCCATGCTTACACATGATTAGCCGCCTTCATATCGGCAACTGCAATAGCACTTTCCTCGCAGCAATGGTATATATAATGTTTAATTATATTGTTATATACACTAGCATATTACTTCTACTTTGATTATAAACATGGCAAATAAATAACAGCGTCCTAACACCGTAAATATGTCAATACCGTTTCTGTCAAGAATAGAATAATCCATACAACATAGGTTTTCCAATTGACAATATCAGCTATATAGCGAAACACAGGTGTAAATAGTTGATGTAGCACCTTGGCAAAGGTATGCATTAGTAAGTGCTAAAATGCTATTGAGCCTTTTGTGTCATTACATGGTTATATCTACTGCCTACAGCGAATAATTGTAGGTACGGCCAGGTTGATTGCAATGCTGCAATGCTATATTGAATATATGTATATAATATATATATATATATATATATATATAGAGATATATATAGAGATATATATATATATAGATATAGATAGAGAGATATAGATATATATAGATATATATATATATATATATCTATATATATATAATATATATATATATATGTATATATATATATATACATATACACATATACATATATATATATATACATATATATATATATATCCCTCTATATATATGAATGTATATATATACGCATATGTATATATATTTATATATATCTATATATATATATATATATATATATATATATATATATATATATATATATATAAATATGTATATGTTTATTTATATGTATATGTGTCATGTTCCTGTCATGTGCTATCATCTTCATTGCAATTAACATTTACGCATTGACATGACACTAAGCTTATGGGTTTGCCAACTTAATCATCGGTGTGTTTGGGGAAGAGGGGGGGGGGGGGAGAGGGGAGGGGGTTGTGGTGTGAATGGGTTAGGGGTGTATGTATGTGTGTGGGTGGGTTGGTATGTGAGTGAGTGGGTGGGTGTGTACGGTTTTGAATTCAAATGTGCGCAAATAATGTGGGTAGTCCAGAAAATGCATATTATTTTAGCCGAAATAGGAAACGGGGGAGTGCTAAAACAATTTAGCCAGAGGCGACGCTGGCGAGAAAGCGTAATTATTCATTAGTGTTAAAGATCTTAAATGGATAATGCTCACCTAGACACCGAAATACTGCCGACGCATAAGTAATATATCAAATTATCCAATTCTAAGAGGGTTTTATATATGAATTACTGCCTGTTAACTTTTTAACCACCATGCGTTTAACTAATGTGTGACCATTTACCGTCGCACAAGTATGCTATACAGTTACATACAAACCCAATGTTTATACTATTTCCAAATATTTCAATATATATCGAATGGCACGGCATCGACGACACTGGACGAAATAGACAGCAAGTTACTGCTTTACATTAGGAGGAACATATCAGAGAAAGCAGTATTTTACAATGTTTAAACACATAAAATTTATTCCATTCTAGAATTGGCAGATCAGACCTATTAAGGATTGTTGGTTTAGTGCCCACCCAAATCAATGTGCCTAACACGAGTACAGTATGGCGATGTTTGATTTAATCTCCACATTAGTTGTGTAACCTAACATACTTCAGGCTTAAATGGGCGTAGAATATGGACGCAGATTTATACGAAGGTCAGCAAGAGGTCCAGCAAAAGCACATCATAAGGAAATGTTTCCGCGATGGTGATTTATGGTACATGTTGTACTTGTCATATAACTAATGTAACAAATACAGTAAACGGTTTTACACATTGCTGCTGCAGTTCTTAGCTAATCGATAAAATTGTGTTGACTTAAAGGTGTGGTTATTAAGATCATGAATTTGTCATAAAACCAGGGGTGCTTAGCTTCTCAGAAAATATACAACTTGTGCATGAATAATGACAATATTTTTAATAGGAGATCGAAATTGTATTTATAGTTGCGTGGTGGTAATTGACATTGCTCACACTTAGCTGCAGTGTTATTACGTCTTAAAGATTAATGCATATTAACTTCATTATTGCATGTGGCGTAACAAATCTGCAGCAATTTATTATATAACGAAATCCTTCAGAGGTGTTTCATGATTAACAAAGTCCATTCCGATCTCTGCATAGATGATTTGTATAACTTTTTCTCAAATACTAAAGCTACAGAAGCTATTTCGACTAATAATACAGCTACTGCCACTATTAATAGTGCTACTGCATATGCTACTACTTATACAACTACAATGTCCACCATCTTCTTCAACTGCATATACTACTACTATTGCTACTACGACCTTTTACACTCATACATCCACCACTAGTTATACAGCTACAAAAAAGATATTTACATTGCTACCCCTACAGGCACTTCTGCTAAAATATTAGTTGTATGTTTGTTTTTCGATTCAGAAGCAGAAGGATCTGTTAGAAGTTTAATTCCCAAACAGTCAAAAGATGATTAAAGGGTCATATAAAGAATTGTGAAGACAAGGCGAATGCAGAATCTTGAAACGAAAACAGCATATGAAAGACACGAGAAGTAATAATAATGTAGACCGGACATTTTATATATTACAACCAAGTCTCAATATCAAATTGATATAGAAATATATGTTGTATTCACATCCGTGTGACTAAAACTTTCCCAAATGACACTTCCAATCAAGTATTTCCAAGAAACCACTGTGGTTTTTAACTCGCCAGTGGATAACTTTACTTAAGTGATTTATCTGTCTGAGCCGGCACTGGCAGCTGCTAAAGGATGTGATTACATTCAAAAGTGATGGAAACATTCATAGCGGACCACAAACAGAAAAAAAGACAACAGTTATCGTTAACATAGTTGGCAGGAAAAGGAAATGCTCCTCCTAATTAGGATAGGAGTTGACTCATATCAAGAGAACGTTCCTTACAAGAACAACTGTGTAGGACACACAGAACTGCTCGTCATGTTGCACTTCGTCATTCGGACACATGTTTTAAGAAAAGGACAGGCAAATATTGAGAGTGAGCAATACACAGCTACTATACGGTAATTGAATATGTTGCGCGGGATACCCCTAATATTAAATAATATAAATATCTTGTCAGGTACAAACATTTAAAAGAGTCAAGAACGAATGTTTAAGTGTTGAAATTGCAGCACAAATAGATGGAATAAATTGTTTAAGCATTGACAATATAACAGTTGATAAACGAAAATACAATAAAGATGATCAAAACCAATTTCTAATTGCGGTTGTCACAGAACCAATTATTGTGGAAATAATGCCGCGCGATATACGACTGTGGATTGTTCATACTGATTCTCATATCTTTTGTTTTCGACCAGAACGGAGTGAGTAACTTCAAATCCGTAGTCGTTTCTCTCTTCCCGATAAATATGATACACACTAGCCAGACCTTATGAAACGTGTTAGACCTCTCCTAAAGTCTTTTAAACAACTGTAGGCAGTATAAGCCACATAAATGACTTAAATTCACCAAACTGGGCACTCTGTATGTATAAGCAGTAATTACATCCTTGTTGATAATATGTATTCTATTGATAGGTAGATTTCGCATAACACTAATTAAAACACAATGAGCTGTTCATTACAGCTTTACAATACACTTGAATAGATGCGTAAACAGCACAAACATGTTTTGATTGTTTTAAATATTTCGGACTGTTTTAAAGATATACGTTCGTACTTATCGGAAGCGGTGGCCCACTGGTTGATTGTATGCATGCCCCATATGACTGTTATTAGAATATTATATTTTAAGCACGTTGGGATTATATGAATTAAGACATACGTGCGGGAAAGCAGGTTCAAATTAATCATCATCATTGAAATAATATAACATATGTGTCATTTAGTGGTTTCCAGCTGTTGACAGCTCTACAAAATGTTTACCTGCATGAACATAAATAGAACGGCATCTGCAATCTACACAATATGGCACAAAACAAGTTGAGGCCGAAATGAATCATTTGTTAAGCGGTTTGTCGATGTGCATCAGAAATTTCTTGTGGTCCAATGTGTATTTGTACTCTGAGGATTGTCATTGGTGAAGACAAATCATCGGAAGTTGATCAAATGGGAGCAATGTTTCAGTCTGAAAGGTTGGTATGCCGTTGAAATAGACATAAGTCAGGAATGATTCAGGTTATTAACGCATAATATAGAAGTTGAGTGCTATCGGATGCGAAGTGAAGTTGAAAATACATTTGATGGACTACAAAATACGCTCAGTGCTCGGTTTAGCTGCCTCCCATGCAATGCAATCCTCAGAGGCATATCAGCTGAAGGCTATATAAGCTCGGTTGTCGCTTTCAGTTCGGCAATGGAACTCAGCTAAGGTGAACGCGAGATATTTTGAGTTGAGGGTTTTGGGGCATTCCTTATCTAAGCAAGTGCTTGAAGCCTCAAGTAGAAAAGTTTCGTTGAATCGGCCAAGCCCGGTGTTTATCCTGATTTCATTATCTTTTCCGAATGTCTTTGTTATTGTCACGGATTGCAGTAGACATATCTACTTTATCTGACTTATTGCCATGTTGCTGTTCAAAGCGGAGTCTATATGAAAGCAAAATCCTTTGTGCTCACATCACAACATCATACGGATCATAGCACAAATAACATTTGGGACTTTAATGGGTGGATTGTTCCAGTTTTTGCCACGTATCCATTTTCTGCACATAGATTCATACAATTCACGAAGGTAACCCTATCTTGCATTTTACCTTCAAATCAACATTTCGCTAAGCAAATAAGACTGTTTGACGCCAATATGGTCCATTCAATTTAAGAGTACCGCAATCCATTCATTGACAGAGGAAAAGTGGATCATTTTCCTTTAATTGGCAGTAACTTTCAAAGCTAATTCCTCATATTATTGTCAGCCAAATCTGTCCAAGTGAACACATACTTATATAAGTTATAAGCATTGTTATTACTTGAATACGATAAAATAGGGCAATAGGAGATTAGACAAATAATATGAGCAGCGAGGAGGTACTTAAAATTGCGAAGTTGATAGAATTGACCAAAGCTCATAACAATGCTTCGTTGAAACCGATTCTCATAGTTGTTTGATCAAAGGTCGCAATTCCAAAACCAAATAAGAAGTACTTTCATGATTTTATATAAGCAAATGTCACAAGCGCTAGTCTGATACCAACAGTAAACCGAGCACTTTTGAAGGTTATAGTTAACGAAGATCAACCAATTGCCTTGTGCTTCGATGTATACAAAATGTGGACGTTTCTCACACAGATGGTTGTGCCTTACTAGCCTGATATAACTATCGTTGTCAATTCCCGGAGTTTTAAAGTTAACCTGACCTTTTATTAGATTCTTTGCACCTGATTGGTCTGAAAATACCATCGTTCGGAATAGATGTGCCTTGGATATACCAAGCCCAGTGACTTAACTCTACAGTATTGCTATTGACAGACTAACCAGCCAATCAGCATGCATGTAGCTCAAAATATAGTCATATGCGCAGTCATATGTTTAACTGACATTCGTCAGATATTTGACAGGTTTGTCGCAATGTTATTGTGGATTTTCATGAATCCCAGTTTCTACAGCAGTTGTTAGTGCTAATCATCTGGCTGCCTATAGTTGTGGGATTGAGATATACATTTCTCCATTGCCCAATGTTGGTACTGGAGGTCTTTGAATGATGATAGTGGTCATCACCTTTACTGCCCATTTCTCTCATGTCTGAGTTGGATGAATAGTGGAACACCCTGAGCTTTATCAGTTTCAGATAGCAAGTTGATACTTTGTAAATGTCTGACAATCAGTGTGCTTTCTTTTACCTTACTTAAGGTATGACAGAGATTCAGTTGTTACCTGTGTGGTGATATAAAAGTTTTTGCTACAATACCCACTCCGCCATAGGGATGGCTTCGAAGTATGCGAAATTTCTTTCTTACCCCATTGATGCCTTTGCCATCGAAATCGCGGTAAACGTTTAGCTGCTAGTGAAGCTTATTATCCCTTGGTCAATTAAAAGAAACATTTCGTGGTTCGGTGACGCTGAAAGCTGTCCTCACACGCAAAAATTAGATAAATGCAACAAGAAAATGAACGCAGATGTGTTTTTGCCTTGACGTTGAACAAATGGCACATTTTCTATTTGCTTCGTAGCACCTTCCAGGCGACTGACGATTAGTTTCACCAAGATATCGACAAATTGTCTGTTGATGCTCCGTGCCGTGTTGTTTTGCTACTGCACGTTCGAAGTAGAGGTTGCGTATATTGAAAAGTGGTTTTTACCTCCAGGCCACTCATCCGGCTGCGATGTTAATCCCAATCAATTGCGCTGGTACACCTGGTATAAGCCAGTTACGGCGTGTTAAGACAACCGCTTGCATCGGTAGTGAGGGTAGAGGCTTTGCACCCATATAATAGAGAGATGGATCATGATGGCCTCGCTCTCATTTATGATGTTTGACTTGTGAAATGGATTTCGTAGCAGAAAGAAGTTTAACAAATCTCCAGCTAATAATGCTTGAATTGAATGTAGTGTCGTCTGGAGGATGTTGTTTGTGATATCCTTGTTGTGTTGTTCTATTAACTCCTCAATGCCTATGTAATGCCTTTGCGCAGTACCATTCTAGTCATGTGTGGGAGGTAATATCCCAGGGACCATCAATAGGATAAATATCAGATATACATGGGCATTTATAAAATGACTCGGGCTGCAACATATGGATGATGTATTGGTTAGAAACCATTTACAAGAGAGAACACAGGGCGTAAAAAGTCGTTATCCTGTATAGCAATGCTTTAGGCGCCAGGCTGACGATTTTCGCACATGGGTGCGAGCGCAACTCGGGGTAGGATGGTTTAATGACAAAATCATTTTGCAGCCCCATATATCCTCATCTAGCGACTCGGCATCGGTAATGGAGCGCCTGTGATTAATGGTAAAGGGGTGATCAACTTCATACCTTTATTACAAAACCCAGTTAAATCCGGCTTCAAGGGAACACCATTTGTTTATTTCAAATGTGTCCCATCAATGAAGAGTTCGGAGAAACGGTTGCTAATGATCAGCGCTCGTCCGCGCAGTACTTAATTGTAATAATGTCGTAGACCGAAGTCATTAAGGTGTCTAACTACCATTCAAGCGTAATGTAGTAGCAGCGCTGTTCCTTGGCGTAGAGGCTCTATAGTGAATTCGGCCATTCTTTACATTTCAAATCCAGTCGCCAGTCGAGTGAGAATTAAGATTCTATAAGGGAGCCGCCATCAGTGAGCCCAATAGCCACTCCGGACACCTAACTCAGAAGATTTAGGTACCAGGACCCAAGCCTTTTACGACCCCTGACTCTAATGTTGTAATGAAAGGGACATCATTGACCAGCTCCATCGCCACTGTATATTATTTGTTATACCGTGGGGACCAACTTGCAACAGCGGGATGAAATCACTGGGTAGGGACACTTCCGATTCAAGAGAAATAATCCCAAGATCTGCCACTATAATTGGTATTCAGAATATTGCATATGACCGCAACTGCTGTCAAGGATGGTTTCTGGTAGAGACTGGTGAGCACTCCCGCACTATGGCAGCATCCATAATCACGTCATACAACATAGTGCCGTGCAAAATAGGCTTAAAAAATGAAAAGGGAGGCAATGTGCCTATTACATGTATTTCGACAAACAAAACGAAAATAACAAAGTACATGGAAATTGCAGAGATAAAATGGTTATGCTGATAAAGATGATGCGATGATTTGAAGCAACGGGACACTAAATGCTCAAAACTCTAATATCGTCGTCCTCCGTTATTGGTCCCGGGGTATAATGTGCCCACTGTTTTAGTGAAATAATTGCTGCTGCTGGACATATTTGGTGATTCGCAAGCTCCTGATAACTGAATGCACGTCTCCCAAGCTAAATATAACGAGCAGGCATTGTTTCAGAAAGGGAAAACAAGATATAAATATATAAATGCATATAAAGAGCTATATATATATATATATATATATATATATATATATATATATATATATATATATATATATATATATATATATATATATATATATATATATATATATATATATATATATATATATACAAATATACATATATTTACATGTATATATATGTGTGTAAAATGAATATATATATAAATAAACAAATATATATAATTGTAAATATATATGTAAACACATTTATATATATATATATATATATATATATATATATATATATATATCTCTTTCTCTCTTTCTTTCTCTCTCTCTGTATTTATATATATTTATATGTATATATAGATATATATATATATATATAGATGTGTGTTTATGTATGATCGTATATATATATAGCCATATATATTTATATATTGGTTTTTTTTTAATACAAACATATATATTCAAACAAATAAATACATAATATACGAAAATTAAAAAATAAAAACAGATAAATATGTGATACATATATATTTATATATTTTATAAATATATTTATATATATATATATTTATATATATAAATATATCTATATATATATCTATATATTTATATATATTTATATATATGTTTCTATATAATATATATATAAATATATATATATATATAGAGATATTTTACATATATTTACATATATATACATATATATATATATGTATTTATAAATATATATCTATATCTATATGTATATATATATATATATATGTATATATATATATATATATATATATATATATATCTATATATATATATCTATATATATATATATCCCTATATATATAAGTGTGTGTGTGTGTAAAAATAACTACATAATATATGAAAGTAAAAAATAAATAGATAAATATGTGATACATATATATTTATTCTATATATATAAAGATATTTATATATATATATTTATCTATATAACTATAATATATATATCTCTATATATCTATCTATATATATATATAGATATATATATGTTTCTCTATATAATATATCTCTCTAAATATCTCTATATATATATATTTACAAATATATACATATATCTATATATATGTATTTATAAATATATATCTCTCTAGCTCTATCTATATATATATAGTTATATGTATATATATATATATATATATGTATATATATATATATATATATATATATATACATATATATATACGTACGTGTGTGTGTGTAAAAACTACATAATACATAATAAGTATGAAAAGTAAAAAATAAATAGATAAATATGTGATACATATATATATATATATATATATATTATATATATATAAATATATTTATATATATATGTATATTTATATATATTTAAATATATTTTATATAATATAATGTATATATATATATAAATATATACATATATATTTACATATATATACATATATTTATATATATATGTATTTATAAATATATATGTATTTCTATATATATATATATGTGTGTGTGTAAATGTAAATATTTATGTATATATATATATATGTATATATATATATATGTATATATATATATATGTATATATATATATATATATATATATATATATATATATATATATATATATATATATATATATGGTTAGATGTATGTATCTATATAATTGATTAAATGTATCTATATTACACAGATATGAACAAAAATTTTAATAAATATATGCATAATATATAATGTAATAAATATATGGATACAAATATATAAATGCATATATATATATATTTATATAAAAATATATATATATATATATATATATATTAAAATGAATATATATGTTTAAGAAGAATGTTTATATGAATAAATAAATATATATGTAGGTAAAAATATGTATACATTTGTTTATATATATAGATATATATCTCTTTCTCTTTCTCTCTCTCTCTGTATTTATATATATATATATAAATGTATATATATATATATATATATATATATATATATAGATGTGTGTGGTATATATATGATCGTATATATAGCCATATATATGTATATATTTTATATATTGGTTTTTTTTTTCAATATATGCATATATATGTATATAAATATAAATACATATATTTAATGATATAAGTAGTAATAGATGTATATAATAATATATATATAGTATATATACATATCTATGTTCATATGTGTACACACATAAATGTAAATATACATGTATACATATTGATACATAAATATATATATATATCTGTATATATTATATATACATATATATATATATATATATTTATATATATGTATATATATAAATATATATATATATGTATATATATATATCTATATATCTATATATATATATATATATATATATATATTTATATATATATATGTGTGTGTGTGTGGGGTGTGTTGGTGTGTTTGGGTGGGAGGGGGTGTTGTGCGCTTCTTGTCAGTGCTCGGTTTATTTTGATTCTGCATCATCTAGAGCTCAACTTTCGAAAAATGCGTTTTTAACTTTTTTGTGTGGTTTATAATTCACCGCCAAATAAATGTTAGCCTGAACAAACTAAAGATATCCAGCTTTTCTTTTGCCTTAATTGATGACAGGCAAAGATAGCTGTTTGGAATTGTTATAAGCAACATGGCACGTTATGCGCCAATTTAATATATACTGCACAATCTAATGTGCCAGTTGACAGAAGTGGTCTAGAAATTTATAGAAAAACCGACAAGCAATCATTGGAAAAATGCACAATAGATGTGTTGGAATGAAAGTTGAAGCCTTCATTAACAAAATTCGTTTCACTCAAAGAGAAGTGGCGAAGTGAAGCTTTAGCCACCTACGCCTAATATTGATAAAATTGCGACTAAATGTTTTACCAATCAATTGTCTAATTAAATAATCAAACGCAAGATAAGATCATTAGACCTCGACGTGCGGTTTTTAGACCGCACATACATTACTTACTCAGTCTTAGTTATGCTCTGTGTGATGTCATTTGCTTTTATAAAGATTTCCAATAGATGCGGATAATCACAAAAATCCAGCCTACTATCAAAATGCTAACTTAAGCAGAAGTTTTATATATCTCGGAAGCTGTGTCTGAATACTGACTATAGGTCAGCAAAGCGTATTTTCGCATTTCGCGAGGCGAGTAAATTTACGGATTACATCTAATTACCAATCATAATCAGCCAAATCAAGCTTAAGGCATATGAACGTACGATAAAATGCCACAAATAAATCGCATCAATTTTTCCTGTTTTCTGTTGAGTAAGCCCAAAAATTATATTTCTTTCAAAGGAAGCGCGGAATCAATATTGAACTTGAGTTATAACAATTATGCAGTACAGAGTCCGAAAACAAAAAAAACTAGTCAACAGCACAATAACTAAGATGTTGAGCAGTTTTGCTTTTGATTCTGATTGTTGTCCGTACAGAAAAGCTAGAATCCGCTTACGAACATCATTACACCCCGCCTAAGCAGCGTAGAGTTTGCTTGGCAATCCTTGAACGGCGCGCTAATCCATTTGATTGATTTGCACAAGATCATAACGAGGACTAAAGAATTATTGGCGATGGTGTGAATTCTTAGATAAAAAAAAGGAAATTGCAAAAGCGATAAATAGCGTATTTCAAACTGCGGCATATGGGTACAAGTGCATTCATTACTACAGGAGTCTTATACATACGATGTTCTGTAATTTGAAAATAATGTACAGCCATTTTATTTATATGGATAATTGGAATTTTCCCCATATTCCAAGTTGTCACCAGGAAATGTTTCATATCCCAGCAAATTCGACACGTGGACAGTCCACTTATGTGGATAGGACATTGGCTTCTTATTGTTTAGTGTTGGTGTTTGCTTGATAGAGTTAATGCTGAGCTGGTTCATTTATATAATAGCTCAATTTGCTTAGACGGTTGACGCATAGCCATAATGCGCACGTCTCGGCAGGATAGCCCAGAGGATGCGATTGAAGCTTTAGGACTTGTGACGTCTTATACAACGCTTCTAGTCACCGAATATTTCTTACATTATCATCAATGTTTGCGTCCATTTCGGCTCGACTGAAGGCGACATTAATACGCTTGGACTTCCTGATTCGCATCTGGTGAGTAGAACTCGCGACACTTTTGTCGTATCTTTATGCAGTGGGGATGGTCTATGCTGAACCGAGTTCAGTATCGAAATCCATTTTTTCGGCATCATGGTCTATCAATCTAGTCTTGAACAAATCCTCAAATAAAGCTCCCAACGGTTTCTGTTCGCGGCACATTTCAAGCTAATACTCTACAATACATAAAATATTGCGTCCTTTATAATTAGACTATCTGTGCGTTAGACATTTTTACGCGCGAATGATAGAAATCATCTGCATGGCTGGTGAGACACGACCAGCCAGACAGCATTGGGATTCGATAATGCAATGTTGGTACATGTCTAACAAGAAAGTGATAATTAATTGCTTTCTATGAACCCATATGATATTGCTAAAAGTGTTTGCCTCGATTTATTTCGTGCAGGGGGCATCGAGAGCTATTATTTTGCTGCAAGTGTGGGTTGCAACGTCTCAGTTTATTTATCAATGGAGTTTGTATTTACATTTCCATAAACCTTTGTAAGCAGACCAGACTTGATCTTAATACGCATAAATATTCACACGTCGATTTCGGGTATTATTTTGGATATCCAAAAGAATACTTTGATCTCTCTTATAAGTGCAGTCGATATTTTAGGACAATACACATAACTTATCGCCTATTAGCTCATAATCCCTTCGTATGTAAGTCGCTGAAAAGTTATGCTGGGTATGGTTTTAACCCATAAATTATTACAGCTTTAGAACGATGTATTATATAAAATGTATTACACAGCAGCTAACAGGTTTAAGCAGTATCTGTCTATCCTTACATAAATGCTTTTTGATGAGTATTTTTGCTTAATTCAAATTATCATTTGGACGTTTGGACGAGACAATGCTTGACTATGAGCACATTACTCCATGCAAAGAAGGTATCGTTGATAAAAGTATGATGCGTCCTACTTTTGGATCGCACACCTCGAAATAGCTGCACATGTATTAATATGTTGGCCCCATCACCAGCTTATCAGTACATGGCGCAGTGGACCTGTTTATTAGGGTTTTAATATAATTTGTACATACACTGCTATATCTCCAAGATGTTTTGTTAATACATACAAGGTCCAAAGACCTGTGAGATTTATGAAATACAACGCAGCAAACATCAATATGATAGAACACAGTTGCATGTAGATAGCATTTCTTGGTTTACACCAGTTGCCGTTGTTCTACTTGGACGACCGCTTATTTTACAGGCAGATGAAAAGTTCTTTTGCAATAAGTATATAATACAGTGCATGCAATATGAATACAGTCTGTACCAGTTTGATGAACATAATGTTCTCCACGTGAAACAATCCAGCCAACCATCTCTAATTAGCTGAGCACTACCGATGAGGCATATTCATGACAGTGACAATGCTGTCAAGTTACGGGAAAATGAGGTACTTTTTACCCCGATCCTACTCTTAACGGATATACCCGCTAAGACATTTCATTCTGTATGTCATTGCAAAACATTAAATTGCATATAGATTGCATCCTAACATAAAGTGATGGCCTGTGGACATTTTCACAAATCAATTACCTCGACAATGAGTTAGGACACCTGATGTATAATATCAAAAGTATTTATTACTATCGCAATTGTGCGCTTTTGCGTGAATTACAAAGCTAGTAAACAATATAAGCACCATATGCGCTAAACTTGGTGGTCAAAATATGTGCATATAGCCAAGGTAAGCCATGCATACCAACGTAAAGAGATATTGCGCAAACATTGCAGCAGTTAGTAAACTCATTTAAGGGCACAGACGTAAACACGATTAAATGGAGGGCCCATAATGAAGCAATACTATGATTGATTTAATGTCATCTCATCTGACATCGGGCCGCTTTAATGTTTTACACATTGCCAATAACATCAGGCCATCCATTAAACTGTCCTAGGGGAATTACATTAACTTCCTTAAGAGCTTGTATAAAATTGGTCAGAATACGCTCCGATATAGCATCATTAAAAGGTGGGCCGTCATCCTCCGTGCCAACATCAATTGAATTTTCAACCCATATGGAGACAGTTAATGATCCCCTTAGCAACAATTGAGATGGATGACTTCTGCTTTGTTGGTGAGTTGAGGGGACGTTTTGCCAAGTGCGGAATAGTAAAGGAAAACATAATGAAGTCCCTTGTTACTGGGAATCCTCGAACAATAAAAGTAGTAACATACCTCCTACAAAGGCTGGTGCACATACAGCACCTGCATCGTGATAGTCTAGTTACTTTACGCGGATATATAAGCATGCGTTTCGATGAGGATGACTACGATTTGAATGTTTATATAGATTGATTTCAGCGAGAGAATAAATGTTTATGCATGTTAATAAAAAATGAATCACCACCGTGATTGTTTTGTTTTAATGGTGAGACGTTAGACACTCCGCTGATACAGGAATTCTGCTGGTATAATGCAATTTGCGGTATAACTTAATGCAAAACATCAAGCAGTATAAGGCAGGTAATTTACCGAGTTGCTGCTGCAATGTGATCCAACACGACGAGGGACCGGAAGAAAAACAAATAAAGATTCAGATGAATGGCAATCATTAAACGTACGGAAGACACTGTAGGGGTTCAAAGGGTTGAAATCACTCATGTTTCTATCATTGCGATAAAGTCTCGACCGAGAATGACTTGATCCAACGACATTATATAATTATACCAAAAATGCATACATATATATATATATATCTCGTGCAATAACAAAACCCATTTTTCGTATATTATTATTACTTTGAAATGCTAATTAAGCAACTATAATTGCAAATAAGTCATTATGACAAGAATCAATCCTTCAGCACAATTATTCTGTCTATAATACCATCTAGACATCATACCTTACCGTTGCACCCGAGGTAAAGAGAAATTATTGCAACATATCCTGGAGGAAGAAACTCTGGCATACCATCAACGAATCGCCCCTCCAAAAGACAATAATCGCATCGTTGCATAACAAGAAGCACTCATAATGCACATTAGGGCTCAGTGTTATCAATGGAATGTTTAAAACTATATGTAGTAATTCCGAACCCATGATATGCGCATTAACAGAGGGTTGCGGTTGACCTCAGGTGATGTAAATGCAAGGTGTCGGTCTTTGGTGAAAAAGTGGAAATCAAATTGACGTACCATATGCGTTGCTTTGTATACCTTGCTGTTAATGTTTTTTGTACTCAATCTAAAACCGCGGTGATGTCGTCCATTGCACACATCTCAATACATTAACTGCATCTTAAGCCCTTGCCCGAGCGCAAAGTTACTAGGTATCATAGTGACATGAACTGTTGAAACGATATCATACCTTGATGGAGCATGCAATTCTACCACAACCGTGCATGCGAATGCATCACTTGTTCGGCACCTGCTATTAAATTCAACATTTGATTATTATAAGCTGCTTCCGTAGGAGAAATAAAAGCTAATCTAGTATCATTTTATCAGAAAACTTAACTCACTGAAAGCTTGAGTTATGCTCAGCCATCAACGTCCAGCACTCGACAAGCTTTGCCTGAGGTTTGATATGTTACGTGCCGCACACTTTTTCTGAACATAATAAATCGGTGTTCGCCTAAATAACAAAATTAATCTTTCATGATCAATTTTACCATTAGCAATAAAGACAGAGCTATGCATTTTAAGGCATTATGATTACAAAAGCTGTAAATATAGCGACTTCCTATAAACTTCAACTTTATAATTATATATGATATATTTCGCCATTCGAAATATGCCACTTTGCATGCCTATTGCTGATATATCTAGTTTCAACATATCGCGCATTGAAATGGATGCCGAGACTTCTGTCCACCACGAGCTAGCACAATTCAGTAGCCAGTGTAATTTGCCATGGTGGCGATACATGCCCAGAGAAGAATTTATCTACAGACAGAGTTTTTATCAAAACAATTTTCATTTGAGTTCCATCTTTCATGCAATTGGATTTAAACTCTGTCACGCATCATTCATTGAAACAATGCATACTTCTTAGCTTTTCAGCCGATAAATAAATTGAGAAATTATTCCTGCAAAATGTGTTATATTCTATATATCTGAGTAGTTATATTTCCAATATTACAAGCATATAATTAACTCCCTTTGGGGGTTGCTATGTTATCATGATTTGATAGGAATACGCCAATGTAAGTGTGCTGCTGATATGTTTAGAAGGCCCGTGGCTGCGTGTTCTTTGCCGTTCACTGTCAACCTCCAGCAATTCTTGGTCACCTACTAAAAAGCGTGTATGCTCACCAGATATGACTGCACAACAGCAAATATCCGATGGAGCTGATTGCTTTTGTCGTCTTCTTCCTAGGGACAAATATCACGTGCCCTGTGGATTACCCCTTCAGTCTTGCTTAATACCTTTTTTCGAGATTCAGGAGGTCGGTACTTGTTTTAAGTGCCGTTTACATCAGGCGTCTTAATTGCTATCTCACACCAGACCGACAAGAGCTCTTTTAAACGCTTGTTTAAATCGTATTCTAATCAATTTCAAAGGTTTTTGTTCGGTGGTACTCGGTGTTGCTCACGCTTTGTTTCTTTGAATTACGTGTGCTTGGAATGTTTGCTGCTCATTCAAAAGGGAAAATCAGATATGAAGTGCCCAGATTTCTTTGCATGCAAGATAGCGTTTTGAACACCATTCATTATCTGCTATTGCCCATATGTGTTTTGTGTGCTTGATTACCTCTGCCCGTTCCACTGTTTGGTTTGACGTATTTGCAACCACTTGCATCGATTAAGTTATATGATTGATATATTCGACATGTCGTAAGATTCGTGTGAACACAGAATAGACGGATTCCAATTTCCAGATTTTCATCTAAGGTTTACACAGCCGCGGTATGTTTGTTGGACCCGTCATTGCATGAGCAGACTTTAATGCCGTTGATTTACCATCCCGCCATTTATCACGTTATAAATATAACATAGTAAAATAGTCATAGCGATGTCGATCATGCCACAGAAAGACAACACGCACACCACGTGTTGATGTAGGGGAGGTGATTTTCGAACGGGATGGGTGGGGAGGGGGTGTGGTTGTCACGAAAGATTCAAATATGTCACAAATTACTGAATAACTGAAATGCCGAGAATTTGCTGGGTGGCAATAATCAATTCTCGCTTGTTCCACTAACTTGAGTGCAGCTGTGGGTTTTAATCGACTATATTGCTCTCCCTAGCCACTTATGTTATTATTCTCCATGATGTTACATTAAGTCAGCACTTTTTTACGATGTGGCTTTTGATTGGAAAAGTACATTACCAGAACCTTTCTTTTAAATGTCAGTACTTTTCATCACATAATGGTTTTATAGCAACGACTACATTTGTTCTGTTGCTCGCCTTCAGGGTAGCGACAATATTCGGCCATGAGCTCAGATTCTTGCGCGTCTAAAGGTTTAATGCCATGACACCTGACGCAAATATAAGACTCGTCCGATTGGGCCTTATATGCAAGAGCTTTCAATATTATATTGCCCACTTTGCTGTGTTACAGCAGACACATTTGCCATTAACCTATGGATACATGTTAGTGTCTGATTCGAGCAGAGATAGGATAGGAATGCAGCATGCGTTCACCGAAAGCTAGTAGATTTGTTTTAGTGTTCGTTTGGCGTAACAAGCTATTTGGATGGCAAACAGATGCTAACAGAAATAAATCTTCTAACGGCCGTTTCTACCAGTTTGGCATTTTTTTCAAATACCAAATATCTAGTTGTCTATGCGGAAAAAATATCTAACCAGCGTCTATGCATACTCGTAACCTCCATCGAATTTTCCATTTATAAGAATATTCTTGAGGTAAACAGAATTCTAGAGCATCAAAAAAGTTAGATATTACTTTGATGTCAACACGGAAATTAATGACTTGGGCCCTCATCATTGTGGAGTCCTCGTTAAAGCGTCGTTAGCGTCATAACAAGACACACTTCAGCTTGTACTGCGCAATCCGTGCAATGTTGCCGTGGTATGCCAGGTAAGTCTTGCTTATCATCACGAGACAGCTGACGACTACGGCTTTTACGCTTTCGTTTTGTTGTTGTGTACGCTACTAGAACCATCTCTATTGCTAGTAATCAGCATTATATTGCAAAGTGGATGTCAACCTGGTTAGTGTAAATGACACAATTCACAGTGACGACATCGGACGTGTAGCCTAATCACATCTGTAGCGACTTACATGCATTGAATGATATGATATCCTCCTCGACCGCCGCTTGATGATGCCTTACAAATCTTCAGAAGAGGAACAATAGAGGCTGTCTGTCACATTTCCTTGGACCAGCTCTTAGATAAGCCCCGGATCTTTTATATTACCGTACCAGGGAATTACCCATTTTACATTATCATTCATAAATTTTTACAGACATTCTGTGGAGTTGTCTGAACGTCTGATTCGGAAGCCCCTTAGGCAAGCTATGGGGGCTGCGTATTACATGTTCACAGATAAGAGAGTGGCTGGGGTGTTCAGGAGGCAGTGAATCTTTCCTCCCATTCGTCATCCCCAAACCTTCGAGCTTGTTTCTTCGTAGACCTTGACTGAATATGTGTATTCAAATATACATACGTACAAATATATGTATATATATATATAAATATATATATATATATATATATATATATAAATATATTTATATATTTATATATATATTTATATATTTATATATATATATTTATATATATATTATATTTATATTTATTTATATACTCTATATATGTACATTTATATTTATATATACATATATATATGTATATATATATAAATCATATATATATATATAAATATATATATATATAAATGCGTATTTACATATTTATGCATATATATACATATAAATATATATATGTGCATATATATCAACATATATTTATATAAATATATATGCATATATATATATATATGTGTTTGTGTGTGTGTATTCTATATAAGATTGTTAGCATTTATTGGTAATATCAACAACTGCTGTTTTATGATGACACACGCGATTCGTTTAAAGATTGCGTCAATTAAAGACAGAGTGAAGCACCTTTCTCTTGGCGCTGTTGTGATAAATGTAGCATGGATTATTATAGCCACAGCAAAAGAACGTTCCTGGTTTATTTCCAATTCCTACGCCTCAGCTGCTGCTGAAAAGAGTTTTCTGTTTCACCACTGGACATATTTCATTAGCTAGTGCTGGACCACCTCCAGGAACAGCAAATATAATCAATCAACACAACTGTCCAAAATGGTTGAACCTTATGTACTTACAAAGCTCTAGGGATAGACAGCCCGAGCAGGATAAACTGTGATCGTGTTTGCGATTTAATGTTTCTATGCAGAGTGTTGTAGGCGTTCCACTCTTTAGTCAATGCAATGTTTCTACTGGTAACATTGTGATGTCGGTTATTGCTATGTTATTTTCACCATCAGATTTTAGTACAAATACATTAGTGATGCAAACTTCAGCCAATTCAGTAATTTAAGCGCAAGGCTAAATTGTGATTTCAAGGCATGGAGAATAAGCGTTGTATTAAAGAAAGGTTAATATCAATGTATTTATCCGGGATGCAAAATATGTCCTTAATTTACCAGAACAGGCACTTTCAAAGTGAATATGACAACATTGTTTGTAGGTCGACGCGAAATTGTTGTGCAATGAATTAAGTTCTCTATTTTGTCCGTCATAAGCAAAATCATGGACGTAATTGGTATCTACCATTCGTGATTTGGATGTGCTTAGTAATTGATGTAATTATAAGTACTCTCACTGACCATCTTAATTGTGGCATTTTCACAGAGTACATCTTTTTTTCTTTTTTGTTAAGAACCTTTTTATGTTATGCGTCACTTGCAACTTTACGTCGCTTAGTAAAGAAATTAATTATTGAACATAGCAGAATAACACCATTTACTTCATTAGCACTGGTCACGTTTACTTATAATCATAAACGCGTCATCATTATTCTAACTTTACAAATAAACTATACTTTAAATGTTACATTTGTTAGCCTTGACGAAAACAGTTTGTTAAGCCTAAGAGGGAATTCCCGAGGCAAAAACAAGAGCAGTGAAAAGGAGTGTGTGTGCGTGTGTGTCTGTCTGTGTCGGTCAGTGCGCGTATGCGTGCGCGTACGCGTGCGCTTATGTGAGCGTAAAATGTCCCTGTGTCAGCTAGCGAATGCATGCCTCCGTATAAAAGGAATATTGAGGTTTAATGTTGCTTTCACACACCATATGATGTCGACGGAAATAAGTGAGGGGGTGGGGGGGGGTAAAGCTTGGGCTCCCCTTCGCAGACGAATTGCATGATTAGCAGAACTACTATCATCAATCTGAATTTAATGAAAAGGCTTACGCAGTAGATGATTTAAACCCCTTTAGTGCTACGGCTAATGATGGGGTCTTTTCCTATACTAGCTTAAAGTCAGCCTTATTAGATTATACCATTTGTTCTATTGGAAAAGCTGTGATAGTACTACATAACACACGCATATCTAATAGTTAATTCAGTAAAGTGCGTGGGCTTAGGCTTGAATGTAACATCGAGTGTGCATTGTATTATTTGAGCTGTGCAAGGCATCGCCCTCAAGGTATAACAATTATTTTCTCTGGCATAAGTAGAGATGGATAAAATGTTTAAAGGGTAATAACCTTTCATCTCATAAACCCAGTAATGTCATTTGAGCATTAAACTGTCAACGACCGTTGGCAAGAGGAGACAAGTGGGAAATATTGGGTCACATTGCAACCTTGTTTTTTGGGAGCACTTCAATCAATGGCACTGTAGTGGTGTGACGAATCGAACCTTTGAATTGACATAAAGAGAAATGTGACATGTTTGCCGTGTTCAATAACTATATAAGTTTATGTTTTCAAGTGCCATGGTTAGAAACTGAGCCGTTTGGTATAGACGGGTATGTGTGCGAAAGTCTTTCAATGCTTAGAGTAGAAAAATAACGAATTGCGGTGTGATGGTAAGATGATGGCAGAGAAATAAGAGGGGTAAAAATGGAGGCAGTGGTCGATTGATTATTTTAAAGCCAGTCGGCTTATAATGATATGTAACCAAACATGTTGTTTACGCAAAACTGACGATGAAGACAACCCTCTTGTCAAATTACTCTTTGACTTCCTCTGGTATACAACACCATGCTTATCACAACAATGCACAGCAAATTAACAATGGCGATCTACGTTACGATGCACAATATGCGTTAAATTAGAGCTAACATTATCTCAACGCTGTCATACAGTCTCGCTCCAAAGCATTGCAGAAGCCGATTTAGATACTTAAATCAGTGTTAGATCGTTTGCCATTTTCCACGCCCCCACACACAAAACTCGGCATGCTATTCATGAACATATTATGCTTCGGATGTCAAGAACCTCGACTTCAGAATTGATTCCGTCATCAATGACATTAATTGATAGCGTCCCATTCCAATTAAATTGTCTTGTTGTTAAGCTGACTGATCAGTATGTGTGACAGAATGCATGTTAGATAGTTAATTGGAAAGCTGAATAAACGTGCATTGATCAATGCGCTATAGTGTTATATAGTACCTGATAGTTTTATGTGCGATATATTAAATGTAAAGTTAGTGATATTGAAGCATATAACATGACAGCGATCGCATGTATTGCCCGATAAATGCCCAGAAATAGTTCGAATCGACCTATCCTGAAACCGTTTAAGTTACAATTACGACGACTACATAAAAAGTTGTGCCATATATGGGTCTGTGGGCCTATTACAAACGTGTGCATGGGCCTTGTGTGCGCCGATGGTGGCCATTTTGAGCTGTTGCGACTTTTTTTATATATTACAAAACCAAAGTAGATACCGTAGCAGTTCGTAGTCTTCTATGTCAGCGTAACCAAAATTAGAACACGAAATCACGTCACAGATTACATTGACCATACCTCAAGGTTGCAGAATAACCAACAAATTTTGACTTTCAACACATGCATATTGGTATTGACACCCGACATGGCAATTACCACGATGATTAACAAGCCATGCCCTGGTTTCGCTTAAAATTCTTTCAAGGACATAGAGTCCAATTAAATCTGTTGATGTTCAGTAATTGTCAGACTCTTTCTCTCTCGAGGCCGCAAACACGAAGCATCTCATCAGAGTTTATCACCCAATAAGCGTCTAAAGGGCTGTGAAGGGCTTACTAACGTTATTTTTGTGAATCCTGTTTACGGCCAATCGCCCTCCGAACTGTCTCAACGCAATCATGAAAAGGCGCCAACTTCGCTGCACCAACTGCATTTAAATGTCTGTTCAGCTTCATTGGTAACGTTGACCCTCATAGATTATTTTAAGGATAATTGTGACAGTTCGAAATTCGTACATAGATTTTCAAGATTTTTTGGGCACAGAGTAAGCTCGTATATAGAACCAAAAAATGTAAAATCAAATCATAGGTCACTGGTGTAAATTTCTGAGAATGACGAATTTAAGATCCACATGCTAGGCCAATGGAAATTAAATAGTTTGGTTCTATTGAAACGTTCGTCCAACGAATTACATTATATTCGACACACAGACAGAACAATATCTGCTTTACAAAAAATCAAGAAAAAAAATGATATCTCGCAGCACTCTACGGCAAGCCATTTATGAATGTATTGTTAATTTTTATCTAAAATGGTGTCAAACCTCCAAAACATTTTTTACCGCCGATGTTTTAAGTAAACTCGGTCATCTGGTGCAGTGATATATGAAAAAGTTTTAAAAATTGTTAGGTCATCGAAGTCTGTGGGAAGCCACAATGGATTTGCTGTTGTATTCTGTGAATGTGGTCTACTACAATATTCAAACCACCACACAAAAAAATTGACCAATGATTTTAGAAGTAAACTTGGTATTTTGGAGCAGTGGTATATGTGCTATGAACAGAAATTAAAAACTTGTTAGGTCATCGAAGTCTATGGGAAGACACAATGGATTTTTTGTTGTAATATGTGTGTGTGATCTATAACAATATTCAAACCTCCATAGAACAAATTTGACCACTGACTTTCTCTGTGGGGAGAATTGAATTCATTAAATGAAAAGAATTCTCCACACGGGATTGGGAATGTTTTCTGTCTTCAACGTGTGGATGCAAAGAATGGAAGCAATACAACAATTCGACAACAATGATAGATTTAATATGTCCATGATCCCTCAAGCAAAACCAACGTACCGTTTAGTTCCCATATGATAATGATATAAGCATTCATAATCTCATTACCAATAACATTTCAGGAGACGATTGAAATAGTTGTTACATCATATAAGATCGTTTGCATTGCGCAGTTTTGGGTCCGCAGCATGAGTAACCAAACATCCTCACATAGCCAATTGACAACGACAAAACCTGTGCAAATCGTATGAATTTGGCGTAAGGCGTCTGTTGACGTGGTTTCAATTTGGAGTCAAGTTCACCCTTTTCACACGATCAAATGCAACACATGTATATGCCCAAGCAAGTCACGCGGCTGTTTAATAATCCGGACATTACATGCGAAGGCATGGAAGATTTCGGATGTCTGACACGGTCGTGTTTGATGAACGGAACAACTAATGGCAAGAATTCATAAACCGGTCTAAAACATAACAGTAAGGCTGACAGGAGCTGCGCTAGTCTATAGTCTTTAAAAAGTATAAAGCAGAAGACAATATCTTTAAATCATGGTTCTAACAGCGACATAATTGGTTATTGCACGCGATATAGAACTCAGAAAAACAACTATAAAGTAGCAAAACAAACTAGTCACGCATTGACTAAAGCAGCCGTTTACATTTAGTCAACTCACAATGTGCCGCTTTTTGTATTTGTACCGCTAATTCAGCCGTGCCTTTATACTGCCTCTCTATATTACTCTAATTCACCCGTATTTGGTGACTAAACTGTCCAGTGCTCACTTCCAACACGCTGAATGTCACACAGGGAGCACCAAACCAATCACCACATCCCATTGAAGTGATAATTAGATTACAATATTGTGCACTCGATCATGCCAGAAAGCTGCTATATATTGTACGCGCACATATAGATATACATATGCAAATTGAAATAAGCGATGTAGCAAAGCAAGTGCCACCGCCATTGCATGAATGAAGGCGGCTAATTGTGATACGAAATATATACACTGTGGAAGCATTTTACCATGTTTGCTCGCACGGAACGCATCGAGCCATGTCAGGCTAACGGCACGCCGCAGCGAAATCCGAAACGATACTTTACTGAAGCTAATCGCGTTATATCCAACATACAGAGCGGATATTCTGCGTACCAGTAATTGGGCGGCGTGTGCCTTAGCATTTTTTTTCAAATAACGATATCATACAACGCCCTCGTGCATGAATTAAGACAGCGCCACCCTGCGACCGACATTTTCAGTTTCATGCTATTAGAACTTTTGTCACCGTTTGGCATAGGTCTTAACACGTAAACATCGGCCGTTCTTTTCGGACCCCGTTCAACCCGCTAGGTAGGTTGTCAAAATGACATGTGACCTCAATTTGCATGACAAATCGTGCACTAGCCTCCCGCCGTTTGTTTGGGTAATCATCCGCTATAATCAAAGGTGTATCTTCAACCGGACTGTACATCTTGACCCTCTTCAGACCGGGACTTTCCATTGAGAGCGGCTGTTACTGCATTGGATAGAATCGGGACCACATTCATGCTCGGTACATTATTAAAGTTTTTCCCGTTTTGTGATATCCGCTTGATGATATTATGTGTTAAGGGCATCATAGCACTTATAATACACTTATATAAACATATATATATATACATATATATGTGTATATATATATATAAATACATACACGTATATACATACATATGTATATATATATATTTATATATATATATGCATATATATATATATAAATACACGTACATACATACATATGTATGTATATATATATATATCTATATACATAAATAAATATATATTTATATGTATACATATATATATATGTATATATATATATATGTATATGTATATGCATATATATGTAAGTATATACGTATATATTTGTATATATATATATATGTATGTTTGAATAGATATATATGCAGACGTATATATATATATATATATATATATATATATATATATATATATATATATATATATATATATATATATTAAGAATAAGTATGCGGATTGAGATACCCATATAGTTGTTTTTGTGTTGATCTTCCGATACATCGCAAGTATACCCATACAAACTGCTTCTACATTATGTATGTGCATATATATATATCTTTATATATATATATCTATATACATGAATGAATATATAAATATATATATTTATATGTATATTAATATTTTTATATATATACATATGTATACATACATTCATATATATATACATACGTATAAAAATATTGCTTTTATATGTACATATATATGTATTTTTACCGCTTCTTGTAGGCAGAACAGATATACGCACTCAGCTATTGTTACGTTTTGTTAATTTATGGGTTAAATTCACCGTTAGTAACAACCCAAAAGTTCGACTTGCTACTATGCTCACTAAGGTAAGCTCATCTGTATCTAATAATGTTAGATCATGTCTGTCATTACTTAATTTAGACTACCAACAACTTAGTTTAATTAATGAAGGTAATGTAAGTATCAGCAGAAGACAGGGCGACAATATGCGCTTTGCAAGAACTGAGTCAGCAGCGCGAAGGCAGTTTGATAACCTCTCTAACACTGCACGAGGCAGATGAGCTTCTTGTGTTTCTATGTACAAACTAACTGGTACTCATGTATTTTTTATTTTATATTGCTTTATTAATATATTTCTTTTTGTAAACTTCCATTTGCGAATAAATTATATATATATATATATATATATATATATATATATATATTATATATATGTATATATAAATTCAAACATATATATATATATACAAATATATATATATATATATTTACATATACATATATATATTTATACTTATATAATTATATATATATAAATACATGTATATACATACATATGTGTATATATATATATATATATAAATATATACATAAATATATACATCTATATATAAATACATGTATATAAATATTCATATATATATTTATATATATTTATATATATATGTTTATACATTTATATGTATAAAAATATATAAACATACATATTGATGTCTACATATACATCAATATATACGTATATATACATATGTATGTATATATATATATATATATATATAGATATATATATATTTGTATATTTATAGATATGTATTTATGTATATGCATATATATGAATGTATATGAGTATATATTTGTACATATACGCATGTTTGTTTATATATATATATATATATATAAATATATATATATATTTATATGGATATATATGTTTGAAAATAAATATATGTATAAATATATATATACATATATATTTGTAAATATATACATTTACATATATATATTTACATATATATATATATATATATATATATATATATATATATTTATATATATATATATATATATATATATATATATATATATATATATATATATATAATATATATGCAGGCATATATATATATATATATATATCCAAACATATATTAATATTGCTATTGTAAATATATATATATAATATATATAGGTATAAATATGAATATATATATATACATATATAGATATATATATATCAACATATATATATATATTTATATACATTTAAAATGGGTATATATATATATATATATATATATATATATAAATATATATGTATATATATATGTATATAGATATATATACATATGCATATATATGTACGTATAAACGTATATATTTGTATATATATGTACCTATGAACAGAGATATATGCAGATGTATATATATATATTAAAAATAAGAATGTGGATTGAGATACCCAGATAATTGTTTTTGTGTCTATTTTCCGGTTCATAATTTATACATCGCACGTATACATCGCACGCAAACTGCTTCTACATAATGTATGTGCATATATATAGATTTATATATATGTATATATAAATATTTATAATTATGTGCATATATATATTAAAATATATATATTTATATATATGTATACATATGTACATACATATATATATATACATACATATATATATTGCTTTTATATATATATATATATATATATATATAGTATATATATTTAAATATAAATATATATATATATTCATATAAAAAAAAATACATATAGATATATATGTATGCATATATATATATATATATAAATATAAAATATACATATATATATCCAAACATATATTGATATTGCTATTGTATATATATAATATATATAGGTATATATACGAATATATATATATACATATATAGATATATATATATATATATATAAACATATATATATATATTTATATACATTTAAAAATGGGTATATATATATAAATATATATATATATATATAAATATATATGTATATATATATGTATAGATATATATACATATGCATATATATGTACGTATAAACGTATATATTTGTATATATATGTATGTATGAACAGAGATATATGCAGATGTATATATATATATTAAAAATAAGAATGTGGATTGAGATACCCAGATAATTGTTTTTGTGTCTATTTTCCGGTTCATAATTTATACATCGCACGTATACATCGCACGCAAACTGCTTCTACATAATGTATGTGCATATATATAGATTTATATATATGCATATATAAATATTTATATTTATGTGCATATATATATTAAAATATATATTTTTATATGTATACATATGTACATACATATATATATATACATACATATATATATTGCTTTTATATATATATATATATATATATATATATATATATATACATATATAGCATATATATTTAAATATAAATATATATATATATTCATATAAAAAAATATGCATATAGATATATATGTATGCATGTATATATATATATAAATATATAAATATACATATAATTGTGTATATCTAGATATCAATATATACGTATATATTTACATATGTATGTATGTATATATATATATTGATATATATATACATATATAAATATATATATATAATATATATATATATATTTAGATAGATATATATGTATATGTATTTATGTATACGCATATATAAGTAGGTATATAGGTATTTATTTGTATATATATGAATGTATGCATATATATATATACATATTTTAATCTATATATGTATAAATATAAATAAGAGTATAAATATACACATATATATATTAACATTTTTATATATGCATTTATATATATACATATATATATATATATATATATATATATATATCAATGCATGCATATATATATACATATATAAATATAGCTTATGTATATATATATATATATAAATATATATATATATATACATATACATATACATATATATATATATATATATATATATATACATTTAAAAATGTACAGAGATATAAGCAGATATATATATAATTATTTATATATTTATACATTTGTTTTAAGAATAAATATGTAGATTGAGATTCCCAGATAGTTGTTTTTGTGTTGATCTTCCCATTGATAATTGATCCATCGAACGTATACCCATACAAACTGCTTCTTTATAATGTATGTGTATATATATATATGTTTATATATATATGTATAAATGTATAAATATATCTGTTGATATGTATATATGTATTTAAATACATATATATATATATACATATATATATATATATATATATATATATATATATATATATATATATATATATATACCTATAGTATACATATGTACATACATATATTTATACATATATATAAATATCACTTTTATATATATATTGATATATATATGTATATATATTCTTTTATATATATATATAATTTTATATATATATATTTATATATATAATATATATATGTGTATAAATGTATGTATATATATCTATTATATATGAATGTATATATGTATATAAATAATAGATATGTACATTGATATACATAGATAATTGTTTTTGTGTTGATCTTCCTGTTGATAATTGATGCAACGCACGTATACCAATACAAACTGCTTCTAAATAACACTGTTCTTGGATGTCGCGGCTTCGTGTACATGTGTGAGGATCGATGAATGCCACCAATGTTTGGCGTTGCCTTTTATTTTGAACACGCGATTGAGATGAAAACTCCTTCTCACAGTTCGACGCGCCTGCCTGCGTCGAGCAAATTACATTAATATCAACCGAACCTGACATTACTATCAACCGACCTCATCAGCCTCAGTTTACACTATTAAGATGCATATCGCTGAACCTATCAACTCCAAAAGACATAAAGCATGCATAACTTCGATTTGTCATAGATATCCCGTCGAATTCGCTTTGTCTGTATGTTGATGAACGTTTGTGCAAAACAAATTATAATACGTTATTATCCTGGCCACCAAAGGGGTGTTACGAGTGCATACAGCTCTTCGTGTTTCATTTAAGTAGACAGAAGGCGTGCTCGGCTAGTATGTTTGTCACAGGCACGACTTACGCTGCTAGTCAAGGACAGCAAAATTAGACGGAATCAACTGCTCCCTCAACGTTATACGATGAGTTTCCGTCTTGTTAGAAGCCGTGTTGGCGATCAAGCACGGACCAATTGGGAAACGAAGTCAATTTCCCTACTATTCAAATGCAACAGAATGATATAATGGGATTGTCCAGTCTTCATAAAGGCTGTAATCGAGTTAGATAGTGCTCGCTATTATGTATTCATTGTATGCACCATATGACAGGGGTCGAAGAGGGTTGTGACATTTTCTATGAGAAGTAATTTGACTCACCACACGGGGTTACAACAGCCCTAGATCATGATTTTTTGCATCATAGAGGCATAACCTTGAATGTATCGGCTGCCTTTGTGGTGTATTCAGTCGAGGGTTTACTTCCAGAGCCATAAGGATATACCGATTGAGCATATTTCGTTTTTCCAACAACCAATAGCGATCGTAATAGATCAACACAAATAAGGAAACTGTCGGGTGATTCTTAGCGGCGGATGATTCCGGCCTGGACTTTTCGGTTTTCTTCAGTTATGCTCACAAACTCCAGCTATTGCATATTTTATACTCATTCGTTTTGTTGATATCCCTTAAAGACAATATACAGCAATTAAATATATTGCCGCTATTTTTAATCCTTGTTTCGTGATGACTGAGCCACTGCATGTCTACTCATTTGAAAGGATCACATCTGACCTGTTGACAGCTGCGGTATCACCTAGCTCCCTGATTGATATAACGATTGTTATTTTTTGGCATTGCGTGATATATGGAAATATTACTATGTTATGTGTCATTAAATTCATAATTCCACTTTGTAGTGCATGTGCCATGGAAGCATTAAAGTTTGCTTGTGAATTGGGCTTGACAGGTCATTGTTTCCAACAGCTATCGCCTGCTGATTAGTATATACCTTCTTTTGAAGATTAATTTCTCTTTTATACATTTTACGTGATCTGATTTCAACCATTGACCGTTCATACAGTTTGTTAAACATCCCTGCGTTGAGGTTCCTATGCTGCAACTACGCACCTAATGTTATACTTTTGTCCACATGTGAATCTTTTCGAATGACCATTTATGCAGACCTGATAATGATTAGCCATAACAATTAATAAATGGTTGCAGACAATCACAGACGGGTGTACATCATATGAAGTAAGGCAAGAGCCGCTCGAGCCCTGAGTAGAAGGTTGTAAGAGTCACTCATATTATTGCATCGCGTTGCGTCTGTCGCTCCGCTGTGCGTCTATCACGCTGTACATAATTGCACAGCATAAAGTATGCGGTACGCTAGATGATACTATTTGCCTCGACATCAACCGGCTGAATGTATAGACTATCTCACTTTCAAACATTTTCAGTTGTCATAATGTCACCAAGCGTCGGATATGGGGATCTGCGTCCATCATTGGATGAGCAAATGTTCATTTGACAATTGCCGTTCATATGCTCCTCTCTGAAGAGTCATGCCAGATTCCTGATCAACTTCATATTAACAAGCTTGAAGGCAAAACAATTAAGTAAATAAAAACATCCTCATTTGCTATCGACGCGATTACCAGATGAGTTTGAATTGCTCAAGAGTATGCTCAATTAAAGATGTATACCTCATTGCAGCATCATCTTATATGCGTAGGACCAAATTTGTGCAGTAAGGTTTACCAAGACTTACTTACAAGATAGCTCCATGGTCGAGCTTTCTTGTAATCATCGAGCTTTTCATCTGGTGAGGTTTTAAATATTACAGCAGAATTTACGAATTAATGTTGAGGAAAGATAGCTACCATAGAGGTACTCTTGTGCTTACATATACTTGCATATCGTACATTCTAACTACATATTGTGGCCTGCAATGTATACACTACATTATACGGACTAGAACGTAGTGCCTCACTAAATTCGGCGACGAAGGCTTTTGTATAAGATTGAATATATCCTATATATCATTCTACCAGGCGCGAGCCAGTTTATTATTATAAGCCAAGTATCTTATATTTCATTGGAAAAGGGCACGGTAAATATGACAGTGGCTGTTTTTAGTAGTGATTTAACCATATCCAGATGACCATGTAATTACGCGGGAAAGCTGGTGTGACGGTGGCATCAGCTTATCAGTTTCATACGAGCTTAAAGTCATCGCTGGAGAGAAGTAAGCGTAACATCATGCGCATATAAAGACATGACTCGCCTCTACTGCTGCAAGGTTTCGAGTGCTGCAGCTAGTGCATCATACGGTGTTGTCGTTACATGCCAAGCAGTCTCTTAATTAATAATATTCGATAAAACACGGGTATGGAATAGCTTGGTTATGCCTTAATGTGCCCTGTATATGGTAGAGCTATCTACGAATCGGATACATTTTGAATGTGATTTTTTTTATACATAATGCATAAATGTGATCCCAAAACAGAGCCCTGGGGGTTCATTAAGCTAGAGCAATGATAGAATAATATTTTTTCCATTGTGATTTGTCCGCATTGTCAATATTTAACAAATGAAAGCCTTTATTATGAGTGAGTGTTATTAGGAGGGGAACATTAACGACAGTAATAAGATGTAAATGGATGATTTCGCTGTGAAATCCGCGCGTTCTCGGTTCATTGTCCTTGAACGAAGTAATAAGTCTGTCTTAACTCACAAATCTTAATGATTATATCAAAAAAGATAACCTTGCTATTGTCTTGACAAGAATACTGCAAATGCCAGATGTACTGTTGCGCAAATAATCAGCTGGCTTTGATTAAATGTCAAAGACCATATCGTGACGCTAGCTCACGACTATCTCGACACCACCAGCTATTTAATCTTTATACATATTCAACCATCCTACAGTGCTATACTATTGGCAATATATTGATACAAACAGCGGTTCGAAAGCAAACACTGCAATCCACGTGGATTCGCATCAAGAAATCTTAATTGAGCAATATTTACTAACGATTACACCTCAAGAATTGATTAATATCATACGAAAGCTTATCTTCACATCGACTTTGTGTATTTGATGAAACCGTACATTTGCCTGATAAATAGCGTAGATTGGTGAAGCTACAGATTCTGCCTTGGTGTAATCTCGTCTCAGTTAACCAACACGTTCATCATTGTTATTTTTCAAAAGCAAGCGGCATCCAATGACGGGAGCGTGTTATCACCCTGACAAGCTGTTCCACGATACTTAATGGGTTGGGTTATTGACCCTTAGATAGGCTAAGCAATGAAGACATATAATGGTGCCGCTGCAAGCAATGTGTCACATTATTATTGTTGCAATAGAGTGGCAAAAACACCTGTCGTGCAAATTCTATAGCGTCACGCAAGAGGTCGCAATGTAAACAATGCATATGGAATGTGCTGATATGATGGCATGATAACAGAGCGGCACATTGCTGTTAAAAATTCTTTGGCCGAGTTGAAAAGCTGCACATTTGAAATCGCGTGACAAGGAATCAGCAAGCTTCGCACCGACCTCAATTTCTAATATTTTCGCCACTGTCCCCGACGCGAGGTAATGGAGCATGAATAAGAAAACACAAAGTTGTGACAAACGGTTTACTCTTTTACTTAATGCATTGTGCACATGTCCCAAACCACTTAACAGTTCATGTTTTGGTTGGAACAAATCATGCTTATTATGATGAAATATTAAATATAATGGTCCATGAAACCATAGCTCATGCAAAAAGAAGGTGATTGTAGGGTACACAACCCTTGATTAATTAATCATCAGTCAAATCAAGCCAGCCGTTGGTAAAATGATATAAATAGAATGCTGCTGTGCACCTCGATCTGCATACTCATGCTTTATGTGGCAGAACAAGTAAAGTAACCATCTAGTAAGTGATGGAGCGTCGATGATGCCTCCAAAGGGATTGTATAAATCTGCCAACTTATCGTTACACAAAATAACCCTAACCCTAACTGACTACAAAGGGAGCGATCAAACACTAAACTAAATGAATGTATACGGGTATGGATGAATTCAATAGCAGCGGAAAGCTTAGATGACTGTCTAAACTTGACAGCTTGATGGACTTGCGTTTATAATGAGTAAAGTTAGTCAAGAAGCGTGTAAAATATAATGTACAGTGGAGCTAGTGAACGTGTGAATATTTGCCTAGGTGGACGAATGCATAAGTGAGTGTGTGAATGAGCTAGTGCAAAGTTAGTGAGTGTGCGATCGAGCCGTTTATTCACATACTCAGCTAGTCAGTTTATTAGTTATTGCGTCTATGCGTGATTCAGTGAACAAGAAAGTCAGTAATACGTCTGTAAGTGCGATTTGAATGTTTGCGTGTGTTATATACTTTGCCGTGCCACAGCATCGCTACTGCTTGTCGAATCGAGTGATAGCTAACGAGATTGTCCACTAGTTAGTGAGTTAGCGTTTATATAGTTAGTGAACGAGTCCAGCATGGAAGCGACCGAAACTATCAGGAAGTGCAGTAGCGATTAAACAACAAAGCACGTTTGTGAGTCAATCAGCAAAGTTTACTCATTAGTGAACTTGTAAGTTAGCAAATAAATCAGCGAATGATATTGCATGCGAGTGCGTGAGTGTGAATGTTTCTATTTGTCTTTCATTTGGCCATGCTTACTCATCACGTTTACTGTGTCGTTATAATAATCACTGTATGCTTCCCAATTTGAACATATGCCGGATCAGCTATCCACTACCAGTTAATATGATTCAGTGGTTAGGTAGCTTATTGTGGAATGCCTGATCACCCAATATCACAGCGGCGGAACTGATATCTATGAATTGATATCATTCCGCAGCTATGGTTTACACGTCACTGACGAGCCTTTGCGGATTTGTTCAGCTCGATGATGCAACTTAAGTGACTTTTGATGAGTGGTGCAGCCTATCGATCACCGCCATTACCTTTTGGAAGCCTTTCCCATTTACTTCCTTGGATGAAGTATTTACACATAACATGAGTCGTATTGTCTTACCACCGCTCTCTCATATCCGCAGGCTGTGGAACGACCGCAGCACGTGGTTCAACCACGATGATAAAACGTGCATCGTGTGCATACCTATTATATATTATTGTCATATATTGGTATATTTAACCGCCAATTTAGGTCTGTGTCAAGCACTTAATTTACATTAGCATAAAATATCAAACAATGCCCTGCACTATAGTTTATCTTCTGCTAATGCGGCATATAGACATTAAGAATACAGATATTATTCATGCGTAGAGTGCGCTGCAAATTTGCTTTGGCGCTGTGCTTTAGCTATTTTCTTGCCGTATAACTAGCGCTGGATATCGAATTTACTCATTCAACAGACGCCTTACACCCAGGAAAAAGCATTGCACTCATTTGGGGATATACATCATCTAATAATGTGGCGAATAACGCTCCCTTGCTCACGAGTCAACGCACACACACTGCCTTCTTAGAAGACGACATGTGTTATGGTCGCATTGTTTTCTCGTTGTGGCATTTTTGGGAATAGCCCATAGCAGTACTCGATCTACAGTCTGATCGTCTGAACAAGCATTGCAGCTCACTGGTGGGCATTGACTAATCCTCTCGGTGACATGCAATCAGTAAAAACAGCTCACCACAATGCTTCTGTTCAAATCTTCAGGATGGACGTTCATGCCAGCTAGACCCACAAAACGGTTTAACCAGGACTGAGCGGTTGGTCAGTCAACCGTTTTACCGATCGCCGGGTATGGTACAGGCCAATGTTTCTTCAGATTATACAGAGTGATTTATCTGCAGTTTATTAATCGTGGCTGTATAGTGTTTAGTTTTGTATTCATTTCCTTTTTTATCCTACGCCGATATTGTATGAACGGTTCTATAAATAAAGAAACAAAATTAAGACCCATCGTTGAAAACGCCTTGCAGAATTTATGTACGGCGCTTTTAACCATACGATAATATATACCAAACAGCCCAGCTGGGGGGAATCTACGCCTATGGAATTCAGCCGGAAGATCTACAATATATGTGTATGAAATAGAAAAGATAATGTGATTATGCGTTATCGTTCATTCCATCACAGATATTATTAAAACATATAACACAGGGAGTGAGCATTTTCTTTAACAAAAAATACTCTGCCTCCAGATTGATTAAAGTAGTAATATTATGCGGGATATATAATTGCACGACAGTATACTGTTAATATAACCAGTGAGATTTGTGGATAGATACATGAAAATTGTAGGCAGCCAATGCTGATTCCAATCACATTAATTAGTAGTTGGCATTTGTAATAAAACCTTAGTATTAAATATTTCATATAAACCTTGTGTGACGGCAGTAATGATGATAATAAAGTCCGCTGTTTTAAAAAGATGCAACAGCCTTGGTTTACGCCACAAAACCAAGATATATTTTCCGTTATGTAAATACCCGTGTTCTATAGTGTTGAGTTGATAATTAACGCATTGGATTTTAATTAATCAAATGTTTTCCAATGGCGGTCGTCGCAGGGTAGAGAGATCCACAAACTTGGTGTGGAATTTCTAAACACTCTGGCACCGTACGCATTCCGCCACCTAAGAAACTCTGCTTCTTGATTAACCACAATAGTTTAATAAGGCTTGGTATCCATCGAAACACGCTTATAACTTGACCGACCTCGTATATTACGGAATGTCAAAATGCATCGACGGTTTTTTTTTGTCTGCGAACGATAAACGGGCATATCGTCTATCCTTCCAAAGGATTTGTTTTTTGATACAGCTTCATTTTGTAGTCTGGGGCACTCCTCCAATATCACAATATCTGATTTATCTTTGAGCGCAATAAAGAGTTTTTATTCTGTTCCCGACACCTTATTAGGGTATTTTTTATTTCAGCTTTTTGTTCAATCGATTGACAGTGTGCATTCAAAGAAGAAGTGCCCTGGGGCGAACATCGATTGATGCAATTGAAAGTGAGTTGAGAAAACACATGCCGGTAGAAAGTGGTCGGTTCTTTTGTGCCACCACAGATCTGACGGTTATTTTGCGTGTGATATATTCAAGTAGAATGTATGAATAGCAGTTATAATGTAGCAGTTCGATGGTCTTTTGCGGTGTTATAACATGGGCTTTATTTTGCCTATTTTAGGTGAAGCTCACAGGCGATCATAAATGTCGGCCTTATAGATGTAGTATGATCAAAGATCTTTTTATTATAAGATACCCGACTCAGACGTTTCCGTTGTGAAGCTCGCAACCAGCGCGCCACCTGGTTTTGTGGAAGCTTAAATGTAAACATAAGCGCGTGGCTCCATCGATCGGCGATGGTATGTACTCAGAAATTCCGCTGTATTTCTAAAATTTAACGACTTTTGATAGAGCAAATACATAAAAACAAAGCCAATTACAATTGACACCTTTTTATCAATTTGTGTGACGACTTATTAACTACAATATTATTTTATGAACGAGCCCCGATCGGACGGTCAAGTACATACTTTCTCAGTAGTTCTGTACGGCTGAATTTACCCCTTTTTAAGACTAAGTCGGGCGTCTAGTCTACACTTATTTGATGTTAAAAGATTAATCTGAATCATATTGGTTTGATCATTAGTGTGGACATATTTGAAGCGGAATATAAGAAGTTGATTTAAATACATGCTCATTGTTGCCCGATTAAATGATATTTGATTTGTCACCCGAACCTCCATCAAATCAACAAACTGCATTGTCGGTTGATGGGGTCCCCTGTGCAGACGTATGGTTGTATTATGTAGTACTGTAACATGTATTCTTGGTTATTTTGAACAGCAATATAATAATGAATTATTTCAAGACATAGCATATACTAAAAATTTTGATGCAGCATGAATTTAACAATCATTATCTCTCTCTCCCACACTTTCTCTCTCTCTGTCTCACTGTCTCTCTCTCTCTGTCTGTCTCTCTCTCTCTCTGTAACACAGTCTCTCTCTGTCTTTCTGTCTCTGTGTCTCTCTGTCTCTGTCTGTCTGTCGGTCTGTCTTTCTCTCTCTCTCTCTCTCTATATATATATATATGTATATATTGATTTATATATATATATATATATGGATATATATATATATATATATATATATATATATATATATATATATAATATATATTAAGGTCATTACAACTAAAACTCTCAGTCTTAAAAGCTTACTTAGAACAACCACAAATGAAATGAGATCATCAGCATACATTAGAAGATTAACAACAAGCAAACTAAAACTACACTAAACACAACAATTATTCAAAACCAGAGCTCAATTCATCGATATAAACACTGAAAATATATGCCTCGCTGTCTTATGCTATTAAATACACCAAATCAGCCAGACAAAGTTCTGCCCCATCTTACTCACACATCTGATTGGAGTACCATGCAACCAACCATTCTATCAGTATATCCAGAAACACCTTTGGTCGGCAAGCTCCCCCCACCACTACAATCTAAGGTGTAGTAGTCCTATACACTGGTGTGCATTTTTGATAGAATAGTCTTTGTTCATCTGCCATAGAGGGCTTTTAAGGAACTAAGTTAACAAATATCAATATTCGATTTTTTCGGAAATCTTCACACGCAACAGCACTTAAAACAAGTAAGAGCAAACATTTTCATGTATGGAAAGATGTCAATGTCTTACGATTTTGTCTGTCCTTATGGTCCCTTAACTTACAGTAAGCCTCTCTCAGGGAATGATGCAACCTGATGTTCACCATAATACATATTACAGAAACATGACACCTGCATGATTCTAATGAGACATCTTTAACTAGAATGCTTACAACCCTGGCTTTCACTTGCTTACTGTATAATATTGTGTCAATGAATTTGCGGCAATGTTACTTCTCCTCAGACATGCTCGTAAGTCATAACGAAGTTGGTTGGCTGCTGCGCGTTGAGTAGCTTCCACAAAAGTAGGGGGCGCTGCCTACACGGAGTCATGCATTTGTCGGGTATCTTATAGTAACAAGATCTTTGGTATGATGCATTTATTTGAGACTAACCACGGTTCGTTTATTTTCATTCCTTCGTCAATGCACTTGACGATACAAGACATTCAATTAGAACCAAATTATATACTTTAGTGCGAAAACATTCATGTTTGTCAGAAAATTATTTAATTATCTTTGAATGCATTTATTCTTGAGGGTTGTATGACGGGATCTCAGATGATCTTTTTAAACCTATCTTTAGGTTGTCAAGTGGAAGTAATGATAATACGCATATAAATTGATGCACAAGCCCAATCAAACAAAGTTGGAAAGATTAACTTCAGCTATTAGTTTAATGGGTTGATCTCCTTAGAGACTGATTTGAAGACAAATATCATGAAGTTAATGAAAAATATTGTTTAATCCGCGTTTTGTGAGCCAAAGAGTACACACCCAAATACACGCACATAAACTGACGTCTACATCGGGCAAAATCATGAGGTTTATTCATAAATGGAAATATCATGCTTTCATTATGGTTGATCGTTTAGGGCGGCTTCTGCATTGAAAGCCCTTTGTGATATCGTTAACGTCGAAAGCACCTACCCTCCGGCAAATAATGATAATAATACAGTTTTCCTGACAGTGTGCTTTTAACCTGTCTCTACAAAAGAATGCATTCTACATTATCAGCATTGCATGTGGTCGAGCATAAAGAAGGCGAACAAGGAAGGAAGCCATCAAATATTGGCTCCAGCGCAGTTCTAGTTTCACACGCTAACAGAACAATTGCTCCAGACACCTCAGCCTATAGAATTATACATTATGCTACTCATCCCAACACGTCCCAAATCAATGGTAAACGTGATGTTAGCAGGTCAGATTCGCGAATGATGTTATCGTTTACACATTTGTTTCAACAGATATTAACTATTCAGAAGTTGGGTAGAGTATTTTAATCAAGTCATTTATTACAAATGAACCCGAACAGATTCGCGATCATCAGTAGTTTTGGTTTATCGTTTGAATTACTGCTAGTTTCTTAACAGGATTTCACGCAAGGCATACATTTAAATCAGGGCGCAATCCATCCCATTGTGTGTAGTTGCTATTGTTGTCACAATTGAGATTTTTTTTAATACTAACATGTTGCATCGCATATATTTCCCATATTAGCCGTGTTATTCCTAACAAATGCTGCGATTATTCATTTAGTATTGCAATGTGCAGTACTCATTTGAAATTTGCCATCTCACATTTAGCTTACGTTATTCGTGTCATCGTTGGCTTGTGACTCCTAACAAACGCTAAATTTGAATATATATATATATATAAATATATATATATATATATATATATATATATATATATATATATACATATATATATAAATGTATATATAAATATATATACATATATATAAATATATATATATATATATTTTATGTATATATATATATATATATATATATATTATATATATATATATATACATATATATATATATATAGCAGTAGTATAAGTAAAATTCATTCCCTGTGGGTCCGAAGGTAGAATAGGCCCACTATATCCCTCTGCATGTTGTAAGAGGCAACTAATAGAGGGCAACCTGTTTGGTTGTGACTTGTGACGGTGAACAATGGGTTCCTGGTTGTTGAGCGGAGTGGTCATTGAAAGAGTCATATCCGTAACACACCACTATGGCCCGGATATCGCCTAGACACGAGGCTTGAATGGCCTGGTCCAGTCAACCGGCTGGTGGTGACTTGCTCTAGGATAATCATTTCCATTTTTATCTTTTGCAGATACATTTTCATTCTTCCTAGAAGGCGGCTGCTTAATCAGGTCGATCTTATCTATCAACCTATCTTGGCACCATATAACGCGTGAGTGTTGGTGTGCAGTTAAACACTATAATTGCCTTACCTTACCAATATGCCCCATAACTAATACCCCCCACCAGTCACTTTGCCAATGGTGTTACATTGTTCTTTTTTCTTTCTCTGAATCACATATGCTCGTCTATTGTGCTGCAATTATGTCCCTGAATTGATTGGTATTTGGCCTTTTTGTTACAGCTACACAAAACAAACGGTCTGTAGGGGTTAATGTTTAAGTGCCAATATACGAACACTGGTCCGTTATATCTTTCAACAATTCTAGCACAAGTATGTAAAACTGGTATTCCCACTGGTAGTACAAAAAGGATAACATTGCAAACAACATGGAAGATAATATGGAATCAAAGAGTAATAATATCAAATGGACAGCGACAGAGAAACACGTAATCGAAAAACCTGTTTGCTACCTGTAAGGTAAATAATACGACGTTTCAGATTGGCGCAGGACCAAGCAATGTTTTTGACTAACTAATGTAACATATTTTGTCGTTGAATTGTAATGCAAATGGGCTGGTGCGTATTGTATTGTGTCTATGTAAACAGTTAAGAACACAATAGATAGTACAGTGTTAACTGAAACGATGGTCTTTTGAGCTTGTGCCATGTTTTGAAATTATGGCTGTTACTTCAATGTTTTGCGTGACCAAAGCTGCCTCGGGTATTTACCGCAGTACATTGCAGTACATCGTAGGGATAGAATATTTTCTATCGGATTTGATATCACGGAGTCGGACTTATCAAGCTGGCGTTATAACTTTGTTGGTAACTGTGTTGTTACATATCCATTTATAACATGTTACTAGATGTTGTTAGTATATCCGCTAATTTGCATTACTGACTGTAGTAGAATCAATTGAAAATGTAAATAACCTTGGAATTTGTGGTATCAGCATTACTTTAGTGGACTTTTATATTGACAAGTCATTGATAACGACACCCGTGGAGATACATCTAGAATAGCCAGACGGCAGAGAAATAGAAAAACAAAGAGTCCCATCCATGGAATCGTGTTAGAACCAGAGGCCATATGTGCCGAACTTACTCTTGTCTTCGGATGTTTATTGTCCATTCTTCCGTTAAACGTATCTGGAAGATTATATATTTACCGCTAGTTTTGGCAATGTCTGATTGGCCACATAACTTATCTGGCATATATGTCGTGTAGCTTCAGTTGAGCAGAAGGCTGAAACCGCCAGTCACACACCATGTTATCTACCATCAGCAAGAGTGCATGTCTACAGATGCGCTCGAATCAAGCAGCACGCAATGGGTGATGCTTACATGTCCATCACTGAAGATGCCTTCAGGCTGCGCATTGAGTATCTGTACGATTGCTATAGGAGTGAGTAAGCACGAAGCGACCGTATTCTGTCACAAATCGTGTTGCATAAGTATATCACAGCAGAGTGAAATGTTGCGCTGGTATAAAGTCATTGTCGTTATTTATATCGCCCATCGACGGCATCATGCTGCTTAAGACTTTACCAAATATGAAAGTCAGTTGTTAGGGGTAGTGCGCTGCACTTATCGCAAAAGTCAGTGTGTAGATATAGTTTACAATACATTTGTGGATCAGAAGTCTGAAGAAGCTAGAAAGATACAATGTTCAAACAAATTTATGGTAACAGGAAATTATACAACTCATCATTTTATCAGTTAACGTGCACCTAATCATTACTCGTGTTCATTTCTCTTCATTTATTGAATCAAAGTCGTCTTTATAAGTGATTTGTCTGCTGCTAGTAGTGATTGCTTGCATGTTCAGATAAAAGTGCATACCGAACTGTTTGCTCCTTATGGTACATTCGGTCAGGAGGGGTGCCTCGACTAGCAATTACATTTTGTTTACAAAGTGCCTAAACCTTATCTAGTAGGACAACATTCACCATGTTAAATCACTTGTAGTTGCAAGATACTGCAAACACCAGGATGGCGCACCAATGTGCCTATCCAAATATAATGTCAAACGAGCAATGGTCTATGGTTTTAGTAAGGACAATACATACGCATAAAGATAAGACCAACAATGACTGTCACATTAGCATGTGGCAAGAGTAGCAGAACATGCGGGATCAATGAAATATAGATTCAGTGGGTGAGGATGAATGGTTAATAGGGAAAGTTGAGCATTCAACACAGCAGCAAATATTCATATATATTTACATATATATATATATAAATATATATATATGATATATAGGATAGAGAGATATATAGAGATAGAGATATAGATATATATATATATAGATAGATAGATCTATATATAGAGAGAGAGATATAGATATATAGATATATCTATATAGATGTAAAATATATATAAAATCTCTCCCTATATAAATATATATATACATATCTTTATATATATATATATGTATATATAGATATGTATATATATATATATATTTATATCTGATATATAGATCTTATGAGAATACATATATATATAGATATCTATTTATATACTGATATATATATATAATATTATATTTAATATATATCTTATATCTTCTACTATCTATATATATTATATATAGTATATAGATATAGAGATACTATAGAGACTATATAATATATATATATAGATATATTTATATATATACATATATATATACATATATATATATATATCCCTCTCTATATATCTATATCTCTTATATATAAATATATATATATATATATATATATATATATATATATATCTGTGTATATATACATATTTATTTATATAGATGTACTGCGGTGCGACGTGCGAATTGATAACAGAGAACAAATGGAAAAGTTTGATAAATAAACTTGGTTATTGCTTCCCATGACAATTAGAAACATAAAGATTCGGTCCTTATGTGCGTGCATCTTTAACTAGTCGTATACGCAAAACCTGCCAATATCGGCGATATCAGAGGATAATATCAACACTCTTACTAGGCTATAATATGCTTCTAGATACGCTATAGTAAAATGGAGTGGTAATTGATATGCTGCACGTCCATAACAGCTCTATCTTGTACCAAGTAGTCGTCCGCTTTCCTACAGTGCGCTAAAATGAAGCTTATATGATCCATCTCAATAACGCCAGCATGCATAGACAAGACTCCCTGTTGGTGTCTTCGTATTCAGTCGCTTAAAGGGAAATTTATCTCTCCAACTTAAACACCATCAACTTCGTGTAATATGCTATCAGAGTTGGTGTGCTGCGGAGCGCATGCCGACAAACTGCATGAGTTAGAATGCATAAATAAAGTTCGGTCCTAAAATACATTGATAAGCAAATCGATTGGGTGGCTCCTTTGAAGACTGCCTCCTCGAGATTTACATCATTTACTCAATACGTCAGAAATGTCATTGGTAAGCACATGCAGCACTGATGTCGAAGACGGACTCTGACCTGTAATCTGCTAAGACAGACAGCGCATGCTAAGCTGGGTGTAAAAGTGATCGAACCTGCCCAATCAGCTGCTGTCTGTTATCTTCAGACCATGTAATTCTGCACCCAACAACAAAGACCCTGAAGAGCTGTCATTTAGAGGACAGATTATGTCTGTTATTACCACGTTTGGTATATATCTTTTATTTACTGGTATTTGAACAATTGTAACTTACAGTATTTAGTTAACAATAGCCATACCTGGCATGATGATTATGAATTCCTGTAAGTGAACAGGCAGGTTTTAGAGGCAAAATATAAACAGTTAAAGTTTTCGAAGAAGTTTGGCAAGAAAACCAAGAAATATGATCATCCAGACATGTGTATGGCGCAATACGGTATGTCTAATGAAAATGAGGAATGCCCAGGATTGTGTAAACACCTAATTTATGATTGGACGTGTTCTATATCACATGTAAGGCCCTACGTTTGTCTGATATCTGTGATCCTTCGTGGTGTTCATCTATCTATCTATCATATTGCTTGTGCCAGTACTGACCTTATATTGTGTATGTAAAAGTTGATACTGCCAAATGAGTTTATCATTAACATCATATGTATGTTCTGAGTATTAAGGACGATGTTCTATATATGAGAGCTGATTACAAAGCATTTATTTGTGTCAAATCCATATCAGGGATACTAGATCTGTTACTACCAATGAGTAAATAGAATGGGTAGTATACTAAAGCCTGAGTGTACTAAAGAGAGTAGATAGTGAGGATACTATGCCTAAGGCTAATATATCTAGGACATTATATTACAGTTCTAACTTCATTTTGAAAACCAAGACATTGTGTGTGTATTCAATGCACAAATTTTAAGTAAAAGTAAGTCAGATCAGCCTTATAGAATCTCATATTTCTACTTCTTGAGATGACTTAATTACATACAGCTTTTATGTCAACTCAGCTGTTAAAAAGTGAATACTGTATTCTTATTACTTTTTTTACCGTGTTTATCTACAATAGATCTGCTATGCTACCTGCAGTGTTCTACAACATTATCATCATAAGAATATTGTCAATTATAAACGAGTCCGACTACAATAGGCTCTTTTGTCCATATTTGGCTTCGAGGTTGTTATAATAGAAATACTTTCAGCGGTTCTTTTAGAGATCTGTAATACTGATCCCATCACAAAAACTGGGTCAGTTAATGCTACTCGGTTCTTGCGCATGGGTAGGGGGGCATGGCCGCTTCCAAATATATTTTGTCAAGCACATGTTTTTTGAGTGGGGGGGTGGGGGGGGGTTCCAAGCGGCGCAGCTAGCGTTCTTATTGTGGGTGCGATAATTTTACATGAGCAAGCTTCTCAATGTGTTCCTAGTTTGTTTCGAAACACAGACCCTGTGGCTACCTCAAAAAGTTCTGCGGGGACGGATGTATGGCTCAGTACGTGAAATTCTATGTCTCTGGATATCTGGATGATTGTCATATCTAAATATATATAGAGCTGTAGGTTTCGACACAGTTTCACATACAGTTCTGGAAATGGAGGTTGAGTGCCAGTTTTTCAGCCTACCCCAATCCACCCCTATCGCTCTACCCTAATCACCAAGAAGTTTTGTTCTGGTATCCCAATATCCATTCCTTCTGTATTGTCACTCTCCCATGTGCCAATGGATTGCTGTTTAGTGAAACATGAAGTTCCTCTGAGTACTGGAGACGCTACTCAAGGAAGCTATTCTTTGTGCCTTCTGACCGAAGTTGGATACTGGCCCGTCCGGAAATATTGTTTACCTCTTGTTAAACGACGTGTGTGTATGGCTTATCGTTCCCCTTCACCTTTGACTTTACGCGTAAACACTACGGATATACTACTTGAAATGCCCTTTTCTGCAAACATACGGTTGTCTGATGGAACCTCAAATTTTCGTAAAAGACGACACTTATGGACCAGCACCATTGAATCAATGAAGATAAAATTTACCCGCGCAAATCAAAAAAATACTATACATGACCTATACTGCTGCTCGTTAATATTAAGCGCCAATCGGTGTGACATTAAGGTTGGATAATTTCATCAGTAAACTTCCGATGAACGTATCCGTCAACATGGGCATAACAAACGGAAGCAGATAAAGGGAGATATTTTAAATAATTTGCCAGCGAAATTCATGGCCTGTATTTGGTTAAGCGGCTGCTCCAAATATATGACGCAAGTTCTAAAAGAGCACATTTCGGGAATTGACATTTATCGCCGTCTCTTTAGCTGAGATTATGGTGTGAATTGTTGGCTCTTAATAGCAACTTGATACTAACGGTTGTCACACAACGACCTACATGAAATATCCCCATTATCATCACCGTCGCAATAATTGATAGCAGGAAAAGGTCGCGCAGAACGGTATTGGCAAAGCAGAACCTGTTTGCCCGAATATATGTAACTCCTACGCGATTTAAATTCCAAAAGTTAATACCTTCATTGTCATAACCACCCACTGAAACATAACTTTAAACTCATAGCTACCATTTAGTATTATCCATAATAACATATGCCGTGCAAACGTACATCAATTGAAATCAAAAACCTGCAATAAATATCTCCTTAGGTTACCTCAAGGCATAGCTAAACATTATTGGCTATTTTCTATTCGGATAAATAGTTCAAAAACATACTCACAGAGAATTGTAGAACAGCAATTATAGCTGTTCGTGCAAATATTCTGGAATTGTGATGTATTTTTTGCACGTTAACAGCAATTTTTATTGTTCTGTTGCTTAATGATGTGCTATGAGGTAGAATATATCAGGAAATGATTCGTCCGATTATATTATATCAAGTAATCACAGGATTTAATCTGCGTGATGCACCTTCACTTCACCGTGATGCACCTTCACATCCAGATCCTCGTGTTAGGTTACATTGGATGTGGTTGGAAGGTAATCAATAATGTATGGGCTCTGCAATAACGATATCGGATTTTCGTTTCCAATAATTACGCAGAAAATCGATAACTAATTGATGTAGATCCTGTGTGGCCCCTTTAAAGGTGTTAAATTGAGCTCTCACGGCGATCACTGTGACATTGCTAACGAAGCAAAGTACATGATGTATCTCACTCATAATTTGTCCTTGTCACGGAAGGTCACTCTGCTGAGTAGCTAGGAGATCATCATCCTGATCATGCACTATATATGATGCAGGTTGAAAATCATTACTTCAATCCTATTTGCAAAGATGTTTCTGCCATGGGAAAGCAAATCAAACGTGCAACAGAGCTGTATATTCAATTGATATTTGTGACCCCTTTTTCCTTTCGTATATTATATTTGGCCTCTCGTTGGATGGGACATATCTGGAAACTAATCCTCCGCCAGTGCATCGGTACATTCATCTGTTTACATACATAGATTTGTGATTCTGAAGCTAAAATTAAGAAATGCTAAGATGAGGTATATATATATATATATATATATATATATATATAATATATATATATATATATATATATATATATATATATATATATATATATATATATATATATATATATATATATATATATATATATATATATATATATATATATATATCTCTCTATATATATATATATATATATATATATATATATATATATATATATATATATATATATCGCACGTGTGTGTTTCTGGCTGTGTGCGTCTGTGCGTGTCTGTATGCGTGCATTTATGCCTTTTTGTGCCATTGTATGTATGTGTGTATGTGTATGTGCGTATGTGTGAATGTGTGTTTTTGTGTTTGTGTTTGTGCGTGTGTGTGTGTGTGTGTGTGTGTGTGTATGGTGTTTGTGTGTTACGTTTCCCTGCAGTTGTGTAAACTCATATTCAGTTTGGGCACTGTACTTGCCTTTATATGCCAGCTTCCTGCACTTAACTGGACAAGATCATTCCAGTCAAGTCTTGAGTTTTTGCTACCCACAGAAAGCTGCATAAAAGCATTTGCCGCCGTCATGGTGGCACCATTTTAAAAACAGCAACAGCCCACATCGTATGGCTGTTGGCCGGGGTAATCCTGTTAAGAATAGTTGCATTTGCGATTTTTTACTGCATTTCACCTGATTGCACTTTTTGTGTAAACACCCACTGCACTAACGCCGGACCTCCTCGACGCCTCACCGCCAAAACACAAATGCTCGACGTTAACACAGCATTGTTGTTGATCAATGTTACGCATAACAATAATACCTGTTTATTTCATTATTGTATGATTGTACCTCTGATACGTCCAGTTTGGGATAGCACACAGGTAACAGCACAGGTTGTGTCTTAATAAATAAGATTGAAATTTTCCTCAGTGAGAGAAATAGAGTTATTGATGGACATGAACCCGCGGTTTTTAATTGCCACGCAAACACCTGTGCTTGATATTGAGGGAACCCTTTGCGTTCGTGAAATGTGTCGTCGGCTTGACCATTATATACTTTGACCACTGCTACATGCACAACATAAACCGCCGTGGAAAAAAATAAAGCATATACGAGGAACACATGAGTTCATATTCGGTTGGTGTTTGTTCGGTTGGCCTTTATGTTACATAGACTAACTTGCTGGAAATATTCAATAATAATCGGTACATGACGGAATAATCTAATCGCTCTCTCGTGACCAGGCATGCATCATCAATACCACTCTAGAGATGTTACGAGAACATTATATAAAT
>CM067356.1:25956646-25999146 GCA_034190875.2 Urechis unicinctus
CGTGGAAATATTCCCGTAGATTTTTGAACGTGAATCACAGAAAAGAGATACAATTTTCAAGAACATCAAATATTGATTGGTCTTAATACATAAACAATAGCGCACAGTAGTAAAACCCTAATGAAATAACACCCCCCACTAGCGTTTGAGAGCATTCTTCTATTTGTCTGCCAACAGTGTTATCACCCAGGACTCAGTTGTAGTGTGGCTTTGCAGAATGCTTTCTGGAACACAACAAATAAATGGAGAAATATTTTAATAATATATGGATTATACTGAGAATATTAATATATACTAGTATTCGTTGATTAATTTTAAAGGGATCATTAATGTCAATTGTTCTGAGCTGAATAAAAAGAAAATATCACTTTGGAAATTTGGTGATCATAAATTCATTCTACTGGTTCTTACCAATAATCATCTTGCACAAAGCTGTGTCAATGAACCCCTCTTTGTTTCCCCGGGAGTCGTTCATACTGATACAACTCATCAGATCATTTTTCATGAGCCTGCAAATATTTCTAAAATAAAAAAGATCATATTAATATTATGCAAATTAAATTCAACCGTTCATCTATGTCACCTCCACTCTTATATCTTGTCAAATATTCTTAATACATGATGCTAGATGTGTGTACCTACTTGTCACGTCCTTGGAATCTGTCCCACCAACTGCACCAAATTCTGCAACTACAATCATATGTATATTCTTGTTTAAAAAGCCATCAATCACCATAGAAATTAAAATGAATTAACTATAAACTATGTTCAAGTTATCTTTTTTTTACCAATATTATCATATTTGTGCACGATGACGCAATAATAGAATATAAGCCATAAATTCAAAAAGAAATTCACCTATCAACATTTTACCTATAACCTAGCACAATTATATAGCCAAATAAAAATATACAAACTATTAGTTTCTATGAATAATTCTTAAGCCTATTCATTTGTAATATGGCCAGGCAAAATTAAAATTAATAAATATCACATTCTATTACCAAATTGAAGTTTTATTATACAAACATATTTTCAGTCTTTGAATGAGAATGGGAACAAATACTGAAACCATTGAAATAATGAAAAGAACATAAGAGAGTCGAAAATTTAAAATTCAATTCAATCGATCCATATGAACAAAATTTCCTAGAAATACAATTCCACGTTGATATAACCTCGTGGAATCCACGTGGATTTCACGTGGATATTGGTGGATCCACATATCCACCAAAATTCCATGTGATTTCCACGTGGATTCCACGTTTTGCGCCCGCTGGGATATTCTAGCAAGGGCGTCAAGTTAGATAAATCTGCCCTGCGGCCACGATAAATATATATTACGACCAGACGTAATCCCATATACTAAGATCACTTCAGGTTTGTTCAGATATATAAAACCCTGCAAACTTGCGCAGTTATGGCTACGCTTATCGCGATCCGAGTAATAGCTGTGGTTTAAGACATTCCAAATTACGTCCGCAAGGTCTCACTGACAGAGTTGGTAGCGTCAGTTATGTTAGTAGACTCACTAAGCCTGGAGATATGTGTATATAGAGAAGGACATATATGTGTATATGTTGGAGATATATAGTGTTCAAGCATGCAGTCCTTGTTTAGCGTGGTTTTGCTCACAATTTCGATGCAATTATCACTAAATTTCGACAAATCACTATTAAACCAATTTCCTGTTGTGCTTATTTGATCTATTTGCTCTAAATAAAAGACTCGAAAGCGTGCATGGAAAAGAAATTTTGTCAGTGGAACGTACAAATGTTTGAACTTTGTATTGCTCGAGTCATGGCGATATTCTATTGACGGTAAAGCATCAATAGGAAGTTATAGCCAACTTTATCATTCGTACTGCTCAGCATTGTCAATGGCTCATGAACAGTAGCCACAGAATATTCGAATCAATAAACTTTGATGTTGGTGAGCATTACACGCTAACAATAGACAAGTTATATATGCAGCTTAGACAATAAACAGTATGGAGAGGTGAGCATTGAATCTTTACAGCATGCAGGGCACTGCTTTGGCGGTCTGATGGATAAAGCAATCTCATACACGCCAACCGTACGAGCATACTAGTGAACAACGGCATTCAACGTTTGCTAACGATGGGCAAAAACTGGATTGTATAGTCATTCAGAACAGCTCGCGTCGATTGCTCAACATTGTATTGTAGGAACAAGAAACACATGCGGTATAAGATTGATTATAAAAATTTTATTCCTCTCGTTGAGTATTTGTATTCATCGTTATATCGCACCTTACATGTATCATAGGAGCACATTGCTGCAGCTTAATGTATGATATAAATATGGTGATCATTAAATGATACTAGCTGAATGAACAAACTTATGAAACGAGACAACATTTTACACAGTAAATGAAGAATCATACAATGTAAACCTCATGATGATTGATGGCGAGGGCAAAAAGACCGTTATGGTCCATATGTATATATATATATAGAGATATATATATATATATATATATATATATATATAGAGAGATATATAGATATATATATATATAGATATATATATATATAGATAGAGATATATATATCTATAGAGATATATATATATATATATATATAGATATCTATATATCTATATATAGATCTCTAGATCTCTCTCTATCTATAGAGAGATATATATATCTAGATATCTCTCTATATATACCCTATCTCTCTATATAGATCTCTATATCTCTCTATCTCTAGATCTATCTCTCTCTCTCTCTCTCTATATCTATATATCTATATATATATATCTCTCTCTCTCTATATATATATATCTATATATATATGCTCGTAAAAACCCCTTTTATTTGCTGTCAAATCGACGATGTGTTAATTTGTTGCAATCCGGCTGAGGACGCTGCCTATATGTGCGCATATAGCATGAACTTGCACTTTTGTTTGCGTGTTACTTCTTGTAACTATTTGGCCTAGTCATAACTCTACTTGTTTCTTACTTGTTATCTGCATTGAATATTTTTTGAGATATTCATTGCAAAACAAACTGTGTTTATTGTGTGCTTATATGCTATATGCATGATAAATCATTTGTTCAAATATATTAGAGAACAAGCGGCATGCATGTTATTTGGTGCTAATTTTGATTTATAAGCTTCCTTATTCGAGTAATTTTTTTAGCAATTATTATAATTGCTGCAAGTAAATGAACTCATAGATATTGTTTTTTTCCAACTAATGTGTAATTTTTTATTTGTTCCTGTTCTGGTTCTTGTGTTACAAAGGTCAACTTTGTGTTGGGTATGGACGAGTCGATGGCCTCCCGAACAGTTGAACTTGATTTATCAGTAAGCCTGGGTAAACCTAACGTCGCAACATAATAACCTTCAATCGGTGACCTACTGAGGCTATTGCTTCATTTTCATGAGTGTGGAAAATTCATTGCGTTCTTCAAAGGGAGTCTTTTCAAAACCAAAACTGTGTGATACATTTCTCTTTTCCAACGGTGCCCAATTAAAGCCTCTTCACCGTTTTATATCCTGCCTCGTCGTCAAATCGATCCATGTATATCAGAACTGATTCACTTTCACCATCACTATCGAGTTAATGTGTGATGATAAAGTCTTCGTCGTCCATTTTAACGACATTGTTTGCATCGTATCTAAACCCGCGTATGAGTTAGAGTTGTCAATTCGAAACCTCTTACAGTGTGAAACGCGCTTTTTCATATGGCCGCTTAATGCGATGTTTCGAAAGCACGCAGTCTACAATAACGCCGGCAAATAATAAGGGGTTTCCCCTGGAAGAACACTCTAAGCTCATTTTATTCTGTAAGAGGTTTCGAAATGACATTGGTCGGCCCCGATTTACCAATGACCATCTTTTGAAGATATTGCCTCTGATTTTGGGAGGTTTTTTTCTCTCTCTGACCGTTCTTTCCCTGTCATTACAGAGGCCAAGCACCCTTGAAGTAGAACCTCCCTCTCTGCGTACTCTTCATTAGAGGCTGAAATAACTGAATAATGTTGTTCATTGTCAGACAGTACACATGGATATATTGCGCAATAATTTTTTCGCTCAGTTAAATGACTGGTAAATAACATGTTTTCCGCAATCCTCATTCTTTAAGTACTGAAAGAGAAGTGTTGTTCTTTCTCTCGCACTACTTGCTGTGGAAAGGCCACATTCATCTACAGCCCTCAGAGAATCAGCGACGCTAAACAACTTATCAGTGTAAATAAAAAGGTTGTAGTTTATTACCTCATTTAAAAGACATATGTCAAGAGCAGTATTCAACTATGTCCGCTTGGTAGATCGCATCTGCACAAACAATTAAACTATCCCCCGGGCACCCCTTCCCTCCTAGAAACCAATGCTACGTCCGACAACCGGGTTCCAAACAACCTTCACGCAAATAGATAGAGCTGTAGTGGCCGTACTTGAATATTCACAATATGGGGATCGCTCAAATTTCACAAGAGCATTTTAAAATGATTTATTCATGTCCATGTGCAGCAATGTTTCTGTAGCAACAAAGAAATCTAGCGATATAATTATTACGTTTTTCAGACAGTGCAACCAGACAAAAACCTTCATTGACACCGCGCATTGTGAAACACTAAATAATGAAACCATAAGTATTGCATAACTCATTCGGCCGCGTTATGATGACCGCGGATCTCAGAAACCTCTGTATTATCGCCCAACCTCCGTCGTATCATCTTCGGATGTCTTGTAACGTCTCACCATGCCTAATTTAGCTTTAAATTAATATCCCATCGAAAATAAGCAATCGGTCTTATAAACTGATAGAGAGGTGGAATCGGATGCGGATTTCTTTGCCATCGGCATTAGAGAATCGTTCAACGTAGGCGTTATTTACACTTTTTGTATGAAGTAGGCCTTTTAATGTCGATAACCATCATCAATACGCTTTGTTACCATCACGCAATGATTTCGAGTTTAGTTCGGACTACGATTATAATGTGACATTTATTCTAGTGGTAGTGCATGCAAATATTCAGAGATCGAAGAACAAAACTTAACTTGCATCTACTGTCTAAATGTAGTGAGTGTCGGGCAATGATACTGTCGATTTGTATTTTTGTTTAACGTCAGTCCTGATACTGTAAGCCCGCGTTTGATCTTAAAAACTCGGTCATTTGTGCTTAAATAACGATAACTAGGTTGGCGCAAATAATTAAAGTAGTACCATATAAGGTGTAAACCATATTGGAAGTACGTTCATGACTGAGCGCTAAATATATCCGCGAAAAAGCAACGTATTCTATGTATATTTTCACCACGACCCCGTTGTAACCAAAATATCATATAACATAAACCATCGCCAATACCTCATCTTCACCAGACAAAATCAAGCCCAGAGAATAGATCAATTTCACAAGGTCAGGAAAATGAATCTTTTAAAAATATGATCATGTGTATTGGATCGCTATCGTTTCTAGCAGGTTAAGTATAATTAGATACCACACTCCACACTGAACCTTACGACCCGCTGCTATGATTTCAATTTGCAGTAATTAGGAAATATCGATTCCTAAAAAAGTAAGATGATACGTAACTACGAGATCATTTGGCCCGTGGGGCTCCCTATCAATAATAATAGGATACAACGCGTCGGGTTACAATCATGACAAACGTAATTATGCTCGTTATGTAAATCAGACTTACCAATTGTAATCCCTACTACTCACCCTTGCAAGCTTCCTAAAATGTCTATGCTACGTTCAAGGTATACTGACTATGACTGAACTGCATTGTCCAGATGGGGCACATGTGGTGTTCATAACAGTTAAACTCAATATCTGCTGATGGCTTTGTTTACTTTACAGTTGAGGTGTTTATGTTTGCTCATGCTACGACGTGGTATGTCGGTGTAAAATGGGTCCAATATATTGTATTGACCGACTTTTTGGGACTTAAAATGTTTACCGCCTTGAAATTAGCAAAATGGCTTTGTAAACGGTGTTTGGGTTACTCTTAAATTAGTACTGATTTGGTTACTAGCCCCTTATGGTACACGGCTATGATAATTTTACTTATTGCTGGTTCAGAAACATGACGATACAGTACTTAACTTTTCTGATGTTGTTTTAAGTTAACAAATGGTTATGAGATGAGCCAGGCGAAGATGACGTATGCTTATTATAGTCGAAATAAATCGGTCACTGAAGCAGCATAGCGCTGTCTGATTGTTAACATGACCATTTACCTTACAATTGCATCATTTTCATCATATTAGTTTAGCGGTGTCGCACTGATTATGCATTGGCGTTTAATGATCCCTTCTAATGATATACTGCGCAATGAGACAAGTTGCCAAATTATGAAAATACGGATACCACCCAGTGAGAGGTATAGCATTCGCTTTGCTTTAACCTAATGAATGTGGACACAATTGTGCCGGTGTCGTGGCTACATGTCATTTCCCTAAAAGAGCTTAAAATTATCGTGCGCGAAATATACTGTGATGTGCTTAACACATAAGATCCATGATTAAACATGTTGCCTTGCAACAATGGTATATGTCATATTGGATTATGTAGGTATATGCACTAGCATATTACTTAACGCATTATGACTGCTTTGATCATAAACATGAATAACAATTTATAACGCCCTAGCGTGGTAAATATATCATCAAAACTCATGCCACAAACCAAATACACTACCTGCAACGGGCTATAGATTATTTTTGAAAGCTCAATAGCGAGGCCGCAGATTTATTACTACTGCTTATGTCGTTGTCTGTATCATATCAATTTACTTGCGCAACCGTTATGTTTGATTGCACTGAATTTGAAACAAGCTACCATGTTGACTGTTACCTTAGGGATAAAGGAACAAATGGAACCCAACAACCTCATAAGTGTTCTTTTTCTAATACCAAAGGAGGTTTCGTATTTGAAAGACCGAATTTTACGCCAGCAGTGATGCTTACCATGATTGCCAATGAATAAGCTATTTAAGAGCGCATCTTTCCCCTTTGCAATGCAATCACCCATGCACAACTAAAGGTTACATATGCAACATACCTAGCATGGTACATAAGTAACTGAACAAATGTTAATACAACAATTATGTCGTTTTTGCACGGTCTCTGTCACAATCTTATCAGTTTAAGTACAAACGAGGACTATATATAAACGGATGTGAGGGATAGTTCCTCTATTGATGGTACCCACCCGACAGTGGTCAACCATCGCTATCTCCCATCATCGTCATCATCATCATCAGCAGCAGCAGCAGCAAAAGCAACAGCAGCAGAGCAGAATAGAATGATTATCATCATCATCAGCAACAATAGCAGCATAATCATCATCATCATCATCAGCAGCAGCAGCAGCAGCAGCACCGAAAGCAATAGCAGCAGCAGCAGCAGCAGCATGATTATCATCATCATCAGCAACAACAGCGGCATAATCATCATTATCGTCATCATCATCATTATTTCCTATCATCCCTTCTCATCTCGACCAAATTTTATAATGCATAAGCATTTCCGTATATCTATTGTCGTCAACCCAAAAGGCTTATCTCTGTTACGTAGACATGCGCTAAATAGAATCAGAATAATCTTAGTGGGTTCTAAATGAGTCTCACTCATGCGTTGTGAAAAAAACCAGGTAAGCAATCAATGTATAGTATCGCATTTGATTGACCTCAAATGAAAATGTAGAATAGCTGATAAATAAAATCGCGGTGGATACCAAGAGTGTCCCTTTGGTTGTTAGAAGGAGGATGACTAAATATATAATGTTAACGACAAGGGTACTTGGCAAGCGTCAAGAGAATGTTGAGGCATTGTTCTAAGTGAACAAATCAAAACAACTGGCATGTGGATTCAATCTCGGGTAAGTCAGTGCATATTTTCACTGAGACGAAACTGCATTAAACACACTCAAATAATTCAACCATCTCCTGATATCCGTTATTTGCTATATATCTTGAATAACTATCACAAAGCATATACACACAACTCTATAACATGCATCCCAAAGAATAAACGTTAACGCAATTCGAAATACACAACTTCATGGAAAATGAAAATGTTTCCCATGCATGGAAAGTGTTAACGGTATAAAATGTTAGTTTCACCTTGAATCCCGCCTTGCTAGTATGTGCATTTAGATATATACGTATATCAATGTATGCATATATATGTCTAATTAACCCCATATATTTTTACATAAATGCATATACATATACACATATAATTAAATATATACGTAGGTATATTTATGAATATCTACATCTATATAAATATATGTTTAAGTATATATATATGTATATATGCATATCTACATATATATAAATATATATATATATATTCATATATATTCATATATGTATGCATGTATATATACGTGTATATATCTTAATATATATATACTTAAATGTATTTATAAATATGCGTTCATATACATATGTACAAATACATATAACTTTACAAATATGTATGCATATATATATATGTATAAATATATATGTGCGTATATATGGATATTTATGTGTATATATAAATATACATATATGTATATTTATAACCATATGTATATATGTTTCCATTTGTATCCATAAACCCCACTCATGTGACGTTAGAATGTATCACTCTTCTATTAGTATTCGACTGACATAAAATGCAGCAAGGCTACTCTCCTCTGACTAGGACACAGAAGCAATGGTTGCTATAAACATGTCAAGCGAGGGAACTATTTATTAGATGCTTAGATTAGATGATTTTACAACAATTAGGTTGCTGAAACGCTGGGAATCTCGGTCACATTCAACATCGGAAGGATATCACGAATGGGGATGATGGAAGGGCTCCATGTGACAACCCAATGGCAAAACCAGGCTATATTCTTTTGCACTGCACCGTTACATGACAGCGGAACATAAAAGGAAGCTATCGACGATAACTCAACATAGTCTTAGCAAACCCAACATTACAGCTTGACAATGGAATACCTTTTTGAGCGATATCAATGTGTTCCATTACGTTTATTCAATTTGAAAGGTTCATCTTTGAAATGAATGACAGGATAGAGTGTGGTTTACAGCATGCACTCCTCCATGAATTTGGAACAACGGCGCTATTGTGTTTGACCAATTGCATATTAGTTTAAATACGAAGCCTCAAATTGTGTGATACCACATATGTATGATGATAAAGTCACATACTGATGGCTGAGCAAATGCTGTTCATATTGGATAGCTATGCATAAAATAAAACTGCATATTGATCTTATAGACGGTAGGGGTTTTTACTGCATGACCGGTGACTCAGATGTATCAGGTGGTAGATGTCAAACACGTGAGCAAACAGTCTCCCGATACGTGCTGAGCTCCTTGTTTATATCTATCATTTGCTGCCTTGTTGCTTTTCCCTTTAAGGTGTGCCTTGTTTATAGATCGGGCAGGGACCTTGCATTGGCTATGATGGTCGATATATCCGGCTGATCATATGTTGCTAATGTACTCTGTCTGGCATTACATTACCTGGACCACTAATCAATGGTTCTTGCTTCGATTGGATAAATTATATTAATGCTTAGCTTATTTTTATCGAGCGTCATACAAATATCTCAACTCAATGCCGAGATTGTATTATGGCATGGAACACAACAATATTATTCATCCCTCTATTATTCTTCGTCCTTACAGCTGTTAACCGCTCACATACCTTATCAAGATGTTCGATGGCTTCATTCCTGTTTATGAACTGAGAGTCGCTGTATATTGAGCTTTAGTAACATGAATGCATCGAGCAAACAGTCGTGGGTTGTAATATGGTAGGTGTTACGAATGTGGTTGTGCGGGTATGGCCATCGAATAATAGTTGGTACTGCTGTATCTACTATCATGTTCTCACTTGTCAACAATCGAGTTTGTCGCTGATAAAACATTTTTGCTGCAGTTCAACATCTTTATAAACGTGATTTGATAAAGCCATTACAGCACTGACTGGTCATCCATTATTAAATTATCTTTTCGATTGTAAAATATTAACGTGCATTGAATATCGGTTTAACACGTAAGTTCTAACGATCGGCGAGACGTATGTCACAGGCGAATCATTAACAAGCCAATGCACTAATGGTGTCAGTAAAATAGCGAAAAGGAAATCAAAATCGCAGGGCTGAAATAATGATCCAATCAGATTACGGAAGACATCCCATCTTGCAATGGCCACGCTCACTGACACACGTTCAGAGTACTCCAACGAAAAACTCAATCTCTTTGGATGCGGTTTAAGTAAATTGTAACAGTAAGCAGCTAGCTTAGAGTACCATGAGCATTTTATCTTATTCAGCCTACTTTATTTGATGCCTGATAATTTTGTTGTTAGTTTACATTTAATTTGGTTACAATTCCAACAAATCCTGGAGATGTGATGCTTCGGAGAGGATGTTTCATCATTATACGATCCACGGGTAAATTATTTCAATGCTTTTATCGTGAAGGAATTTGTCTTAATCGATTTGCTTCGTCTATGAAAAATTGTATTTCATCGTTTTGCGGGCGTTTAAATGGAGTTTACTTGCTATCCGACAAAAAAGTTGTTCATTGCAATATATCTCATTCGGTGCAATTCGCACAATTCGACAAGGGCAATTGCAGGGTTGTATCATCAGCAATTTTCGATATCACTGACGAATAAAATAAATAAAAGGATTAAAATAAATTGAGCCCATGCTGTATTCCCGAGGTACAATAATGATTTGAACTTGTATGGGAGAGCAAGTGCTCCAGGGATCACTTTTGATGTTTCAAGAACTGACAGGAGAACCCCAGATAAGGATAATTTGTCGCAGATATGCACCAAGAGAGTAAGTATAAGCGTCGGGGTTACATCAATATTTGAAGCACATATTTCATCATGTCAACTTAATATCGATTGAGGCTTTTCTGTATATGTTCAATAATTTATGACTGCAACTGTGCATCATTGTTACATAATGCTTCATATTGAACGTCACAGATGTTAGTTAATTTCCTCAGATATAGGTGCATTGTTGATCACGACTTACTCTGAATATTACTTCTGAGAAACGATTTCATATGATGTCTGTAGTTTTTCCGAAAGCAGTTATCCTCATCTTAAAACATTAATTGTCATTATCCACAGCTCTCCAAGTTGGCTTTCTTCAACATTCCGCTGATACGATATCTGTGATCGGGTTTCACATACTCACATAAGCAACGCCGGTAGTTTCATCAATTATCTGACTCGTGGGGTATTGTTATTGACCATGCAAATATCAAACATCGGGTTGATAATATCTTTTTTATTGCCAACATAAATATGTCCACTATCATTGTATTACGGACAATGACACTGGCCGTAGCCGTTGACAGAGCTACACATTTTCTCTCATTCATGGAACTGCTCAGGTCTCAGAATAAGTTTATAGTGCGATTCTTGTTATAAATGTCGAGTCTCCTATAACAGTGGCGTTATTCGTGCGCAAGTTCGGAAATTAAAATGTTATGAGCTTACGAAACGAAAGCATTGATCCTGCTTGGTACTTCTCTAATTCAGTAATCTAAAAACGACACAAAAACCCAGCAACCCGCAATCTACTCTTTGAAGCAATTGACACTGTATAGGCAACGTCGCTTTAATGGTGCTCTGGCTTCGCAGAGCTTGAGATATGTTTAAAATTATTACCAAAAATCCAGAATACTAATGACATATCATTACCCGTAACGAGTTGCATTGCTGGATGTAATTAGGAATCCACCGAAACAAAATTTGATTTCGTATGCTAGATAAATGCTATTATTAACAAAGGCCTTTAGAACATTCTCTATCAAGAAACATCTCGAGACGCGTCAGATGTAATGTTACACCGCGCGGAAAGAGAATATTGATCATGAATCACAGCAAAACTCTAGCTTCCTGCTGCCTCCAAGTGCCACATCTCCACGTACTATATAGACATTTGAAAAGGAAAAACATGCAAATCCATCAATGAATAGCCACGGAAAGCCACTTTAATCAAGTGCACGAATTGTAATTGCTTCTGTATCCCTTAATATTGTCTTCCAAACAACTTCTACATTTTGGATTCGAGTGATAGTACTTTTAATTCAAGTGCTTATCGCACGGTTATAGGTACTTCGCTTTAATCAATTCTTGATGTGGTCAATAAACTCAAATCGGTTCATTAACCGTCGCATCCGATCTGTTAAGGCCAAAATCTAATGAAATGTCAAATCAAAGTTCTAGGTTAGACCCAGGCGTAAGATGTAAAGTGGGCCCGTTCTCAGAGACGCAGTGAGTTTCCCTTTGTTTACATTTTATTTTGTCGGAGATCGTCTCTTGTTTTTTCACATTTTATCGCTTTCATCCATCTTGTGACCGACCAAACAATAACAATGATATGATTGAAAAATATATATGTCACTCTATGTTCAAGTGACACCTGTCAGATAACTTTACCTGAACAAACTCCTGGAACTGAAGACGGTTCTTCGCATTCTTCTGACACCGTGGATGACTGCACCCACTGTATGGAAGCCAATCCGTCACATTACCAGCATTTGACCCTGACAGCACCAGTGCAGCCACATGCTTGGAAGAAATGGCTGGAACCAGGTTTGACTTTTTCATATTTTATTGATTATTGTAACAGCAAAGACTATTTAAGGATTGGTATCCATGCTAAAATGAGTTTTTGTCATAGAGGTTTCGATAAGTATAATTAAATTGTTAATAATGGCTGTAAGCTTTTGTACAGATGTTTTTGTTAGAAACATTATAATAAAAAATCATTTACCATTGTTCATCATTATCTGACATGTGCCCCAGTTGTAGTCAATAGGATAAATATGCCACTTGCAAGGTCCAAGTGTTTACACAGATTGGTCTGAAACCAGGATGGTAGGTTATGCAACCAATTGGAATTGGGCTATTCTTTAGGGAGGTAATGACTCGAGGAATCTGCACACTGCATACATTATCTTCCACCTCTGCCATTAGTTGGCAGCAGCTACATAGACACCTATAATATGATGTAGTGATGAGGATATTAATGTATGTCATTATTGGCATATTGTATGACAAATATGTTTTAGCTGTGTACATTCATAGAAACTCGGATGTAACACTGACCATCATATAATGCCATAACCGGTATTTTCTTTTGTAAGTCAAAATTGGCCTTCATTTATGCCTTCATTGAAGGACTAACTAATATGCCTACAAGAAAACAGCTGCTGTACTTTCTTGCCTATATATGTTCTCGTTCAGAATCAGTCTTAATTTGCCTTTGATAATGCCTGCTATATCATCAAGTGCATCTCTATTTATTAACATCAGCTAATTAGAAATTAGTTTACAATTTGTGTCGAGGGGCTTTTATGCTAACATTGTACAACTTTGTAAACATGAATCCTTGCAGCAACTTGATCAGAAAACAGCATATTTATATCTCATGTGTACTGCGTGATATGGATAAGTTATTTGCAATAAAGCCCAGTTGTATACTGCTTCCTGAGTTGATATTCATTCAAAGATTCATGTAACTTTGGTCAATAAATAAACTTTTATGACTTTAGTGATCCCAAAGCTATAACCAAACTCAGTAGTCAATGAAGGTGTCATGTGTAAACTTATCATTTCAATGGATTTACAGCAGATTTGGAGGGTTTGCATTAAAACACATACTAAGTGTAGGAACAATGAGTTCCGGACAAGAGGGTATGCATACTTTTTTTGTAAAATGTATGGATCAACTTTGCGCGTTATATACCAACACATATACGATGGACTGGTGGATAGATACGATCAATCCGTATGAATGGATTTGAGAAAGTAATCCTTCAAATCGACCGCAATATGTCCCACATGACAATGTTGCGTCATATGGTTAATCCAATTTATCGGAAGCCACTTTATTCATCCGACGAAAGAATAGGAACTGAAAGCATCTCCGATGCACATATCACAATCATCCACCAGATGCGCTTTCGATGTGCTATAGTACATGGAATTCATGTTTATCCGCATCAAACAAACTATTTTGCTTTGCCCCTCGTAGTTCTTTTGCATTTGGCTGTACTTTGGTTGATAATAGAACCAGGATTAGCGTATAGATATCTCTCCCCCATGGTGCAACACAAACTAACAGAAAGTGTTTTTGAACGATTATTATACACAGAAGCAATCCAACAATAGGCTACAAATGCAAAGCATTCAACAAAATGACTATAAAATTGACGGGCTTATCAAATATTGTGACTATACTAATTTGCGTACAATTTTTAATTAAATTGTTCTCGAATAATATTACTCTAATTTAATCTCCTGCACTTCACAGCTAATGCTCAAGGAGCACTGAATTAATCAACCTCATTAGCACGAGCATTTAATATATATGGTGGTTTAGAGAACGAAAGAGAAAGATGATTTAAATATTTAACTGTGAAATGAAAAAAACATGTGTCCCCAGTGACATTAAGTTGATGCATGAACATTGATTGATGAGAAGCTAGCGTTTATATATAAAGTATCAACCAGCATTGCCCTATTTCACGTGGCCGAAAACAATCGAAATTTTTCAAATGATGTAGGTAACGCGAAACATATATTGCGAGATATCCATGCGCATGCACTTACTAATGACAGAAACGGGTTTGCCTTTCGAATCATTGAGACAAATATATATATATATATATGGTTGACGCTTTACGGCGAGTCTAAAGATGCTAAACCACCTAAATTCAACATGGGTGAAAGAGTCCGCATCAGTAAGGAACAGGGCAAGTTTAAAAAGGGGTATTTGCCCAATTTGAGTGAAGAATTGTTTGCAGTACATAAGGTTCACTATGGTAAACCCAATGTCTATACTCTCATGGATGATGCCCAAACTGTATTGGCGGGACGATTGACGAATCAGAAATGCAACAAGTAGGTGTTAAAACCGTGTATCATGTGGCGAAGGTGTTGAAAGAAAGAAGGCGTAAAGACGGCAAGCAATACTTTGTCAAGTGGTGGGGGTATCCAAACAGTTTCAACAGTTTGGTCGATTGCCTGTAAGTATATAAAAACTGATGTAGCAGTCGATTCACCAGTGGAAAGCCAGCGTGACAATCACAGCGATCGGGTGTGAACAGATTTTGGTCAATCCATACCCAAAGCAGAAATCGTGTTCTTTGCACAAATCATCAACCTGTATACGGTCATTGTCGTCAACATTTACAATTTATCGGTGGAAAAAGGGGACAGTAATTTATGGACTGCATTACTCAGCAGCAGTTTAGGATATATGCTACCTGACCCATCCCTCAAGCATAAAGTGACGTCGGTAGTATGACATTCCACATGACGTTGCCGAGCAATAGCTCCTTGAGCTATCAACCAGAGAACACGCTGACAAAATATATCACTCAATTACCCAAGACCATCAATTTGATTGGTGAATGGGAAGTGGGTTTGGCTGAGATACAGTACCCATATAGCTGGTAAAACATTGGTGCCGATGTGGGGTTGACTATTCTGAATAAAAGCTTTGTAGAATACATGAAGGATTTAGGGGTTATTCATTGTTTGTCTGATCATGAAGAAATGTGTCAATTAGCTGACAGGGGTAAAATGGCACATTCCATTTACACTGACATCAAGAAGGGGTATTATAATAGTCCACAAGCCTTGGTAGATACCATGAACCGCCGAATGACGGTCTTAGGGGAATCTAGAGTCCAATTTGGTTACAATCACCAAATACAGAAAGCTGCAATTCAATTGATTGATGATGTGGTAGTGGTATTGACTGAGAAATTGAGTCTGGTCTTGGGCTTTGACCATACTAACCAACGGCCTTGGAACAAGTAGGCGAGCATATTGTCGATCTGAACAGTGGGTTGTATGGTTTATATGTCTACTGCAGTGCAGCACAACCGCAAGTGGTAGGCGACACGGTGGCGCCTCTGTTACGCATCATACCCCTTAAAGATGAATTCAAAGGTCTTATGGTGACCCAGACCTATGAACATATATTTTATTCTCCTGTAACGACCAAATCATTTTCCACTGTGGAAATCAATATAAGAGATGATACTGGCCATCCCATACCATTTGAATGTGGTAAAGTGACAGTGATGTTACATTTTAGGAAAGAGAGAAACACTTTGTTTTGATATGGCAGATCCATATACATCTTATTATACACACCAAGCCGGAAATGGTTTCCCCGTATTCATGGGGAGTAGGCGACAACGTGGTCATGGTTTGGGTAGCCTCTTTAGCGGTTTGGCTCGTATGGTGATGCCTCTAGTGAAACAAACACTGCCCTCATTGTCCCGGAAAGCTGTACCCATCGTCAAGAAAAGTATCATGAAAACAGGAGCCAGGGTGGTCGGAGATGTATTGAAGGGTCGACCTTTGAAAACGGCCGCTAAACGACGAATGATACAAACCAGAAGTGAATTTGTTAATGATTTGGCTCCAGCTATAAAACGACATGCGCGAGGCAGTAACACAACAACCAAACGTGGTAGACCATCGAATAAGAAACGCGGCAGACCGTCCAAGCGTGGAAGACGACGACAGCAGAAAGGTTGTATATTCGGATAACCATGGCTCTCGTCCACCCGCAATCGTGCCCCGGTACCAAAAGTTAATTGGATCTCTTCAGCATTCCACCGACTCAGAGTTGTATTGCACATGGTCATTGGGTGGAACATCACCTGGTTTCGGCACTAGGTGCAGGTCCTGTTGAATTTAGTGTCAGTGGTTCGGGTGATGATTATCTCGACCTGGCCAATTCCTATTTACACATCCAGGCCAAGGGGGTACAAGCCAATGGTGATAATTTTCAGGTGGATGTCCCTGTGGCCCCTGTCAATCTATGGTTACATTCACTATTTGGTCAAGTGGATGTAACTCTCAACGAAAAGCTAGTATCTACCTCTCCCGAACACTTATCCGTATCGGGCCTACATGGAAACTTTGTTGACCTACGGTCCGGCAGCTACAAAGTCACAGTTGACGGCAGCTTTATGGCAAAAACGGCTGATAATAAAGGGTGGGTATTTGCTGAATAGGGTGGATATGAAACTGCGCCTGGTGATAAGCAGCGATCCCTCTAGTCTTATGGCAACGACTGAGAATGACTTTCACCTCAAGACGGTGTTGACCTCTGTAATTCTATTGATACGTAAAGTCAAATTGAAGCCAATCAAATACCCTATTCGACGTGTGGAAATCTCGGGGAAATATGACAGTCAACCAAGAAAATCTATTTCTGGGTCAACTTCCAAAGCGTCTGGTTTTGGGGTGTGTAGATAACGAGGCTTTCAATGGTCACTATGAAAAGAATCCATTTCATTTCAAGCATTACAACATGAGCTTTTTGTCATTATATGTGGATGGACAACATATCCCAGCCAAACCCTTACAACCCCATTTTGCAGACCATATATACACACGAAGTTACGCCAATTTAATCATTAGCACAGGACAAGCCAATCAAGACGAGGGTAATCACATCGCGTGGCACGAATATCCAAAGGGTTATAGTTTATTTGCCTTTGATCTAACACCTGATTTAGCTGAAGGAGGTAGCCACTTTAACTTGATCAAGCAAGGAAACATCCGCTTGGAAATGCGTTTTGCTGAAGCTCTACCTAATACCGTCAATGTTATTGTATATGCCGAATTTGAAAACGTGATTCAAGTGGATCAAGCTCGTAACGTTTTATTTGATTACGAAGCCTAAGTATGGATTCGGTACCTGATTGCACAAGATCCCTATTCTCGTCAAATAGTTCGAGGTGTCTTTGCCTTGGATACATTGGCTCGAAGCCTAGTCCAGCCTAGTGGTCTGATTTGTAACACTCAGTCAACCTGGGGAACACTGGGTGGCCATTTATATCGATCATGAAGGTCGTGGAAAATATTTTGATTCGTTTGGTTTACCTCCTCTCCAGCCTACTTTTCATAGGTTTCTCATGCGTCATTGTGTATCATGGACCTTTAATCAACAGACTGTGCAAGCTTTAAACTCTAGTGCCTGTGGTTTGTATTGTATGTATTACTTGCTTTTAAGGAGCCGAGGTGTTTCCATGAAGCATCTCTTGCGTGTATTTAAGCAGGAATTAGTTGCTAATGATACCATAGTATACGATTTGATTAATAAAATATACTAAAAGAATTGTTGTTGTTGTAGTTGCCTTGTTTGCGCAATCATTTTATTGGCACGATTGTAAAATACATACTCAACGTGAATCAGGAAAAAAATAATTTTGTTTTACATTTTCTAAAAGTACATAACTCAAACTGAGACAACCATAAACTTATCACAACAACAAACATAATAAAGAATTAAATCAGCAAGGGGCGCGTTGATACCCCATCAGTCACGACTTCCCGTTTGCGATAAAAATATGAGAGAGAGGCTCATGGCTGGGTATAGGCGAACATCTGGTTGTCCACGCAGCAGAATCCCCGATTAACACCTGACCCTGATTGTTGCTCTCTCAACACTTTTAAGTATTTGTTCAGGGTATTCTGGGTTTTTTTTCAGCCTTTTGCAAGATGTTTTGTCAGTGTGACCAAAGCAATAGTATGTTTTGCTACACAAACTGACAATCCCATCACCACACCATTCTTCTTTGAATAATCCGGGTGTTCGTTTGTCAAATTTTTTACGCTCGAGACAGCACGGTTGATCAACCCAAACTTGACCTCTACACTTGGCATTCACCCATTGCTCAGGGTGAACCTGACAAGTGACCGCTGGCATCCATTGATCCCATTCACGGTAAAATGCCTCTTTCAAGTCAGGTTTGACCACCTTTTCCAAACATCGACCCGAAATGGCAAAATAGGCAGAGTCGGTGTCCATTTCACAATATTCGAAATCACACCTATCCACATATTTAGCAACAAATTCAAAGTAAAACTCCAACGTGTTTAACGTGATTGAAGCTTTGGCCATTTCGTATGTGGATTCGTCTAGTTCGTTTAGGGTGCGAAACGTTTTATTGTTAATAAGTTTGATTGCACCACGCTTATCCACATACTTTACATTTCGATGCTTGGTTCGGCTTGAAACCGTGCGCCCGCAAGCGGAATTACCAAGAAATTTCATGGTATCCGTCACTAATGCTTCGTTGAGATCAGCATCCCCGGTACACCTACAAAGACACACAATGAAGAAGATAATAAAGGTTTGATAGATACTACATGTTTTGCATCGTAATAAATAAAAATAATAATAATCAAAATGATTACGTTGGTGACGAATGTGAATGCGGTCAGTGTGGACCACTAAATCCTACCACTCCAATGCTATATGACGGCGATATGTAGTGAAAGGTGCAAAATCCGGAGAAACTCTTCTGACTGAATGACCGCTTGGCATTTCTTGAGCTAAGGCGTAAAGATACAAGGCGTTAGCATAATAGCCGACTATACCACTGCATAGTTTGGCCTGGTCCTGATATTCAACTTGTCGGTTCTGAGTCACATTCTTTTCATGGTATCGATGGAAAACGATGGATGGCCCACTTAAAATGTTATTCTTGATGAGCCAATACAGATCCTCATTTTTTCCATCGACTAATGAGTAGAAGAAATCCAGATCCTGGAACATGTAATTCAATGTCAGACCCGGAACACTAATACCCTGTTTAAACATGTCGATATTAAGCTCTTCGTAAAATCGACTTTGCTTTTCCAATGCCTCTAGAAATGGGACTACATCAATATTATTGTAATATTTCAAATAGTCCTTGAAGCAGGTCACCCCTTAAGACGCACATGCACGCTGACATTCTAAATAGTCCGTTCCGCTAATGTTTTTATTACGAAGCGAACTATAAAAGTCAGCGTGAGAAGGTAGCTCCCTGTGGTTCAACCGATCCAACGTGACCCATTCATAAGGAAAACAGGCTTTGTTTATGCTGCAATGTTAGGCTTTCAAATATTTGTCGTAATTGCAACCAGGTGCCAAATAGTTGCAGACATCCAATAATTCAAAATTGGTTAACTTTAGGCACACAAAGCTACCTTGATGGCGTTCAGGTCGTAATATCCGGAATTAAAACCAATTACGGGTAATTCCATCAAATAGCTCTTCTATGAGTTGCTCCAATCGATGTTTCCCTTTGGTTACCGGGTCGGTAACCAGCTGCTCTTGTAGTTGTTCATCCATACATTGGAGTAAGGAGGTGTGCTTCTCCAATAACATGACATAAGCAGCATCGGCCACTTGCTTCAAGTGGGTCATCATACGCAACACCAACTCAACCGTATCACCCTCGGTAACAAAGTAAACCGGTTCCTGGAAACCAGGTACATTGCTACATACAGAGACTGACAAGGGGACATGACGAGCCTCCCATATCAACTTGTCCGAGTTGGTGGGTATGTCTGACCTATCAAAATAACACTTGAAAGTGGCTCGATAGGGATAGGCGGATTCCTCCACCTCAAACCCACCATCGCGTAGAACATCGAAAATGGTGGGTGGTGGGTGATAGACCCCACCTGGATACCGGTAAACGTCCTCCGCAATACATGTGGCTTGGTGCCGATGCATCATACCCACATGTTTCCACAGTTTGCCACATTTGGTGCAAGCGTAAGACTTGCAATAGCGATCCCGGTTCAGTATATAACTGAAATGCACCTCGTTGAGGTTGAGGTACATTGCTTCAGAATAGTTAGCAGGGGACCGCCTAACAAGTGTGGCAACCTGTCAACAAATAATCATGTAAATGATTCAGTTACTAATTACTCTTTCATTGAGTTAAGCTTCACTTAAATTATTTATATTTCAGCTTACCTGCTCTTCACTACATTGGTATACGAAAATGTTCACATCGAAGCGCGCCTCTTCATTCCCCATACCCCCGGCGCCTCGCTGAACGTCATCGATTGCGATGTTCGCTTGGTTAGCTTCGTCTGTAAAACAGAAATAACTGGTGCTAGGCCGAAATTCCATCGCAATATGTTGGTATATCGCAATATATCTTGTTGATCTCACGTGACCCAATTTTATATCGTAACATACCTATTTCAGCAGGTAAGCTGGCAAAATTCATCATGGGCTTGATGCGCTTCGTGCAACGCATACTCAGATCCCAATAACACAAAATTAAAAAAAAAAAACTTAAACAATGAAAAGAATAGTGCATTTGTAACAACATGATTCTGCTACTATTTCAGCAGGTCGTGCTATCCCAGCTGGCAAATTCGTCATGGGCTTGATGCGAATAAATTCACTAGGATCGTGAAAATTCGCTTACTCGTTATTGAACAAACACGTTTTCTTGCTGGCTCAAAGCTTGGATCGTCTTGGGTCTGATAGAAATTTTTTATTCAAATCTGCAATGTAGCCCCAAAAAGGAAAAGAATAGAGAGTAATAAGAGCAGAAAGAACCTATTCCCAGAGGCCATGTTTGAATTGGGCTGATTGTCCTCCTCCTCCTGCAGTCCTATATATATATATATATATAGAGATATATATATATATATATAGAGATATATATATATATATATATATATATATAGATAGAGATATATATAGATATATATATATATAGATATATATATATATATATATATATATATAGATATAGATATATATTATATATATATATATCTATCTATATCTATATATATATATATATATATATATCTCTATATATCTCTATCTCTCTCTCTCTTATCTCTCTATCTCTCTCTCTCTATCTCTCTATCTATATATATATATATATCTCCTCTCTAGGAGGACTCTATCTATATATATATATATATATATATATCTATATATCTCTATCTATAGACTGCAGGAGGAGGACATATATATATATATATATGTATCTCTATCCTCTATATATATCTCTCTCTATATATATATATATATGTATGTATATATATCTATATAGATGCATATATATATATATATATATATATATATATATATATATCTATATATATCTATATATATCTATATATATATATATATATATATATATATATATATATATATATCTCTATATATATATATACATATATATGGGTAGGCGCATACTTCACAGAAGATGCAAATGGAAAAAAAATTAAAATCTATTACCTTTCTTGTACTTGTCCGCAAATATTTTGCGTACATGACTTTTAAGCATATAACTGAAATCTGTTGGCTTGATGTTGCGGGCCACAAAGCACGAATATGTAGGTTGCAGTAGCAAGCAGCCACATTCTATACTTATTCCTAAAATGTGAGGTATTGTTCCTTTACGAGACCACGCAGATGAAACGCCAACATATTTGGCCAAGGTCAAGGTGCCAATGGGACATCCTGTTGGTCATAATGGTGATAACACAACTATACACTTCTATGCTCAGGTGCAGATTATTTCACTTAAATGGCCCATAGAAAGGCATAAGCCCCAGAGCTGGACCTTTAGGTAACATTTGTGGTTGATTAAAACCTGAAGCCGGTGGGCAGCATCTACCAATTATGATGCAATTCGGTGAATTGGGAGACACATAATGAATATAAATGCGCACATTTATTGTCCTACCGAGAGATAAAAACACAATTGGTTACTGGTCATAGCTGGTGCCAAAACAATTAAATTTCCTAATTTGTGACGACAGCAATTTCAGACAGCTTCGATATATGAGATTGACGCTGTTTATGTTAAGAAAATGCATCCAGAGAGATATTAACTGTGATTCGAGAACGAAAGCGGTGCAATATGTTTCATGCAGGCACACTGTAGATGCATATAGGACAATATCGCAGTAGACATTGTGGCTGCAAATAATAGCTGGGTAAAGGTATTGAAAGTGATTCAATAGGACAACGTTTGCAGACGCAAACGATTATGTCCTACCTTAGCTATGACACACCAGGAAACAAATGAAAAAACACGACGAGGATTGTTTTAATTGAATCTCAACCAGGAACTACGCTATTATAGCAATGCATGTCTTCCGATCGGTTAGTCAGTTAACCGTTGGATGGGAAACTCTCAATCCTTCTTAAGTGAAGTGCGTGGACTTGCGTCGCCAAGTACGTACTATATTGCGTTGTGTCAATAATTGTACAACTACCAGGCTAAATATTTCAACAGCAGACGACGATAACACTATTCAGTGTTTGATGATATCAGTAACTTTCCGTGCTTAGATTACATGCATTATAATTAGTTACTGTTGACCGATCTACTTCACTGATTATTAAAGAGAACGGTGTTAAAAGCAATCGCCTTTGCCAATGTTTACATAAACTAATATCCATCCTCCTAAGTTAGCCCTTGCTGTTGAACTAATATACATCCCTCACCATTTATTGACATCTATTGCTGAGTGGTTTAATTATGCATGCTAGTGCTTTACCAGTGATGCTGGATGCTATCCATCGAATATGTTTTGCAAGTCCATATACTAATTGCTATAATTTAACGCCGTCGCAATATAATGAAATAGCTTTTAGCTTTGCTAAGAGTATTCAGTCCGCCCGACAAAATATGCAAACACATGACCTATGCACAGCAGACTCCTGTCATAATGCCCATTTTACTCCGCATTATATTCATAATTAAGTGTTATGTTTGTCCCTAGACTACTGAAGTTAAGAGCAATGTAAACAAATATTTTTTGCCTGCTTGACTACAGCACACAATGGTTACAAACTCAGCAATGTAAATCATAGCAACGAAAATGGTTGTATATTACGAGTTTATCATAAAGAAGCTCTTTTATTGCCGATCATTAAGTCATGCCTTTTGTTTGTAGTTGCGCCAAGTTTACGGAATGTATGACATGCAGGGACCCGACAGAGATGAAGCTCGTGCTAGGTTGGGGCCTTATTAGTTTGCTTGCGTTGCAGGGCTGAAATCATAAGCAGATTCGCATTGGTCTTAAGGATATTATCTGCAACAGCAAACCCAGCACTGTTCATACCGCATGATGTTTTGTCCCACATATAGCTCTCGTTATGCATTCTGTGAAGACAATTCCGCAATTGCTAACATCACATCTGATAATGCAAATGTTCTCCATTGCTATCTAATATTTTTGTTTCACTCCGAGCAACTTCAATTCCATAATATTGCATTCTAGTCATCACACATTTTGACATGTACTGTAGTACGTTATGGGGATTTGTCGTCATAACCATGCGAACATCATGCGCTTTGAAGCCCAGAGAGTGCCGAACCACACATGGAAAACAGGGACTATTACGACTGCGCTGGGTGTATGCCCATATATTACCTGTATTGAGTTATCGATTTCGGGAATGATGACTGATGTGGAAGCTGTAACATCTTTCTATGGCATGTCTTAGATATGGAGACTTTAGAATTGTTTAAGGTGAGGTGTGAATGTTGAGTAACTTTAGGATGTAAGATCTCAATAGTCAGTCAATGACCAACATTAGAGTGACATGCCACAAATGCTCTTCAATATCGTGCTGCTTGTGATGCAAAACAGTTGTCTTTATTATTTTCATAAGGAACACCTCATTGCAAGGAATAATGTTTGACTAGCTCAAAAGTTGTGATGAGCGTTAAGACTATGCCATAGGCATAAGATGTAATGCTGTACGGATGACATACAACAGAAGCATTAACCTGCTCCAGCGTAAGTATCACAGCAACAACCTGATATCATTTTACTCAATGCAGCACGCTTATCGTCTAAAATATAAAACAAATATTGCGACTGGAACAAACTAAATTGTGAATGGGCAAATTTGATATTACGTCCCGCTTCAACTTGTCATGATATATAAGAACGAATGATTCAGTGGTTGTGGTTAAATAAGCTTCGTTTGTCCATGCGACTTAATTGAACATCTCATTTACGACCGATATCCATTTGCGAGTAATTATTCAACGAAATCTTATCAGGTGCGATAGAAACTAAGTTGATCGTGCATTCGATATCGGTACTTACTGACTGCCCATCGAAATTACATTTCCAGCTCCCCAAGCAAATGACCACTTTAACTGTTTAGTATTCCTGAAATGTTTCTTAATGATTATAATGTTATATTCTTTCATCATCGGGGTTCAAATAAGGACCATCTCCTCCTGATACGATTAAGTCGTTTGTTTCGATTACAACTAATTTTCTCAATACTTGAATGTAACTCGAAAGTGGTCAATTTGTGTTGTGGGTAATCCCCTTAAGAGTGGCAGTGACCTATTGCTATGATTTTCAATAATAACCCATAGCACTTAGGGGTTGGGGATGCATGCATTGTGTGGTACTAGGCTTTATTATTGAAAAGTCTAAATATCACAAGCCTGTGGGAATTAGTCAGTTGGGGTCTTATATGAATGTACGGTTCGAAAAATCATGAGCATGGAATTCATTATGCTAGGTGCACCTATAAACAAAATAAGCTTGGGGCTCCTTGGGTAATTTCACCATACCTCTTTTTTCCATAGATAAGGTTTCAACGTGATATCCATTCCAAGCCTTGCTTGGCATAGAGACAAGCTATTGCAAGTCTGACATCTGGATGGCGATATACTATCACTTAACCAAGTAACTCTGTTCAGAATGGTTCATAACAATATAGGTATATAGGCCGCAATTATTCCAAGTTCTTTGAAGCAGTGTGATTGACCTTATCACAGTAAATAATCGGGATGATAATGTGTACATACAGAAATTCGCAGCTCTGAGTTAGACAATAAGCTGTGTGATCCGTTATGAATCGGCATATTTTCAAAACACTTGCGATGGCAGTTATTCCGGGGTCATTTCGATGTGAAATCATTAGAGGGTACTGCTGCTCGAAATTCATAAAGCAGGGTTGACATGGTCGTCTTCGCATGATTTATCGATTGAGCCTTAGATACATAATAGATAATGCTGTTATTCTTAATATTAATCACTTCATAATGCCAAGAAGATTTCCTAAATGTTAGCTTAAAAGCCTATTGCACCGCGGGCCTGTTGATTGGTGTTGCAATTTCCCCCGTACATATTCTTAGCCTTAACCCGAAAACAATTGGGTATTATTTACTCGCTACATTTTACTTTTATGGTTGGCTATTCGTCGTCACGGGTTGCAGGAGTCCATGGGGAAGGCCCACGAGTCGCAGGTGCCAGTCCACTGGCCACTGAGCCAAACACCCTATGTGTACCCCCTTTTAAACAAATGCGAGTACATAGGTATATACCATGCCAAGAACAACCCTACCACGAGAAGTCTATACCGAAATACGATCTGGAGCCTTGTCTGTTCATGAAGCAAAGGAGAAATACCACATTTCGCAAGCGAAGTACGCCAACATCCGTGGAATAGCCCCAGCAAATGCTCCATCTCCAAATACTATCCTAGACTCCAAACACCACCCAGCACTGCCATCTTTTGAACAACGAGTGGAGAACTGGGATCTGCTAGAAAAGAGGTTTCCCTACTTGTTTCTATCCGAAAGACAGCTAAAGATTCTCGATTCTCTTGGGTTAAGCATCTAGAAACGATACCAGATACCAAAGGATTTTCTAGTAATATATATTGCAAGCTTCCAAGAACCAGTTCAGGCAAGCCATATTCTCGACTTTGTCTACCTGTACAAATGGGGTCTCAGCGACGGCAAGCTTCGTGTTGTATCTTCGAGGCCCCGACAAGCAAACAAACCACACAGCAAATAGGATGGCGATTGTCTCCAAATAGGCCCACCTCCAAAGATCTTCAAGGATCCAGATAGTACTTGCAAATGTGTGGCAACAAACCACTGCGTCGATAGCAAGAAATGCCCGCTGTGGAGCCACCGCAACATTGCCTGCTAACCCAGACCGGTCCCATTGCCGCTTGTAGTCCCAGATACAATGGAAATCCCGTCTTGCATCCTAAACATCCAGAAAAGGGGGTACACATAGGGTGTTTGGCTCTGTGGCCAGTGGACTGGCACCTGCGACTTGTGGGCCGCCTTCCACATGGACTCCTGCAACCCGTGGCCCCGCCGATAGGCTCCCCGCTTGTAGTCCATTGTCCGGAGAATCCAGCTCTTTGGAGAGTGGGAGACCCTAGGCAAGCTTTGTGTGGCCACCGGGGCTGGCTGGTGGGTTGGAGGAGGCCGGCCTGTGGGTTGGAAGAGGCTGGCCATAGTCGAACTGGGTACAAAACGTACACTTACACTAATGGTGTTTAGTATAACCGGGCAACCATACATATAAAAGGACGAAAATTAACCACTTCGGCGTATGTTTGACCAGTTCGACTAAAAAATCATTAGTGCAAGTATACGCTTTGTACCCGTAAATTCGGAGCCTCTTGGTGAAAATTATTAGTCGAACTGGGCTAAAATACATTGAAATGGGGGGATTCATTAGTTTAAGTGGGCTATTCATTAGTCTTGTTATGGGGTCTCCATTTGGAGGGTGCGCTCGTACCCCCAGTCTCAATACTGCTACTTTCAATAAGGGGCAAAGGGATGTTGTTTAAAGCATAGCCCTAGCCAATGCTGTAATTAAAATGATTTTCTATAAACAAATATTGTAGAGTTATAGTGTTCATTTCATTCGGTCAAACTTGTAAATGTAATTTGAGGGGACTGCGCTGTATCTGTGATACAGTTCGAGCCTCGCCATGATTGGTTGGCTAGTGAAACAAGTGAATAACGAACGCTAGTCTGCAATACATTGCAGTTGTCACTTTCCTTTTGTGTAGCGTTTGTCACACACGACAACCCTTGTTAGAAGTATCTTCATACGTGCATCTATAATTTAAACATATCCTAGGATAATCTGATCCGATAAACGTCCTCAGGCTGCCTTTAGCGCACAAGGATTGAGCAACGTGGGCATTACTTTATCCCTGGGGTACTTATTGGTGGCAAGCTTACTTATGTAGTCATTTTGAAAAAAACGTGTGATAGTATGAATAATGCCTGATTAATCATTCAGCCCCAAACAATTTTCCAATGTATTGGTGAATAAACATAGTGTCGGTCAAGGTTTATCAATGTATGTACACTGGCGACCGCCCTAGCGACAGCCATAAACAAGCCTAAGACAATGATAATGACGCATCCTTCGTCTTCTGATGAACGCAAGCGTTGACGATCATGCTGTTGTCTGCCTAAGTTTACTCCGCAATTTCATAGCGTGATATGTTGACGTGTAATGAGTAGCTCTCAGTGCCCGAAGAGCAATATACGCCATACACTATCTAATGCTTCCACATTAAGCAGGATGGGAACTCACAACACGGTATCATAAGCAAGTACATATATATATATATATATATATATATATATATATATATATATATATATATATATATATATAGAGATATATAGATATATATATATATATATATATATATATATATATATATATATATATAAACACACACACACACACACACACACAACATACACATATATACATATATTTATATATACATATATATATATATATATATATATATATATTTATACATATATATGTTTATATAATGCATATATATATTTGTATATATATGCATATATATATATTCATATATATGCATATCTATATATATATATATATATGCATATATATATAATTATACATATATACATATATACGCACATATAATTGTATATATACATTAACTTATATATACATATGTATATATATAAATATATATATATGTTTATATATACACACACATATATATAAATGTATATGTATGTATATATATATATATATATATATATATATATATATATATATATATACATACATTTTATATATATATATATATATATATATATATATATATATATATATATATATATATATATATATATATATATATATATATATATATATGTGTGCGTGTGTATGTGTGTTTGTGTGTGTGGTTGTGTATGTGTTGCATATTGTTGTTTAAATATGGGGTTGGGTTGATTTGTGTGCCTAGATTCATATATTTGATTATAAGCGACAAAGGTACATTTTCGGTGGTCCAATGATGTATCTGTATACGTTCATTGCATTGTAAATGCAAATGCCATCCTGTAAAGCAGATGGCTCGAAATTTGTAGATTTCGCAGTGTATATATGTAGATCAGTAAGTTTGAAGATGGCAACAACCATTCCTCGCTTTCGACCAAGTCCGTCAAGCAGTCCGGACAATTGCCATAGTTATAAAGACCGATATGTATAACTGCAGCATTAATAAAGCATGTACGAAAGTATTGTTATTCGCTGTTCGTGTTATAACCCATTTTTATAATTCTGAGAAGTTATGAGCGTAGATGTTACATATCAGCATGGTTAGTGCAGATGTGGCTAATTACCAAAACCCATTGTGGGTGTAGGTTTAATGCTGTTTTATGGAGGCATTCTACCTGATTGATGCTTTCGGAAAACACAATTTATCCCAAGAGCATGCTATATGTTACAACATCTATGAAGACCACGGCATGGATGGGATGATTCTTTATAATGTTGCATAGATGCAATTATCTTAACGTTTGCGATTCATGGAAGGGATACACATTTGATCAACTACATGATCTCAAGTGTCACGACGATAATACAACAGATTATCTATACAGTGAGGTCATGTTAAGAACATTTGTCCATGATTCGAAGCTTCAATAAAAGCTATTGCAAAAACTAATCGCGGTACACAATGATTATTTGCGTTGTGCATTAAGGGCACGAATACTAGGGCTTATACTGATGAACCTGCCTACCAACCGGCGACAATAGGTGCTACCGCCTGAACATTACTCATGCAAGGGGTGTAATCTGCCGATAGACAAATTATTGTGGCACAAACGGTCGGTTCCCGATGTTAGGCTAATATCAAACAGCGGCGTAATAAATCTTGATATATATGTTCTGGTCTCTACCGCCACCTAATGATTATCAGCACATCAGCAACTGCTGAGTTGTGGTATGCCTGTACATTCCCGACCAATGCTACATTCACGAAAAAGCTTGCTATCACCATAATTATCTAGGGTTCGAAGTGACAAATATCCCACTTTGAGTGAGTGCGTGTGTGTGTGCGTGCATGTGTGTGCGTGCATGTGTGTGCGCGCTGCGGTGTGCAAGTTATTTAAGACTAATATATATAAATATATATATATATATATATATATATATATATATATATATATATATATATATTTATATTCGTTTAATCAATACTGGCTTATATATATATAAATATAAATATATATATACATATATATTTAAATACATACATATGTATTTATATATATGTATATGTATATATATATATATAATCTATATATATATATATATATATATATATATATATATCATATATGTATATATACATATCTATATATATATGCTATCTTTCTCATTTGTATGCTTATAAATCAGCAAGTAAGTAAGAAAGTGTATATGTATCTATGTCCCTATGTATATATGTATGCATATATGTATGCATGTATGTATGTAAACCGTATTTATGTATGTATGCATGTATACATGTCTGTATGCATGTATATATGTGTAAAACATATATATATATATATTTATGTATATTTATCATGTTTTGAGCAATTTTGTAAGAATAATTACTCCGTTACTATGAACGTGTGGCAAGCATCCGTATGAAAAATCAAGAAATATCTTGCCCTGTAACTAAAATATTTTCGTCGAACGTGAAATAAATGCTAATTTACATATCCACCGTATGTTGAATTTTGGTGCATCTTTGTTTATTCCCGGTGTGTACGCATGAGGCTAGTAATGGTAGTGCAACTGTTTAATACTGTGCGCCATATATGCCTCTTAGGATATTTTAGTTCACCGCTTTGTCTTTTTGTAACACTGGCTATGATATTTGCTATTAGAAGAAAATATTTTTTGACTTGGTCAGTATTTCGGCGACGACGTTGGTGCGGAGACAAGTGGTAGGATTTTTTACACTTCTCTGTCAATGATTAATGCCCTATATATGATGGATAAAATGTTGTTGACACTTTGCCACTTGCACAGGCATAGGGATCTTTAGTAACTATTGCCCCTCAGGTGAAGTTGTCACGACGTCAGGTTAACACATATTTATTGGGACGGCTATTAAGCAATCACGTGATCATTCCAAGAACCCTGGTTACCTGCAAAGCTACACAACGTTGATTCAAAAGACTACATTATCAGGCCAGCTAAATCCCATTTCTTTGAGTAAGGGGTATCATGTCTGTTCCTTCATTCGCATGTGATCTCGTGACCGAAAAAAGCAGCAGTTTTGTCAATGGATGCTCCTGAAATAAATAGACTAGTTGTTCCCGTAGCTTTCAGTTTTACCGTGGGTTGCTATCAGATTTGCTATGCTGATCTCAGAGGTTAGTTTGGCTTTCCTTATTTATGTTATGCATATATGTTCTTTGAATATAATCAAATGTTCATTAAGTACTGCTGTCGCGAAAGAACTTCACAATCCAATGCGGCTGATGGCATTTTTTACTTTACTTTTGAGCCGTTAAGGTTTGTTTAAGCTACGACGTTGTATTTCTGTGTAAAATGTGTCCTATCAATTGTATCACTCGACTTGTTACGACTTTTAATTTTTGCCCCATAGAAATTTATAAATCGTTTGGTAACAATGTTTGGGTAACTTTTGAAGCTAAGGTATTTGGACACGTTGTTAGTTCAGAAACGAGGCGATGCAGATTGTTACATGAACTAGACATGTTATTGTAAGTGAAAACAGTTGAGTCAGGCTAAAGATATTTTTACACGTTGTTGGTTCAGAAACGGGGCGATACATGAACTAGATATGTTGTCGTAAGTGGAAAAGTTGAGTCAGGCGAAGATTAATAAAGGCTTATCGCAATAGAAATTAATCTGTCCTAGAAACAGCATAACGCATTCCAATTATGCTGTTTTTGCCTATTTAGTTTACAATCGCATCACTCCAATCTGGTTATCTTGGCGGTGTCGCACTAATTTTGCATGAGTGTTTAATGTTCCTTTCCGATGGGGTACTGCACAAAGAGATACATTAGAAAATTATGAGTATGCATATTACTCACACAGTGAGTGAGTTAGAATTCGCTTAGTTTTAAACTTACATCTTCGGAGACGACTATGGCGGTGTTACTGCGTGCGACGTGTCATTTACCATAAACGAGCTAACAATTATCATGTGAGAAAAATAAAACGACGTGCTTTACATAAAAAGACCCATGCTCACTCATGATAAGCCGCCTTCATATCGGCAACTGCAATAGCACTTTCCTCGCAGCAATGGTACATATAATGTCTAATTATATTGTTATATACACTAGCATATTTCTTGACACATTATTTCTACTTTGATCATAGACATGACAAATAAATAATAGCGTCCTAACACCGTAAATATTTCAATACCGTTTCTGTCAACAATTGAACAATCCATACGATTTAGGTTTTCCCATTGACGATATCAGCTATATAGCGAAACACAGGTGTATATAGTTGATGTAGTAACTTAGCAAAGGTATACATTAATAAGTGCTAAAGTGCTATTGAGCTTTTTGTACCATTACATGGTTTTATCTATTGCCTTACAGTGAATAATTTTAGGCACGGCCAGGTTGATTGCAATGCTACATGTATATGAATATCAATATATATATATATATATATATATATATATATATATATATATATATATATATATATATATATATATATATATATATATATATATATATATATATATATATATATATATATATATATATATATATATATATATATATATATATATATATATATATATATATATATATATATATATATATATATATATATATATATATATATATATGAATATATATAAACATAAATTTCTTTGTAAACATATATATACATATCGATATTTTTCCATGCATATACATGTATATATACATTAATATATATATACAAATATATGTATATATACACATATATATATATATATACATATATATATATATATATATATGTGTGTATAAATATATATATATATGTATGTATATATATATATACGCATATGTTTATATATTTATATATATATATATTTATATATATGTATATAATTATTTATATGTATATATATGCATATATATATATATATATTTATATATATGAATATATATATATATAAAGATATTTATATATATATATGTATATATACATATTTACATACATATATGAATATATACATATATAAATAAATATATATATACATATACATATATATATATGTATATATATGTGTCCAGATATATATATTATATATATACATATTTATGTATTTCTGTACACATATATATGTATGTATATATATATACATATATATATATATATTTATACGTATATATATATATATATATATATATAATATATATGTGTATATATATATACATATATATAAATATATATTTATGTATATATATACACATATATACATATATATTCTGGTTTTCTAATTTATATTGATAGCATTCAATTAATTTGAGAGATACGTACTTTATGTGTCATCCTGTATGCTACCTGGTCTTTTATTGCAGTATTTTTGTCCTCTTATTGGCTGACCAAAGTCGGTCATTAAGAAAATATCGATCAGGCGTCGCGGCTGATTATCCTTTTGAGATTTGTTTATGAGCACGATGCTGCGCCATCGTATATGACATTTAATTACTTATGCAAAATAAGTAACTTTGCGTTGGGTTACCTGCTTTTGTCATTTTCATCTGGCGTACTATGATGCGTTCTGAACCGATGCTTAACGATCCCGCTGGTTTAGCTCATTACTCGGTAGTCACGATAACGGGATACGTCTAGTGCTGTCAACTTATCAGCCATATTTTTATTGCTCTTATTATTATTTATTGCGTTTAACTAATGTGTGACCATTTACCGTCGCACAAGTATTGTTATACAGTTAGATACGAACCCAATGTTTATATTATTTCCAATTATTTCAATATATATTGACTGGCACGGCATCACAGTCGTATGTTTGAAGCCGAGGGATCTACAGTTTAAGTACTAGCATGAAGACAGGTTTTATTACTGTGTTTGATGCAGTGACCACGGATCAGATATCATCGCGTAGGCCGTATTATCGACGAAACTGGACGAAATAGACAGCAAGTTACTGCTTTACATGAGAATGCAGTATTTTACAATGTTTCAACACATATTTTTTTTTTCATTCCAGAATTGGCAGATCTGACCTATTGAGGATTGTTGGTTTAGTGCCCACCTAAATCAATGTGCTTAACACTAAACGAGTACAGTATGGCGATGTTTGATTTAATCTCCACATTATCTGAGTAACCTAAATAATACGTCGGGCCTATCATACTGCAGGCCTAATGGGGCGTAGAATATAGACGCGGATTTATACGAGATCCAGCAAAAGCACATCATAAAGAAAATGTTTCCGCGTTGGTGATTTATGGTATATGTTGTACTTGCCATATAACTAATGTAACAAATACAGTAAGTGGAAACGGTTTTACACATTGCTGATGCAGTTCTTAGCTAATCGATAAAATTGTGTTGCCTTAAAGGTGTGGTTATTAAGATCATGAATTTGTCATAAAACCTGGGATGCTTAGCTTCTCAGAAAATATACAATTTGTACATGAATAATGACAATATATTTAATAGGAGATCGAAATTGTGTTTATAGTTGCGTGGTGGTAATTGCCATGGCTCACACTTAGCTGCAATGTTATTACATCTTAACGATTAATGCATATTAACTTCATTATTTCATGTGGCGTAACAAATCTGCAGCAATTTTTTATATAACGAAATCCTTCAGAGGTGTTTCATGATTAACGAAGTCCATTTTGATCTCTGCATAGATGATTTGTATAACTTTTTCTCAAATACTAAAGCTCCTGGACTAATAATACAGCTACTGCTACCACTATTAATACTGCTACTGCTTCTGCTACTACTTATACAACTACAATGTCCACCAGTATTTCTTCAACTGCATATACAACTACTATTGCTACTACGATCTTTTACACTCATACACCCATCACTAGTTATACAGCTACAAAAAAGATATTTACAATGCTACCCCTACAGGCACTCCTACTAAAATATTAGTTGTATTTTGTTTTTCATTGTTTTGCAGTTTCCAAACGCAGAAGGAACTGTTAGAAGTTTAATTCCCAAACAGTCAAAAGATGCTTTAAGGGTCGTATAAAGAATTTTGATGACAAGCCGAATGCAGAATCTTGAAACGGAAAACAGCATATGAAAGACACGAGAAGTAATTATAATGTAGAACGGACATTTTATATATTACAACCAAGCTACAATATCAAATTGATATAGAAATATATGTTGTATTCACATCCGTGTGACTAAAACTTTCCCAAATGACACTTCCAATCAAGTATTTCTAAGAAAGCACTGTGGTTTTTAACTCGCCAGTGGATAAATTTACTTAAGTGATTTATCTGTCTGAGCCGGCACTGTCAGCTGCTAAAGGCTGTGATTTCATTCAAAAGTGATGAAAACATTCATAGCGGACCCCAAACAGAAAAAATGACAACAGTTATCGTTAACATAGTTGGCAAGAAAAAGAAATGCTCCTCCTAATTATGACAGGAGTTGACTCATATCATGGGAACGTTTCATGCAAGAACAAATATATAGGACTCACAGAACTGCTCGTCATGTTGCACTCCGTCATTCGGAAACATGTGCTAAGAAAAAGAACAGGCAAATATTGAGAGTGAGCAATATGCAGCTACTATACGGTAATTGAATATGTCGTTTTTCTCTTCCAGATAAATATGATACACACTAGCCAGACCTTATGAAACGTGTTAGACGTCTCCTAAAGTCTTTTAAACAACTGCAGGCAGTGTAAGCCACCTAAATGACTTAAATGCACCAAACTGGCCACTCTGTATGTATAAGCAGTAATTACATACATAGTATGATAATATGTATTCCATTGATAGGTATAATTCGCATAACACTAATTATAACACAATGAGCTGTTCATTACAGCTGTACAATACACTTGAATAGATGCGTAAACAGCACAAACATGTTTCGATTGATTTAAATATTTCGGACTGTTTCAAAGATATACGTTCGTACTTATCGGAAGCGGTGACCCACCGGTTGATTGTATGCATGCCCCATGGGACTGTTATTAGAATATTATATTTTAACCACGTTGGAATTATATGAATTAAGACATACGTGCGGGAAAGCAGGTTCAAATTGATAATCATCATTGTAATAATATTACATATTTGTCATTTAGTCGTTTCCAGCTGTTGACAGCTCTACAAAATATTTTACCTGCATAAACACATATAAAGCGGCATCTGCAATCTACACAGCATTGCACAAAACAAGTGAAGGCCGTAATGAATGATTTTTAAAGCGGTTTGTCGACGTGAATCAGAACTTTCTAGTGGTCCAATGTGTATTGGTACTCAGAGGATTGTCATCGGTGATTATCACAGACAAATCATCGGAAATTGATCGAATGGGAGCGATGTTTCAGTCTGAAAGGTTGGTAGGCCGTTGAAATAAACATAAGTCAGGAATGATTCAGGTTATTAACGCATAATCTAGAAGTTGAGTGCTATCTGATGCGAAGTGAAGCTGAGAATACGTTTGATAGACTACAAAATACGCTCAGTGCTCGGTTTAGCTGCCTCCCATGCAAAACATTCCTCAGAGACATATCAGCTGATGGCTAAATAAGCTTGGTTGTCGCTTTCAGTTCGGCAACGGAACTCAGCTAAGGTGAGCGCTGAGATTTTTCGAGTTTTGGGGCATTCCTTATCTAAGCAAGCGCTTGAAGCCTCAAGTAGAAAAGTTTCGTGGAATCGGCCAAGCCCGGTGTTTATCCTGATTTCATTATCTTTTCCGAATGTCTTAGTTATTGTCGCGGATTGCAGTAAACATATCTGCTTCATCTGACTTATTGCCATGTTGCTGTTCAAAGCGGAGTCGATATGAAAGATAAATCCTTTGTGCTCACATCACAATATCATACGGGATCATAGCACAAATAACATTGCCAAGTAATTTGGGGCATTAACGGGTTGACTGTTCCATTTTTTGCCAAGTATCCATTTTCTGCACATAGATTCATACAATTCACAAAGTTAACCCTATCTTGCATTTTACCTTCAAATCAACATTTCGCTGAGCAACTAAGACTGTATGACGCCAATATGGTCCATTCAATTTTAGGAGTACCGCAATCCATTCATTGACAGAGGAAAAGTGCATCAAATTCCTTTAATTGGCAGTAAATTTCCAAGGTAATTGCTCATATTATTGTCAGCCAAATCTGTCCAAGTGAACACATACTTATATAAGTTATAAGCATTGTTATTACTTGAATACGATAAAATAGGGCAATAGGAGGTTAGACAAATCTATGAGCAGAGAGGAGGTACTTTAATTTGCGAAGCTTATAGAATTGACAAAAGCTCATAACAATGCTTCGTTGAAAAAAAATTCTCCTAGTTGTTTGATCAAAGGTCGCAATTCCAAAACCGCATAAGAAGTTCTTTCATGATTTTATATCAATAAATGTCACAAGCGCTAGTCTTATACCAACAGTAAACCGAGCACTTTTGACCGTTAAAGTCAACAAAGATCAGCCAATTGCCTTGTGCTTCGAGGAGTTTTAAAGTAAACCTGACCTTTTATTAGATTCTTTGCACCTGATTGGTCTGAAAATACCATCGTTCGGAATAGATGTGCCTTGGATATACCAAGCCCAATGACTTAACTCTACAGTATTGTTATTTACAGACTAACCAGCCAATCAGCATGCATGTAGCTCGAAATGTAGTCATATGCGCACTGTTGATCTGACATTCGTCTGCTATTTGACAGGTTTGTCGCAATGTTTTCATGAATCCCAGTTTCTACAGCAGTTGTTAGTGCAAATCATCTGGCTGACTATAGTTGTGGGATTGAGATTTACGGTTCTCCATTGCCCAGTGTTGGTACTGGGGGTCTTTGAATGATGTTAGGTGTCATCGTCGTTACTGCCCAATTATCTCATGTCTGAGTTGGATGAATAGTGAAACACCCTGAGCTTTATCAGTTTCAGATAGCAAGTTCATTCTTTGTAAACGTCTGACAATCATTGGTCTTTCTTTTACCTCACTTAAGGTATGGCAGCGATTCAGTTGTCACCTATGTGGTAATATACAAGGGTTTGCTACAATACTCACTCCACCGTAGTGATGGCTTCAAAGTAAGCCATATTGCTTCCTTACCCCGTTGATGCCTTTGCCATCGAAATCGCCATAAACTTTTGGCTGCAAGTGAAGCTTATTCTCGCTGGTCCAATTAAAAGTGGTTCGGTGACGCTGAAAGCTGTGCTCACATGCAAAATAAGATAAATGTAATTACAAAATGAATGCAGATGTGTTTTTGCCTTGACGTAGAACCAATGGCACATTTTCTATTTTCTTCGTAGCACCTTACAGGCGACTGACGATTAGTTTCACCAAGATACCGACAAATTGTCTGTTGATGCTCTGTGCCGTGTTGTTTTGTTACTGCACGTACGAAGTAGAGGTTGCGTATATTGAAAAGTGGTTTGTACCTCCAGGCCACTCATCCGGTTGCGATGTTAATCCCAATCAATTAGAAGTATTGCGCTGGTACACCTGGTATAAGCCAGTAACGGCGTGTTTAGACGATCGCATGCATCGGTAGTGAGGGTAGAGGCTTTGCACCCATATAATAGAGAGATGGATCATGATGGCCTCGCTCTCATTTATGATTTTTGATTTGTGAAATGGATTGCGTAGCAGAAAGAGGTTTAACAAATGTATAGCAAATAATGCTTGGATTAAATGTAATGTCGTCTGGAAGATGTTGTTTGTGATATCCTTCTTGTGTTGTTTTATTGACTCCTCAATGCCTATGTAACGCTTTTATCGCAGTAGCATTCTAGTCATGTGTGGGAGGTAATATCCCAGGGACCATCAATAGGATAAACATCAGATGTACATGGGTATTTATAAAATGACTCGGGCTGCAACATATGGATGATTTATAAGTTAGAAACAGAACAGAAGGCGTAAAAAGTCGTCATCGTGTATAGCAATGCTATAGGCGCCAGACTGGCTATTTTTGCACATGGGTGCGAGCGCAACTCGGGGTAGGATGGTATAATGACAAGATCATTTTGCAGCCCCATATATCCGCATCTAGCGACTCGGCATCGGTAATGGAGCGCCTGTGATTAATGGTAAAGGGGTGATCAACTTCACACCTTTACTACAAAAGCTAGTTAAATCCGGCTTCAAGGGAACACCATTTGCTTATTTCAAATGTGTCCCATCAATGAAGAGTTCGGAGAAACGGTTGCGAATGGTCAGCGCTCGTCAGCGCAGTACTTAATTGTATTAATGTCGTAGACCGAAGTCATTAAGGTGTCTAACTACCATTCAAGCGTAACGTAGTAGCAGCGCAGTTCCTCGGCGTAGAGGCTCTATAGTCCATTTAAATCCAGTCGCCAGTCGAGTGAGAATTAAGATTCTATAAGGGGGCCGCCATTAGTGAGCCCAATAGCCACTCCGGACACCTTACTCAGAAGATCGAGGTACCAGGACCCAAGCCTAATAGCACCTCTGACTCTAATGTTGTAATGAAAGGGACATCATTGACCAGCTCCATCGCCACTGTATATTATTTTTTATACCGTGGGGATCAACTTGCAATCGCGGGATGAATCAACTGGACAGGGACACTTCAGATTCAAGAGAAATAATCCCAAGATCTGCCACTATAATTAGTATTCAAAATATGGCATATTACCGCAACTGCTGTCAATGATGGTTACTGATAGAGACTGGGGAGCACTCCCGCACTATGGCAGCATCCATAATCACGTCATACAACATAGTGCCGTTAAAAATAGGCTTAAAAAATGAAAAGGGAGGCAATTTGCCTATTACATGTTTTTCGATGAACAAAACGAAAATAACAAAGTACATGGAAATTGCAGAGATAAAATGGTTATGCTGATAAAGATGATGCGGTGATTTGAAGCAACGGCACACTAAATGCGCAAAACTCTAATATCGTCGTCCTCCACTATTGGTCCCGGGGTATAATATGCCCACTGTTCCAGTGAAATCATTGCTGCTGTTGGACATATTTGGTGATTTGCAAGCTCCTGGGAACTGAATGCACATCCCCCCAGCTAAAGATAGCGAACATGCATTTTTCAAGAAAGAGACAACAGGATAGATATTTGCACACCTAGTAACTTTCATATTTTCATTCGCTCCACTGGAAAAATGTGGTTATAAGACAACTGTGGAGTAATAACTCGAGCATGAGAGTAACCGGAAAATGAAGCACTTGGGAAAGTCACATATGTGACACCATGTAACTATCCAAGGCCTTATATGCCCAAACTACTGGCATCAATATGTTTATTTGTTGGACTAGTTTTGTCTACAAAACATACACACAGTGGCAATGCTGTGCTTACGAATATCAATTGCATTGCTACGCTCACAAATATGCTCGTAAACTTACAGGCAGGGTTATCACACATTGATATCGTCGGATTATTACCGCCGGATTCGTTTTATTGCCACGCGGAGTACTTAATAACCAGACGTTACTGTCTAGGTGACAGCGAACGGTTCTTTATTGTTTTGCAGTGGCTTATAAAAGTGTTAACGTGCCACTATGGTTGGTAGCCGATCTATTTGATTCTAGAACATGTAACTAGAATCTGTTACTATTCATGGCTGTATCCTTTCTTGTATCAAACAGCGCTGGATGAAAATGTAACAAACTGCAAATTGGCGTTCTCAACCAGAAAAGGTATAGACAAGCATGATTTCCAATAACATCGTGAATCTCTCGCACGTCCGGCATAGTATACAAAAATCTATGCATATGGAGATTATATATACCATAAGCTGCATGCAAGCTGTCTAGTCCATAGGATGACGACTCAGCTGGAAAATGGAATTCCCAACCATTGTGTATCATGTGCTTTAATGAATGTGCTGCACCTAAATGCACATGCTTCAATTTGCCTTTTGTGTTGATTCGCTATGTGTATCCCAACGTCATTTTCTTTGTTTAGGTACAGAAGTGGGCGGTTGAGCACATTTAAAAATACATTATATTTCTGTACTATGTGCTCTGATACTTAATGTATTGTAATTTATAGACTTAGATAGCTTGTTAGCCGTCATCCTAAAATAGATATTTTCCATGCCGACGTCTTTTTAGTGAACTACCTGTCTACAAAGTATTGCTTAAATATTGTTACACTTTGTATATTGAGTGCCAGCGATACATTATGACATCAAACCTGCCCATAATCATAACGTTATCAGCTTTATAGATTAACCTCCTTCTGCTGATATGATAGCCAAACATACACGACATCTACCCACAACTCACCTGTTTAATAAAAAGTTACAAGCATAGTAATAATAACATACAACAATAAAAGTAGCATATGCACTTTGATGTTACTAGTTGGACAGGAATAAATGAAGATTTATACTATAACTTTTTCACAATTACGATATAAAGCATGGAATGTGTATTTCATATTTCGACTCACAACACAGTCATTTCGGTACCATCAAACCCTCGGTTAAGAACATCCCCATGATGTTGGTTTTTTCTCCGATGAAGGGATCCACTATCATTTGTGGATATTCATCCCGCTTAAAGGAAAGGATATGTTGAGTGCCAAAAATGTATTAGACATCATACCTTCCCATTATCACAACTGAATACTCTCAGTTACCAGCTTTATGGAATAACTCCCTACAGCTGATATGAATATAAGTATCACCTGCCACCTCCCCTATCTCCTCGTGCATATCGCATATCATATAGCAACAAGACCATCCTGCAACGCCAAAAGGGCCGAATAACTACGTAGCGTTCACTGACCTGGCTACTGCATGTCAAATGATAATTGGGATAGCGTGCCTTAGTCGTTGACAGAATCACTTATACATTCCAAAACTTGTTCTATTTTGGACTCCAAGCTGAACACATCTCTATCCAAGAATTTAGGCAAATCGTAATTGCGAAAACCAAGTTAAGTAATAGAGTTCACGTTCCTCTAATCACTGTGATGCGACGCATGCACTGAAGTATAATTAGCTTGCCAGTGTGGATAAATTAATCACCAAATTAGTACATGCGGTACGCATGGTGTATCGAACTTTTCTAACAGTATTGTTAGAATATATGCATATAAAAGCACAGATACTCGCAGCAAAAGCAGAAAACATCATCATGAAAGTAGCCAACCTCATCATATCACAATCGTAAAGCATCACTCATAAAGTAAACAAGGGCACCGATAAATTTATCGGGTAAAATACATATAGACAAAAAATATATGTACATATACATATAATCATATGTATATATATATATATATATATATATATATATATATATATATATATATATATATATATATATATATATATATATATATATATATATATAAACCCTCTTTATATGTATATATATATT
>CM067356.1:26004146-26046646 GCA_034190875.2 Urechis unicinctus
GTTGGTAACTAGACTTGAACACGTAGCAAAAGCATCGATTAATATCAGCGAAAATAAATAATGATGCCATTGAATTATAAGCATGCTCATAGAATTCATTGCATTGCATCGTTAAAAGTGTTTTAGTCGGGAACAATAACCAGCTTTGAGCGACGCGAGTAAATAAACGGATAACAGTAGTGTAATTTTCGCGAAAAGCGCGCATACGATATGTTCATTGTTTTCATGCATATAACGCTCTAATTTGATTGCAATATATGCTCTTCATCATCTGTTACAGTTTGAAATCATTAATAATGGCTCAAAGTTTTACAAGCCCAGCGCCTGGTAGACAATGTGTTAAAAATAGAACGCAACGCTTAAAGCACTCAAATAGTTACCAGTACGGTGCATGAAAAAATTCTTGCAGTCAACAAATTACGCTATGCATCCAATTATCTACTTTTGGGTAATTTAAACTTATTAAATGCTATCTAATCTTTCTATGTTAAGGTCTCGGATAAGCCACTGACACATTTAAAGCTTGTGTGGCTCGCAGGAGTGTATGTATGTATGTATGTATGTATGTATGTATGTATGTATGTATGTATGTATGTATGTATGTATGTATGTATGTATGTATGTATGTATGTATGTATGTATGTATGTATGTATGTATGTATGTATGTATGTATGTATGTATGTATGTATGTATGTATGTATGTATGTATGTATGTATGTATGTATGTATGTATGTATGTATGTATGAGTTTGCGTATTTATGTATGCATGTACGTACGAGTGACGTAGGTAAGAATAATTTTATGCTTTATACGTTTGTATGTATATATATGTATGTTATGTATGTGCTATGTAAGTCTGTATATACGAATGATGTATGTATGTATGTATGTATGTATGTATGTATGTATGTATGTATGTATGTATGTATGTATGTATGTATGTATGTATGTATGTTGTGTATATGTACATATGCATGCATCTTTATATGTATATATGTATGTATGTACATATGAATGTATGTATGCATAGAATATATATATATATGTATATATATATATATATATATATATATATATATATATATATATATATATATATATATATATATATATGCATGTGTGTATGCTTTAGCGTATTGAGTGAGCCCCCTTTAGTGTTTCTATAAACTCTTTGGTCCGAAACTCGGATACGACGCATTAATGGTTTGTTGAATCGATCGAAGATTCCAGTGATTTCCTTCTAAGAATGGAATCGTTTTTCAGCCTTTTTACCAGGTGATGTTCAGTATGATCAGTGCCGTTGATGCATTATCATCAACCTCATCATCATCATCATCGTCATTATCATAATCATGTACCACATCATCATCAGCATCATCATCATCAACATCTACCTATCAATTATTGAGCAGCATAAGTATCATTTCAACTTTCAACATCCTACTTAATCGTCACCATCATAATCTTCTCATTCAATAGTCATCCCAATTATCGCCACTTTTCATTGGCATCATCTTATGTATTAGTCAAAGCTACTAATCCAAATCCTATCAATAACGATAACGACCTTACCTCATCATTATCAAATCACTTTTCATCACTCGTCATCTTTTCTTCATCACTCACATATATATATATATATATATATATATATATATATATATATATATATATATATTATATTCAGCATATAAGATATATATATATATATATATATATATATATATATATATATATATATATATATATATATATATATATATATATATATATATATATATATATATATATATATATTATATATATATATATATATATATATATATATATATATATATATATATATATATATTATATATGGTATAAAGCTTTTGTTTGGTTTGGCTTAATTGATGACAGGTAAGGATATCTGCATGAAATTGTTGAAAGCAACATGTCACGTTGTGCGCCAATTTAATACATACTGCACAATTTAATGAGCAAATTGACAGAAGTGGTCTAGAAAATAATCGAAAAACTGACAAGCAATCATTGGAAGAATACACCATAGATGAGTTGGAATGAAAGTTGAAGCCTTCATCAACAAAATACATTTGACCCAAGAGAGAAGCGGTGAAATGTATATTTTGTGGAGCTTTAGCCACCTCCGCTTATTATGATACAATTGCTACTGAATGTTTTAGCAATCTAATGTAATATACCATTTCTCAATTTTCTAATCATATCATCAAACGCAAGATAAGATCATTAGACCTCGACTTGCGGTTTCTAGACTGCACATACAATACTGGCTTAGTCTAAGTTACGCTCTGTGTGATGTCATTTGCTTATATAAAGATTTCCAATAGATGCGGATAATCACAAAATACAGTCTACTATCAAAATGCTAACTTAATCAGAAGTTTTATTTGTCTCGGAAACTGTGTCTGAATACTGACTACAGGTCAGCATAGCGTATATTCGCTTTTCGCGAGGTGAGTAAATTTACGGATTACTTCTAATTACCAATCAATTTAAGGATTACTTCTAACTACCAATCATAATCAGCCAAATCATGCTTAAGGCATAGAAACGTACGGTAAAATGCCACAAATAAATCAATTTTTCCTGTTTTCTGTTGAGTGAGCCAAAAAGTTATATTTCTTTCAAAGGAAGCGCGGAATCGATATTGAACCCGAGTTATAACAATTACGCAGTACAGAGTCTGAAAACAAAAAACAACTTGTCAACAGCACAATAACTAAGATGTTGAGCAGTCTTGCTTCCATGACGTCGGGCCTTCTGATTGTGGTCCGTAGAGAAAAGCTAGATTCCGCTTAAGAACATCAATACACCCGCCTAATCAGCGAAGATGAAAAAAGTTCTATTGCAATAAGTATATAATACAGTGCATGTAATATGAATACAGTCTGTACCAGTTTGATGAACATAATGTTCTCCACGAGAAACAATCCAGCCAATCATCTCTAAATTGCTGAGCACTACCGATGAGGCATATTTATGACAGTGACAATGCTGTCAAGTTACGGGAAAATGAGGTAATTTATACCGTTCCTTCTCTTAATGGATATACCCGCTAAGACATTTCATTCTGTATGTCATAGCAGAACATTAAATTGCATATAGATTGCTTCCTAACAAGCAGTGATGCCCTGTGGACATTTTTACAAATTAATTACCTAGACAATGAGTTATGACATCTGATGTATAATATCAAAAGTAGTTATAACTATCGAAGCAATTATGCGCTTTTGCGTGAGTTACAAAGCTAGTAAACAATATAAGCACCATGTGCGCTAAACTTGGCGGTCAAAACATGTGCATATACCCAAGGAAAATCATGCATACCAACGTAAAGAGATATTGCACAAACATTGCAACAGAAAATTCATTTAAGGGCACAGTCGTAAACACGGTTACATGGAGAGCCCATAATGAAGCAATACTATGATCATCTGACATCGGGACGCTTTAATGTTTTACACATTGCCAACAACATCAAGCCATCTCTTTAACTGTCCTAGGGGAATAACATTAATTGCCTTACGCTATAAAAAGGTGGGCCGTCATCCTCCGTGCCAACATAAACTGAATTTTCAACCCATATGGAGACAGTTAGCCTTCACAAAATACTATTGAGATGGATGACTGCTGCTTTATTGGTGAGTTGAGGGGACTTCTTGCCAAGTGCGGTATAGTAAAGGGTAGCAAAATGAAGACCCTTGTTACTCGATAAAAGTAAAATACCTCCTACAAAGGCTAGTGCACATACAGCACCTGCATCGTGATAATCTATTCACCTTACATGGGTATATAAACATGCGTTTCGATGATGATGATGATGATGATGATGATGATGATGATGATGATGATGATGATGATGATAACGATTTGAATGTTAAAATAGATTGATTTAAGCGAGAGAATACATGATTATGCATTTTAATAAAAATTAAAATGTATCACCACCCTGATTGATATTTTTAAATGATAAGACGCTAGACGCTCTGCTGATATAATGCCATTGGCGTTATAACTTAATGCGAAATATCAAGCGGTATAAGGCAGGTAATTCACCGAGTTGTGGCTGAAATGACTGCACAGAAGCAAATATCCGATGGAGCTGATTGCTTTTGTAGCGACAAATATCACGTGCCCTGTGGATTACCCCTTCAGTCTTGCTTAATACCTATTTTCGAGATTTAGGAGGTTGGTACTCGTTTTAAGTGCCGTTTACATCATGCGTCTTATTTGCTATCGCACACCCGACCGACAAGAGCCCTTTTAAACGCTTGTTTAAACCGTATTCTAATCGACTTCAAAGGTTTTTCTTCGGTGGTACATGTGTTGCTCACGCTTTGTTTCTTTGAATTACGTGTGCTTTGAATGTTTGCTGCTCATTCAAAAGGAAAAATCAGATATGAAGTGCCCAGATTTCCTTGCATGCAAGATAGCGTTTTGAACACCATTCATTATCTGCTATTGCCCATATCTGTTTTGTGTGCTTGGTCACATTTGCCCGTTCCACTGTTTGGTTTGACGTGTTTGCAACCATTTGCAACGATTAAGTTTTATGACTGATATATTCGACGTGTCGTAAGATTCGTGTGAACACAGAATAGACGGATTCCAATTTCCAGATTTTTATCTAAGGTTCACACAACCGCGGCATGGTTGTTGGACCCGTCATTGCATGACCAGACTTTAATGCCGTTGATTTACCATCCCGCCATTTATCACGTAATGAATATAACATAGTCAAATAGTAAAAGCGATGTCGATCATGCTGAAAAAAGGACAATACGCACACCACGTGTTGATGTAGGGGAGGTGATTTTCGAACGGGAAGGGTGAGGAGGGGGTGTGGTTGTCACGAAAGATTCAAATATATCACAAATTACTGAATTACTGAAATGACGAGAATTTGCTGTGTGGCAATAATCAATTATCGCTAGTTCCACTAACTTGCGTGCAACTGTGGGTTTTAATCGACTCTATTGCTTACCCTAGCCACTTATGTTATTATTCTCCATGGTTTTACATTAAGTCAGCACTTGCGGCTTGTGATTGGAAAAGTACATTACCAGAACCTTCCTTTTAAATGTCAGTACTTTCAATCACATAATGGTTTTATGGCAACGACTAAATTTTTTCTGTTGTTCGCCTTCAGGGTAGCGACAATATTCGGCCATGAGCTCAGATTATTGCGCGTCTAAAGGTTTAATGCCATGACACATGACTCAAATATAGGACTCGTCCGAAGGGGCCTTATATGCAAGAGGTTAAACTCAGACGACTAATTTTATATGTATCTAACGCATGCAAATTGGCCACATTTAATGGTGCGGGATTAATTTCTGTAAACAGAATTCTTGAGCATCAAAAAAGTTAGATATTACTTTGATGTCAACACGGAAATTAATGACATGAGTCCTCGTTAAAGCGTCGTTAGCATCATAACAAGACACACACTTCAGCTTGTACTGCGCAATCCGTACAATGTTGCCGTGGTCTGTTATGCCTGGTAAGTCTTGCTTATCATCACGAGACAGCTAAAGACTAAGGCTTTTACGCTTTCGTTTTGTTGTTGTGTACGCTACTAGAACCATCTCTATTGTTAGTAATCAGCATTATATTGCTTAGTGGATGTCAACCTGGTTAGTGTAAATGACACAATTCACAGTGACGACATCGGACGTGTAGTTTAATCACATCCGTAGCGACTTACATGCATTGAATGATATGATATCCTCCTCGACCGCCGCTTGATGATGCCTTACAAATCTTCAGAAGAAGAACAATGGAGGTTGTCTGTCACATCTCCTTGAACCAGCTCTTAGATAAGCCCCGGATGTTTTATATTACCGTACCAGGGAATTACCCATTTTACATTATCATTCATAAATCTTTACAGACATTCTTTGGAGTTGTCTGAACGTCTTATTCGGAAGCCCCTTAGGTAAGCTATGGGGGTCGCGTATTACATGTTCACAGATAAAAGAGTGGCTGGGGTGTTGTGGAGGCAGTGAATCATCCCTCCCATTCGTCTTCCCCAAACCTTCGAGCTTGTTTCTTCGCAGACCTTAACTGAATATGTGTATTCAAATATACATGCATACAAATACACACACACACATATATATTATAGATATATATATATATATATATATATATATATATATATATATATATATATATATATATATATATATATATATTGATATATATTTATATATATATATACATATATATATTTACATTGATATATATATATACATATATATATATATGTATTTATATATATAAAAATATATATATATAAATATATATATATATGTTTATGTATAAATATATATATATAAATTCGTATTTACATATTTATGTATATATATACATATAAATATATATATATGTATGTATATTTGTATATGTATGTACATATATGTGCATATATATCAATATATATTTATATAAATTTATATACTTATATATCAGTGTTTGTGTGTGTGTATTCTATATAAGATTGTGAGCATTTATTGGTAATATCAACAACTGCTGTTTTATGATGACACGCGATTCGTTTAAAGATTACTTGAATTAAAGACAGAGTGAAGCACCTTTCTCTTGGCGCTGTTGTGATAAATGTATCAGGGATTATTAAAGCTACAGCAAAAGAACGTTCCTGACCTATTTCCAATTCCTGCGCCTCAGATGCTGCTGAGAAGAGTTTTCTGTTTCACCACTCGACACATTTCATTAGTTTGTGCTGGACCATCTCCAGGAACAGTAAATATAATGAAACAACACAACTGTCCAAAGTGGTTGAACCATTTGTACATACAAAGCTCTAGGGATAGACAGCCCAAGCAGGATAAACTGTCATCGTGTTTGCGATTTAATGTTTTTATGCAGAGTGTTGTAGGCGTTCCTCTCTTTAGTCAATGCAATGTTCCCACTGGTCACATTGCGATGTCGGTTATTAATATGTTATTTACACCATCAGATTTAAGTACAAATACATTAGTAATGCAAACTTCAGCCAATTCGCTAATTTAAGCGCAAGGCTAAATTGTGATTTCAAGGCATGGAGAGTAAGCGCTGTATTAAAGAAAGGTTAATATAAATGTATATATCCAGGATGCAAATTATGTCCTTTATTTACCAGAACCGGCACTTTCAAAGTGAATATGACAACATTGTTTGTAGGTCGACGCGAAATTGTCGTGCAATGAATTCAGTTCTCTATTTTGTCCGCCATAAGCAAAATCATGGACGTAATTGGTATCTACCATTCGCGAATTGGATGTGCTTAGTGATTGATGTAATTATATGTACTCTCACTGACCATGTAAATTGTGGAATTTTCACAGAGTACATCTTTTTTTTCTTTTTTTTGTTAAGAACCTTTGTTATGCGGCACTTGCAACATTACGTCGCTTAGTAATGAAATTAATTATTGAACATTGCAGAATTACACCATTTACTCATTAGCACTGGACACGTTTACTTATAATCATAAACGCGTCATCATTATTCTAACTTTACAAATAAACTATACTTTAAATGTAAAAGTTGTTAGCCTTGACGAATACAGTTTGTTAAGCCTAAGAGGGAATTAACATGCATTGGAAATTCCGAGGCAAAAACAAGAGCAGTGAAAAGGAGTGTGCGTGCGTGTGTGTCTGTCTGTGTCGGTCAGTGCGCGTATGCGTGCGCGTACGCGTGCGCTTATGTGTGCGTAAAATGTCCCTGTGTCAGCTAGCGAATGCCTCCGTATAACAGCAATATTGAGGTTTAATGTTGCTTTCACACACCATATGATGTCGACGGTAATAGGTGAGGGGGGGGGGAAGGGGGGGAGCGGTAAAGCTTGGGCAGCTCCCTTTCACTGACGAATTGCCTGATTAGCAGCACTACTGTCATCAATCTGAAGTTAATAAAAAGGCTTACGCAGTAGATGATTTTAACTCATTTTGGTGCTACGGCCAATGATGGGGTCTTTTCCTAAACTAGCTTAAAGTCAGCCTTATTAGATTATACCATTTGTTCTATTGGAAAAGCTGTGATAGTACTACATAACACACGCATATCGAATAGTTAATTCAGTAAAAGCGCGAGTGCGTGGGCTTAGGCTTGAATGTAACATCGAGTGTGCATTGTATTATTTGAGCTTTGCAAGGCATCGCCCTCAAGGTATAACAATTATTTTCTCTGGCATAAGTAGAGATGGATGAAATGTTTAAAGGGTAATAACCTTTCATCTCATAAACCCATCAATATCATTTGAGCATTAAACTGTCAACGACCGTTGGCAAGAGGAGGCAAGTGTGAAATATGGGGTCACATTGCAACCTAGTTTGTTGGGAGGACTGGAATCGATGGCACTGTAGTGGTGTGACAAATCGAACCTTTGAATTGACATAAAGAGAAATGTGACACGTTTGCCGTGTTCAATAACTATATAAGTTTATGATTTCATGTGCCATGGTTAGAAACTGAGCCGTTTGGTATAGACGGGTATGTGTGCGAAAGTCTTTCAATGCTTAGAATAGAAAAATAACGAATTGCGGTGTGATGGTAAGATGATGGCAGAGAAATAAGAGGGGTAGAAATGGGGGCAGTGGCCGATTGATTATTTTAAAGCCCGTCGGCTTATAATGATATGTAACCAAACATGTTGTTCACGCAAAACTGACGATGAAGACAACCCTCTTGTCAAATTACTCTTTGACTTCCTCTGGTATACAACACCATGCTTATCACAACAATGCACAGCAAATTAACAATGGCGACCTACGTTACGATGCACAATATGCGTAAAACTCGACCTTACCTAGAGCTAACATTATCTCAACGCTGTCATACAGTCTCGCTCCAAAGCATTGCAGAAGCCGATTTAGATACTTAAATCAGTGTTAGATTGTTTGCCATGTTCCACGCCCCCACAAAAACTCGACATTCTATTCATGAACATATTATGCTTCGGATGTCAAGAACCTCGACTTAAGAATTGATTCCGTCATCAATGACATTAATTGATAGTGTCCCATTCCAATTAAATTGTCTTGTTGTTAAGCTGACTGATCAGTATGTGTGACAGAATGCATGTTAGATAGTTAATTGGAAAGCCGAATAAACGTGCTATAGTGTCATATAGTACCTGATAGTTTTATGTGAGATACATTAAATGTAAAGTTAGTGATATTGAAGCATATAACATGACAGCGATCGCATTTATTGCCCGCTAAATGCCCAGAAATAGTCCGAATCTTCCTATTCTGCAACTGTTTAAGTTACAATTACGTCGACTGCATAAAAAGTCGTGCCAAATATGGGTCTATGGGCCGATTACAAACGTGTGCATGGGGCTTGTGTGCGCCAATGGTGGCCATTTTGAGCTGTTGCGACTTTTGTTATATATTACAAAACCAAGGTAGATTCCGTAGCAGTTCGTAGTCTTCTATGTTAGCGTAACCAAGATTCGAACACGAAATCACGTCACAGATTACATTGACCATTCCTCAAGGTCGCAGAATAACCATCAAATTTTGACTTTCAACACATGCATATTGGTATTGACATACGACATGGTAATTACCACGTTGATCAACAAGCCATGCCGTGGTTTCGCTTAAAATACTTTCAAGGACATAGAGTCCAATTAAATCTGTTTATGTTCAGTAATTGTCAGACTCTCAAGGCCGCAAACACGAAGCATCCCATCAGAGTTTATCACCCAATAAGCGTCTAAAGGCCTGTGAAGGGCTTACTAACGTTATTTTCGTGAATCCTGTTTACGGCCAATCGCCCTCCGAATTGTCTCAACGCAATCATGAAAAGGCACCAACTTCACTGCACCAACCGCATATATGCATATGTTTATAGATTTTAAAGATATAACGAAAATGTTTTCAAGATTGAGATACACTAAAGAAATAAAATTGTTTAGGTCACTGCGTTGATCTTCCTGTTTAAGATAATTAAAATGGAAATACAAAACGCAAGAATACATTATATTCGACACACAGACAAACAATGCTCTGCTAAAAAAACACTGTTCTTGGATGTCGCGTCTTCGTTTACTTATGTTAGGATCGGTGAATGCTTCTAATGTTTGGCGTTGCCTTTCATTTTGAACACACGATTTGGATGAAAACTCTTTCCCACATTTCGACGCGCATTAACCCTTATTTGTGCGAGCTTTACAAATATTGCGGGTTATCCTATTGTGCATAGCGTAAGTCAACCGAATCTGACATTAATATCATCCGATCTCATAAGCGTCAGTTTACACGATTAGGATGCAGATCGCTGAACCTATCAACTCTAAAAGACATAAGGCTGGCGTCACTTCGGTTTGTCATAGATATCCCGTCGAATTCGTTTTGTCAATATGCTGATGCTGAATCCGTAGTAACTGACCGTGTTTTGCACAACAAATTATAATACGTTATTATCCTGGCCACCAGGGGGGTATTACGAGTATATACAGCGCTTCGTGTTTCGGTGATGTAGACAGAAAGCGTGATCAGATAGTATGTTTGTCACAGGCACGACTTACGCTGCTGGTCAAGGTCAGCAAAATGAGTCACCTTGTGATATATAGCTAGCGCAAACTGCTCCCTCCACGTTATATGATGAGTTTCAGTCTTATTAGAAGCCGTGTTGGCGATCAAGCACGGACCAATTCGGGAACAAAGTCAATTTCCCTACTATTTAAATGCAACAGAATGATAACATGTGATTGTCCAGTCTTAATAAAGGCTGTAATCGAGTTAGATAGTGTTCGCTATTATGTATTCATTGTATGCACCATATGACAGGGATCGAAGAGGGTTGTGACAATTTCTATGAGAAGTAATTTGACTCACCACACGGGGTTACAACAGCCCTAGATCATGATTGTTTGCCATCATAGAGGCATAACCTTGAATGTATTGGCTGCCTTTGTAGTGTATTCAGTCGAGGGTTTAGTACCAGAGCCATAAGGATATACCGATTGAGCAAATGGTGTTTTTTAACAACCAGTAGCCGTCGTAATAGGTCAACACAAATAAGGAAACTGTCGGGTTATTCTTAGCAGCTGATGATTCCGGGCTGGGCATTTGTGTTTCCTTCAGATATGTTCACAGACTCCAGCTATTGCATATTTTATACTCACTTGATTTGTTGATATCCCTTAAAGACAATATACAGCAAATACATATATCACCGCTATTTTTAATCCTTGTATCGTGATGATTAAGCATCTGCATGTCTGTTCATATGAAAGGATCACAACCGACCTGTTGACTGCTGCGGTATCACCTAGTTCCCCCTTGTACGCATATGCCATGGAAGCATTAAAGTTTGCTTATGAATTGGGCTTAACAGGTCACTGTTTCCTAACTGCTAGCGCTTACTGACCAGTAGATACCTCCTTCTGAAGATTATCTACGCCCTTCATTTGCTGAGCAAATGTCCATTCGACAATAGCCGTTCATATACTCCTCTCTGAAGAGCCATGTCAGATTTCAGATCAACTTCATATTAACAAGCTTGAAGGCAAGCCAATTAAGTAAATAAAAACATCCCCGTTTGCTATTGACTCGTTTACCAGATGAATTTGAAGTGTTCAAGAGTATGATCAATCAAAGCTGTATAACTCATTGAAACTTCAACTTATATGCGTAGGACCAAATTTGTGCAGTAAGATTTACCAAGACTTACTTACAAGATCGCTACATCGCCGAGCTTTATTGTAATCATCAAGCTTTTCATCTGGTGAGGTTTTTAAAAACGAGGAGACACGGCTACCTTATAGGTACACTGGTGCATACATATACTTGCATATCGTACACTCTAACTACATGCAGTGGCTTGCAGTGTATACACTACACTACACGGACTAGAACGTACTGCCTCACTCAATTCAGCGACGAAGGCTTTTGTATAAGATTGGATATATCATATGGCTACAAAAATTGGATCACCCCACAAAGTCATGCCTCATCTTGCATTCATTCAACCAGGCGCGAGCCAGTTTAACATTACCAACTAAGTATATTATATTTCCTTGGAAAAGGACACGGTGAATATGACAGTGGCTGTTTTTGCGTCTAGCAGGCAGTGTCATCACACAATCTAAGCCGGCAACCTTGCTTAATGGACCAGCCCCTAACACCTAAATGCTTTACATCATCGCTTCTTTTAGAAGTGACTTAGCCATATCCGGACGACCATGTTATTACGCGTTATAAGTTTCCAGGTGCGGTTGCCAAACAGCTTGCTAAGCAACCTCGTTACAAATATAGGGTTCGTTTAAAAAACCCTCAGTTGACATCAACCTTGAAGTGCCAAATTGATTGTAAATAATGAGAATAATACTTTCGGATTGACTTTTTGCTACAAATGGATATGAGATAGATGATGCTTTCTAGAAATTGGGCATAGTATGTGGTTTTACGCGTACCATCTATGGCCATACAAATCAAAACTTTCGATGGCTATATATATATACATGCATACTTACATACCCATATATACATAAATACATACATACATTACGCAGGAGCTTTTAGTTGTTATTAATGTGGGTTTAGTTTGCCGAGCTATTCATGCGATCTGCGGTCGAATCATGCTGCTGATTTAAGGAGTCTCGCGGTCTTGGCTCTCGTTAGGTGAATGGTACCTACCTGTTGGTTCCTCTTGCCTCAGCTGGTATGCATGTCTGTGAAAGCTTAATTGATATCATCGTTTGTGACGATAGAAAACAGAGGTAGCTTCTTTTTGGGCTGCCTTCTATGAGCCTATGAGTTCACCATGGTAACTATGTGGTATGGTATCTCGTTTCTGTCTTCGCTTTTAGCATATACAACTTGTGTTTAATTGAATGTATCAGTTCCAGCAAATAACTACTATTTTTGGCAATCGCATTTTACCAACTTCCTGACATTGTACGAGCAACACCAGCAGCCACGGGGTACTGTTATTGCAATGCGTCCATCGTATTGATAATGACACTAAGGTGGAAGGTTGTTGGGTTGCATTAGATTACAATTGTAGTTTGCTTAAAACTTTGGTAAACTGTATATTCTAACAATTAGACAGTTGTCCGAAATCATTCCAGTCAACACTATGCGTCCTGCAGATATAGCAATTTGCCACTGCGAGATGGCTTATCTTTCTCTCGTTGGTCTTTCCTATTTCTGTACGGCTTTTTAGAGCTCGGTTGATCAATTCCATTCCATTCTGCAGCACCACAATAGGTGATTAGGTTTTTTTTTACATGTGTACTCGAGCCGTAATCCAAGCCGGTACCTGTAGCGCAGTGGTTTACAGCCTCGCCTTTCAGCCCACAGCCTGTGGGTTCGATCCTTTGATGTAAAATCCTAACTGGTTACTCTTTGCTCGGATGATCACGTGCAAATAAAAATTTTCTGTGGACGACGTGTCCAGTGGCGGTGACTGCTCTCACAGTTATACTAACTGCTAGTCGTACAAAGCCTTGTTACTAAGTCACACACATCGCATTGTTTGAAGTCTCGATTTCACAATCGGATAATTTATGAATAGCCATCAATCTTTGTTGATAACGGAATGGATGTATTTTGCATTTGTTTCATATCTTTCCTAAATTACAAGACATTGCCATCTGAAAAAAAAACTATACCCGAGTATCTGTATAAGCTCTTTGTTTATTTCGTTTGCACGGCATGATGACGTATTAAAGGACCAACATTGCCTGCAGCATCAAGGCGCAGAACGCACAGTCTCACCCGTAAGTGTTTCAAGCACGGGTTTGTTACAAATGAGAATAGCAGATATAGCAGACTACGCATGTGTACTGCAAATCTAGTGGTTCAACCACGAAGATAAAAAGTGTGCATACTTATAATATATTATTGTCATTTATTGCTATATTTGATCGCCAATTCACGCACTTAATTTACATTAGCATAACATATCACACAATGCCCTGATCTATAGTTTGTCTTGCGCTGATGCGGCATATAGACACACAGGTATTATTCATGCGTAGAGTGCACAGCAAACTTGCTATGGCGCTGTGCTTTAGCTTATGTCTTGACGTACAACTAGCGCTAGATATTGTGTTAACTCTAGGCATCCAACAGACGCCTTACACCCAGGAAAAGCATTGCACTAATTTTGAGGTATACATCATCTAATGTTGCTGCGAATAACGCTCCCTGGCTCCCGCCGAATCAACTCACACTGCCTTCTTAGAAGACGACACGTGTTATGGTCGCATTATCGATGTTGAATTTTTAGGTATAGCCCATAGCAGTACTCGACCTACGGCCTGAGCGTCTGAACGTACGAACGAGTGCTTTTGTTCACGCAAATTAAATCACACACACCAATTACAAGCTTTGCAGCTCACAGGTGGGCATTTACTAATCCTCTCGGTGACATGCGATCAGTAAAAACAGCTCACCACAATGCTTCAGTTCCAATCTTAAGGATGGACGTTCATGCCAGCTATACTCACAAAACGGTTTAATCAGGGCTGAGCGGATGGTCAGTCAACCGTTATACAGATCACCGGGTATGGTACAGGCCAATGTTACTTCAGATTACACGATTTATCTGCAGTTTATTATTCATGACGGTATTTTGTTTAGTTTTGTATTCATTTCCATTTTTATCCTACGACGATATTAGATGAAAGGTTCTATAAATACAGAAATAAAATTAAGAATCATCGTTGAAAACGCCATGCATAATTTATGTACGGCGCTTTTGACTATGCAATAATATATGCCACACAGGCAAACTGAGGGAAATCTGCGCCTACGGGAATTTAGCGGGATGATCTACAATATATGAGTATGAAATAGAAAAGATTATGTGGTTATGCGTTATCGTTCATGCCATCGCAGATATTATTAAAACCTATAGCACATGGTGTGAGCATTATCTTTAATAAATAATACTCTGCCTCCGTATTTATTAAAGTAGTAATATCACACGGAATATATATATATATATATATATATATATATATATATATATATATATATATATATATATATATATATATATATATATATATATATATATATATATATATATATATATATATATATATATATATATATATATATATATATATATATATATATAGCACAGCAGTATACCGTTAATGTAACCAGTGAGAATTGTGGATAGATACATGAAAATTGTAGGCAGCAAATGCTGATTCCAATAAAAATAATTGGTAGTTGGCATTTATTACCAAACCTTAGTAATAAATATTTCATATAAACATTGTGTGACGGAAGTAATGATGATAATAAAGTCCGTTGTTTTAGGAGATGCAACAGATTTGGTTTACGCCACAAAACCAAAACATATTTTACGTCGTGTAAATAACCGTGTTCTATTATGTTGAGTTGATAGTTAACTCAGGATTTAATGCATGCGATAGTTATACATTCATACATACATCAATCATCCAACAAAGCATTTGTAAAGCGCCCGTTTCCAGGATATATTTGGGCTCAATGGCGATGAAGCTGATGGTCAAATGTTATAGCATTCATACAAATAATTGTCTTGAGATTGGATTTTAATTAATCAAGTGTTTTCGAATGGCGGTCGTCGGTAGGTAGAGCGTTCCACAAACTTGGTGTGGAATTTCTAAACACTCTGGCACCGTAGGCATTCCGCCACCTAAGAAACACTGCTTCTTGATTGACCACAAACAATAGTCCAATGAGTCATGGCATCCATCGAAACACGCTTATAACTTGACCAGTCTCGTCTATTCCGGAATGTCGCAATGCATCGACGTAAAAGGCTTACATCAATTTATGTCAATAAAGCCTCAGAAAACAAGTCGTATATTGAAAATATTGCCTTATGAGGTACATGGCTAAAGGTTAAAATTATACATATGCGCATTTTTTTAGCATTTAATTCTTCAATGTTAGAACTGTCCGACGGGACTGCTGGTTAAAGTGAATCGTCCGTTTATCGGGGGTTTTTGTACTCTTGAATGTATCATCTGCGAACAATAAACAGGCATATTGGCGTCCTGTGTCTATCCTTCCAAAGGAATTGATTTTTTACACAGCTTCATTCGGTAGTCTGGGGCACTCCTGATCTCAGTTTAACGCAATATCGCAATTTCTGATCAACCTTCGAGCGCAATAAAGAGGGTTTTTTCTGTCCCCATCACCCTATTAGGGTATATAGTTTTTATATCAGCTATTTGTTCAATCGATTGGCAGTGTGAATTCAAAGAAGAAATGCAATAGAAAGAGAGTTGAGTGATAGCATGCCAGGAGCAAGGTGTCGGTTCTTTTGTGCCACCACAATCTGGCGGTTATTTTGCGTGTGATATATTCCAGTAGAAAATATGATTAACATTGGTTATAATGTAGCAGTTTGATGGTCTTTTGCGGTGTTATAATGGGCTTGATTTTTTTATATTTTTGGTGAAGCTCACAGGCGATTGCAAATGTCGGCCTGCAAGATATGGTCTAATACAATTATTTGAGACTTACCACAGTTCGTTTATTTTCATTCCTTCGTCAATGCAATACAAAAAGTTCAATCAGAACCAAATTATACCCTATAATACGAAAACTTTCATGTTCGTCAGAAAATTATTTAATTATCTTTAAATGCATTTATTCTTGAGGGTTGTTTGACGGGATCTCAAAATTAAAACCTATCTTTAGGTTGCCAAGTGGAAGTCATGATAATATGCATAGAATTCATGCAAAATCACAATCAAACGAAGTTTGAAAGATTTACTTTGGCATTTAGTTGAATGTGTTGATCTCCTTAGGAACTGATTTGAAGACAAACATCATGACGTTAATGGCAAATATTGTTTAAACCGCGTTTTGTGACCCAAAGAGTAGACACACAAATGCACGCACATAAACTGGCGTCCACATCGGGCACATTCATGAGGTTCACAAATGGAAATATCATGCCTTCATTATGGTTGATCGATTATGGCGGAGCCTGTGTCGTATTGAGTTATATGTATTTTTGTGTGGGCTTTAAGTTCGTATTCCTCTATTTACTTCGTATTTTTGTTTTATTTTACTGATTTTTTATAAGTGATCAATTATAACATAGGCTACTGCCATAAATAAAATATACCACACATTCTTCTGGTGCTCGGTATCTGTATCTGTACACGTTATGTTCAAGGGGCACATCGTCCCGAGACGACGGCCCGGCCAAATGCGCTGGCCGCCGAGTCCAAACGCCTTTACAGCACTCTATCCGGGGACGATGGACGGTAGACATAATGCCTTTAATTTATTTCACATCAAGATAATAAATTCATTAATACTGTTCTTTTATTGAATGAAATATGTAGCATTCAGTATGTTCCTTTCTGTAAAACATGGGTGTAGCATTGCGGGGGCGAACTGACCCGGTAGCGAACTGACCTGGGGGCGAACTGTCCCAGCGAGGGCGAACTGACCCGGGGCGAACTGTCCCAGTGGGGGCGAACTGACCCAATACCTATAGAATTATACATTATGCTGGACAATGTCCCCCATGACTTACGTCCCCCACCAGTCGCTTAGTCAGTGGTGCTGCGGTTGTGTGCCCTGAATTGATTGGGTTTTGTCCATTTGGTTACAGCTTCACAACACAGACGGCCTAATGTTTAAGTGCCGATAGAGGAAATTACAGCTGATACTTCAATGTTTTGCGTGACCAAAGCTGCCTCGGGCATTCACCGCAGTCATCGTGGGGATAGGACATTTTCTATCGGATTTTATATCACTGAGTCGGAATTATCAAGCTGGCGTTATAACCTGGTTGGGAACTGATAAATCTAGAATAACCAGACGGCAGAGAAATAAAGAAAACAAATGGTCCCTTCCATAGAATCGTGTTAGAACCAGAGGCCGTATATGCCAAACTTACTCTTGTCTACGGATGTTTTTTGTCCATTCATTCGTTAAACGTATCTGGAAGATTATATATTTACCGCTAGTTTAGGCAATGCCTGATTGGTCACATAACTAATCTGGCATGTATGTCGTGTTGCTTCAGGTGAGCAGAAGGTTGAATGACGCTAAGACATGTTGTCTTGTTAGGTTCTATTTTTACAAATCTTCAATCAGGAAACTGCCACTCACCCACCATGTTATCTACCATCAACAAGAGTGCATGTCTTTAGATGCGCCCGAATCAAGCAGCACGCAAGGGGTGATGCTTACATGTCCATCACAGAAGATGACTTCAGGCTGCGCATTTAGTATCTGTACGATTGCTACGGGAGTGAGTTAGCACGAAGTGACCGTATTCTGCCACAAATCATGTTGCATACGTATATCACAGCAGAGTGAAATGTTGCGCTGGTATAAAGTCATTGTCGTTATTTATATCGCCCATGGCCGGCATCATGCTGCTTAAGACTTTACCAAATATGACAGCCAGTTGTTTAGGGTAGTGCGCTGCACTTATCGCACAATTCAGTGTGTAGATGTGGTTTACAATACATATGTGGATCAGAAGTCTGTAGAAGCTAGAAAGATACAATGTTCAAACTAATTTATGGTAACAGGAAATTATAAAACTCGTCATTTTATCAGTTAACGTGCACCTAAGCATAACTCGTGTTCATTTCTCTTCATTTATTGAATCAAAGTCGTCTTTATAAGTGATTTGTCTGCAGCTAGTAGTGATTGCTTGCGTGTTCAGATAAAAGTGCATACCGAACTGTTTGCTCCTTATGGTTCATTCTTTGCTAAGGAGTGCCTCGGCTGGCATTTAGATCCCGTTTACAAATGTTTATTGGTCATATACGTAAGAGCTGCAAAGTGTCTAAAGCTATTCTAACACGCTTTTAATCGCAATAACATACATTAGGTGTCATTTTCCTTTCAACAGTGGTGTGATACTGCAGGGTTAAAGGGCACATGTTTCTAACTGCCGGTTATAAAGGACCATCTATCGTAGCCTTAAGCAATATGGAGTACACAAGAAAAATATTCCATTTTGGTTCGACTCCTCGACCTTAAATGCATAATGTCATTATATGATTGAAACATCCACCCGAAAACATAAATAAGATATGCCCAAAAATAAATTTCAGGCATTTCTGTAACATAACATATATATATATATATATATATATATATATATATATATATATATATATATATATATATATATATATATATATATATATATATATATATATATATATATATATATATATATATATATATATATATATATATATATATATACTCGACTATCACAAATGGACCAATCTCTTAAACCACTGAACGCAATTAAGCTTTGTTCCATTGTATCGGACTCAATACAAAAAAAACCCACTTTATCCCAGAGCTGCTCTTATTGATTGTGTTAATGTTGCAGCAATAGCAAAGACATCAAACAGCACGTAAGTTCTGCATCTATCGTTCACGATGCCTCCTCGTTCAGATCTGCATATGTTTATTTTTAAGCCAACGATAATTTTGCTATCCTTTATGTTACATACACTAACTCAATGGAAATATTCAATAACAATCGGTATATGCCGGAATAATCCAATCGCTCTCTCGTGCCCAGGCATGCAACATCAATACCACACTAGAGATGTAACGAGAACATTATATCAACTTAAGGTAGATCCCAACTCTACAACAGTTAAATAGCATGAATACAAGAATTACGCGTGAATATTCTTATCGTTGTCATTCCCGGCTTTACAGTTAAGAATAGCATTACTGACATGTGCAGTTCCTCTAGACGCACGATTGACGCTCGCGTTAGATTAATAACAACCTTATTCCGATGGCTCCAATGTCAAGTTGCCGAAGCCGTTGTATGATGTTCTTCCAGCACTGTTATCGTACTTCTGGAAACCAGTCATTTTATTTCAAATGCGTTATATATCATTTCAATTTATCAAGCTTTCCTGTTGTTCATTATACATGGAATTTCATGACAATTCATGTTTTTCCTTCATTGATGAAAATCTTAATTCATGCTCTTATAGGTGATGTAATATATATGAAAAATCATGATAGTTCATCAAGTGTTTGTCGAATATTGTCCAACTCATAAAAGATATTGCATAACCATGAACCCTCAGGTGCTTGTGAGAAGTTTAGTTTCTCTATTTTTGTGTTGTATGAAGTTTTATGAAGAACCATGAATTTTACGATTGCAGGTTTGGTAAATCTTTATGTCACACCATTGATACAAAGAATCATGTAATCTCAGGTGCCTGGGAGAGGTTAGTATTTTAGTTTTTCAAGTTGATGAGAAAACATTTTAGGGTGTTGGTAATTCTTTAGCTGACACAATGAACGCAATAAACTCACAGAGGCTTGTAGAAGTTAGTTTTCTGTATTTTTGGTTGCATGAATTTTCATGAAGAGCCATGAATCTTGCAGTTCAGGGTGCTGGTAATCCTTCAGATGACAATCATCACAGAGAAAACAGTAAGCTCTCAGATGTTTTTTAAGTCGCAGAACTATCGTAAATGATTTTTTTGGGGGCGGCATAGGACTCCATCTGAGAGGGCGAAATCTTATGATTATCCTCATCATTTTCCCTTTCAGAATCACTGGAAGTATCACTATTGAATACATATGATTCATCAATATTTTAAGAATAGGAGACAAATGAATCTGAATTTAAATGTCCACAGTAAACAAAAGATGCTTTGCCACTCTATTTATTGTAAAACAGATTGGCTCCGAGAAGAACATTATAGTAATTATCTTCAAACTGTATGGAACAGACATTTTACGCGATATTCCGAGTCACTGGGAGCCAGTCAGGTTTTCAAACCTTTGAACTTGAAGAAACAGTTGCCCTGTTAGTGATGATCTCCAGGGGTATTAATCTTTTTAATGTGGATGAATTTCATGCTATATCATGTGTTTTGAGGACAACTCACTTGGGGTTTCCACATCTGATACTTTCTACACTAAATTGTTCTTCCAGGAATACCAAACAGATGATCATCTTCATGCAAGTTTTTCAACTTTTGGACAGGACTTGCAATCAATGAAGGGTATACTCATGAATTTGACACAACAAATATTTCATCCCTAAACCGACCTTATTGAACTAACAAAATGATTTCCAATATTTTGAATTCTCCAATCATTGTATATCACACATGTAACACCAATACTAGGGCTGGGGAATAAAAGCTTTGCTTGATTTGCACAAGCAGTTAGCCCTTCCTTAATGTAACCCAAGTCACCCTATGAACCACATGTAGTAAAATACATATTTATGCATATACTTAAATATATCAAGAGGAAGAGGGGTAAATCTGTTATGATATAATGAACTGGTCGTTAGAACAAGATCAGCTGAATGCGGCTGTTCTGGTCTAATGTTCAAACTGCATGGTTGAATATTTCTCAGTGAAGGTTTTTCTTAATGATAGATGCATGAAAGAGATATATCTGAATACCACACAAATTATTATTCATGCAACATATGTCATAAATAACAGTCCCAAAAAGTTTTCAACTTTTATAATCTGGAGACTTACCATGATACAAATAATTTGGAATGTTAAGTTGCAGCAAACATTTTCTGTAGGAATTGGAATGACCTACATACCAGATTTAGCCCATAAACTCTCCAGACTCCAGTGGTCCCCAATTCGTCACTCCTGAATTATTCCCATTTTAATATTTATATTGCCCACTAGGTATAGTTAGTAAGGAAGGGTAAGTTCAACACCTGTCAGAAGCTTGTTAATAACCGCAAAAGCAGCGGCGTGTTTGAGCATACATGGCGAGTTTAGCCCCTTTCGCAGAAGGCTAAGAAACTTTGCCTCTGACAGCATCCGCGCTGTTTACTTTTGACCTCATCACTCATATCTGCGCTTTCGAAATTTCTAAGATTCAGATGCCCACCATACCAGTTGAATAGTTCCCTTTTCGGAAATGGGCTGTACAAACATTATGGTAGGGTTAAGTATAAAAAAGCCTTGATCAGATCAAAAGAGCTCTTGGAGTTGTCAAAAAAGGATATCTTGCACAGTCAAAAACAGTTGTGGAAAGGGCGCGTTAAAGTCTGATGCACGTTATGAGGCCAGTTATGCTTTATACATTGTTGATAATTAATTGCTCCTTTTTTCTTACTGCAAACTACTCTGTGCTTTGAAAACGCCAAACACTATTAAGGAATGTCTTTAATGAAGACTTCTAAGGTAATTGCAGAACTAAGTTGTTACATGTACAACTCCGAAGGCTATACATTTGAATGTTTCTCTACCTAAAACAGGTATCATGCAGTTACTACAGACCATTGCTATATTCACACCTGCACTGTGAAACAGTATTATATCAACTCATTTTCTCTGTACAATACCTGTAGACACGCGCCAAATTTGAAAAGCGCGAGTTGCTTGCTGGCTTTTGCTTCCTCTAGATAATTCGCTGTGATCTCGGTCTCGTTTTCATATCGCATGGTAGACATGTAGGACAACAATTCCTAAATTGTGTTAGATTTCGATGATTTTTTATAAATAAGGAGCATAACTGTTGTTGCACGCTAGGCAAGATTGATGATAAGACATTTATGGATACGGAAAAGTATAAGTACCCCTTGTATGCATTGCTTATCGCCTTAAAGTTTGTAAGGTGGCATCAGATCGTCAAACACCAGGGGCGAGTGCCTTTCCTACTCTTACAGTATCCTGGTACCTGCGATGCTCGTAGTTATCGACTATTATTGCCTCCTGAATTTCATGACTGAACCATTTTATTTCGAAACATCAGACAACTGTTTGAATATAGAAATAATACATTTATCTTTGTGCTCCCAATGAGGCATCCTCCTGATTAAACCTGCGTCGTTAGATTGAAGTTGCCACAGCAAACTTTCCCAATTCACCCGCCGATATTGTTTTCCCAAACAGCTGGTTTTCTTCTAATGGAGCGAACCTTAATAGCATTTCCTTATTTTCTATTTTCCAAAATTGCGAACATAGTAACAACAATCTAATCAATGGGCAGGTTTATATTTATAAATTTTTACTAATCAAAATTCAGTATTTAGATAGCAATCGAAAATCTGTAATATGCACAAAATTAAATCTCTCGCGTAGCTCACAGCCCGCAGCGCTTCATCACCAGCTAATGCAATCTAAACTCTTGTGCTGAGTTTTGATTGACAATTCGATGGTCTTGTATCAAGGCGCGCGCCTGCTTCAGCGTGACTCGAAACCAAAACTTGGGATGATGTTAAGTAAGTAAATCGCTATCTTTCTCTTTGTCTTCTTTGCTCCCAGCGAACTGGCTAATTTGTTAATGGTGGATCAGTCGCGTATTTTGAAACTTAAAAACGTCAAACACGAAGGAGCGTTTGATTTTGTTTGGATGGTTATAGTGGGAGACTACACCAGTCCTGTGGCCTGTCGTTTATTTTTGAACAGAGGAAGCTATTTACTGAATGCAAGGAAGGGGATACAATCAAGGGAAAGGTCGAATTGAAATGTCAGGCGGTAAGGTGCAATTTTGAACTGAGTTACTCATGTGATATTAGACACTATTTTGAAAAAAATTTTGCAAATCGTTAGTATCATTACAACCGTCCATCATCCTCAAGTATGCTGTCCAGACTTGAGAGCCTGTGAATTCAGTTGTTCATAAGTCATGGTATGATCTATTGCTTTTATAATTCAATAATATACCAGTAATAACGTGTTTTTAAATATTTTATCAGACTTAATCATGAATATCTCAGAATTTTCAAGAATTGAGTCTTGTGCCGTATTATAAATATACATGATTATTCATGCACGGCTAGCCATGAATATTCGTAAACGTTGAGAGATATAAGGAGACCATTTTACGTTCATGGTAGATAACAAATACTTGCGACTGCCTGTACGACCATTATCAATGAACATAAACAATAATTCAAGAATTAAATCTTGTGGGGCAACATGAATACGCGTATTCATGGTGTGGTTTACCATGAATATTCATCAAAATTCAGTTGAAAATGTGGCCATTTAAGGTTCATGGTAGATCACGAATACTCAAGGTGTCCCGTGTGACCATTATCGATGAACATTACTGATAATTCATGAACTGGGTATTGTGGTGCAAAATGAATCAGCATGACTATTCATATTGTGGTTTACCATGAATAGTCATTAGTATTCAGTAGTAAAAGTGGCCATTTATCGTTCATGGTAGTTAACGAATATCTCTGAATACTTTTATACATTATGTAGAATATTCATTACATTACCATGAAATACCATGAATATTTCATGATCAATAAAACTGGGTATAATCTTATTCTTGGTTGCAGATAAATAGCTCACTGTATAGTACCCAGAGTGCCTTATAGTCGAACGACGGTTATTAAATTTAAATCCATTTGTACGCTGATAATACTCAGCTACATATCCATTTGATTGATGTGAAGACATTGATCAATGCCGACCTCATTCGTTTGTGTTAGGGGTCCTTCTTGTTATCTTCGTGGAAGCGGATGAGCCAAATATGCAACCACAACGTACATATTTATAACTGTATATTTATATAGCAATATTGTCATAATATATTTGCAATAGTAGATGTGCGGAGTTGTTAGAATACGTGTTTGAGCGGGCACTGTAGTTATGTTACCCACCATGTGCTTCTTTCGTCCACCGCTCTGTATATTCTGCCTATTTGCCGAAGGATTATTGTAAAACACCTTATCAATAGTCCATTATGAGAGCCCCAGCCATCAGAGTATTAGCTACGCAAGCAGCTTAAAGTTGTCCCACTAAGATAAAGGCACACTGCCCTATATGCAAAATGACGACGCTCGTTTCATAGAGGGGACAGAATCGATCTTTACCACTGCCGACTTTTATATCCCACGACGGTTATCAGACCATTGTGGCAATGAACTGTTGAGATATGCTGTCTGATTACGTTTGCAACAATTGGCCGACCTGCAGCACTCAGTGTGGTGTTCTAATACAGGAGATGTCCTGGCGATGAAGACTGTGATAACAATTGAGACCTAGTTATCAATACCAGCACCACCAAAGCCAACCGGGTTGACATCGACGTCAATCGATCCGAGATATATCAGCAATAAATAATTGTACAGTTTGTTGTAAGGATTGATATATATATATTATTATATATATATAATTATACATATATATAAGTATATATATATATGTGTATATTTATATTAATACATATATACATATATACATAACTATGAACATATATATATATATATATACATATATATATATATATATATATATATATATATGTGTGTGTGTGTGTGTGTGTGTGTGTGTGTGTGTGTGTGTGTGTGTGTGTGTGTGTGTGTGTGTGTGTGTGTGTGTGTGTGTATGTGTGTGTGTGTGTGTGTGTTCCTATGATACAGTGAAGGTTTTGCTTGGTTTCGTAGCATCTTATTATGCCCAATTTGCAGCGAATTTACCCTATTATGGTAGCTTGACTCTGTAATGTCAACGACATAAAGGCTGCTGCCCATATATATGTATATATGTTGCCAGACAAGAAATGAAAACACCGATACACGATGTATGTAAATTGTCGACTTGCTTGGTGATTATGGTTACCTGCACCAGTCGTTTATGTATATTGATTTATGACAACAGGCGTTGCAAGAAATGAAAACTCTCGGATGATCTTAACCACTTCAGCGATATACCGATGCTGCTATATTTGTCCATCATAATCAAGTTTCACTGTCTGATGCAGTGGCGCAAGTGCTAATTAAAAACAACATATGGTGTGAGTCATATGTCATAGCTTTGCTTTCGTCATGAAGCGCGATTACCTAGTTCATCGCCAGCACACCGCCACATCCGTCACATTATTGGTAGAAGGTGATCGAAAGTATATTACTGCATTTTTACAATGTACATCTGCTACGATTGTTCATATGTCTAACAGGCATCTATCTTTATTGAAGGGTAATTCGTAGACCTCGATGGTTGAAGCGTATAGCATTTATACAACGGATCACCATTGATACGATGGGCATGAATTACTCATGCCGATTAACGAAGATCCCGACAATTTCTTTGTAGTTTGATACATTCGATATGATGACTGCGCTTCGATGAGAACCCAAAGAGCAACATTCCCTAGTAACACATTTCGCATGTGGGGCTAAACCGGAAGTTAGTATCTACATCCGTGTTCAGTTAACTTTTATGCCGTAAAATTGAGCTTATTCAATTGCTTGCCTGAGCTAACGACAACACCGTAATTACGAGAGGTGGTTTAAAAAGAAATAATTGACTCTAGTATTATTTCTGTTAGTATATAAAATGCAGAAACTTTGCGGCCTCTTGCTTGATGATTGTAATTTACAATAAGGTCCACCTTATTTATGTTGTTATCACAAAGGCTACCCCTTAACAATCGTTGAATGCAATTTAGTGTCGATGCCGCTGTAAACATGAGCCATTATTACATCATTTGCTTCAACAAAGCAATACAAAGAAGCACACATCAATTTATGCAATGACAAGAGAGTTGTTGAATGGCTGAAAACATAATATAGTATAGAGATGGATGAAAATCATTGGTTTTGAAATAGCAGGTTAACCGTAGACATTATATTACAATTGTAAACAACACCCATGAGTGAATTTTGAATGTGAAGTTTCTAGATATGGTTTTATAATACAAGTTGATAATGCTTCAATTGTAATATTTATCTAGAATTTATGAACGTTTGCTTCGTTAATGCAAATGTATTAATGTAATAATTCATTAACCTTAAACTGATAATGAAGCTAGGTGTTTGTGTTACTCGTCTTTATCATTGCTTAATATATGATCCACAAAATATCCCCACATCGACGCAATTAAGAAAACTCATGAAATGTTGTATTCGCAAACATGCACTTTTCTTCATTCACTTTGACAAAAAATGAAGACGTCGCTAGGAATAAGACACATTGAGCAAACAAAGGCCACAAACAATTCCATTCTGGATAAAACGAATACGTGTAAGAATCCAAATAAAAGGTAATAAGTAAGGCTGTAATTCAAAGTCTGCTCTGCTGATCTATTTGATTGGTCAATTGAATAGTTACGTTGTTTTTTTTTAGCATTGCAGGATGCTACAAAACTGACGTCGACTAGTTAGGTGGTGTTATTTAAATTGCAAGACTTCCCCGGTAGTTTATTATGAAGTAGTGAACCATTACAGAGATAATCCTATGACTATGACACTAGAAATATATCAATATATGATTCAGCGGTGTAGTTAGTCTTGTGTTGCTGCAACGTAATGAATACATTTGAGACTGCAAGGTGGGATGGTTTCAGGTGTAAAGCTTCTGTACAGGTGTAGGAGGAATGAGTTTTAGTTTGAATATGCATCTGAAGGAATAGAGTCATCTGTCTTGAACTGGATGGAGTCACCTGCTCCGAACAGACATGAATAGGTTAAAAAAACACAAATGTGGTGTTCCGAATTATGCCTTGAGACATGACATTTAAAGCATATGGGTACAAAACACGACGTTAAATGACACTGCCTGCAGCTTCAGGCGTCAGAAGCAATCGCAAAGCGATGGATGAAGACAAAAAGGAACTGCAATTACGACGATCATTATGAAAGATGAAGGGCGCTCAAATTCCTTCGCAACAAATGGGTATATTACATGAAGCCAGACGAGAGGCAAGTATACAAGGTGCGTAATGATTAACTAATACGATAAGAACTGCGCGGCCACTATATGCCAACATAAATTTGGCAAAGGAAAGGATTTCCGAGTACACAACTTAATAAATTCCCGCTTCCAATCCCATCCAAACGGTCATGTCAGCAATAGCTACTTACTAAATGTGCATGCTTGTTGGAGCTTAACAATAATAGATCAATAAACTTTCGGTAGTACGCTTTCAATTTTCATCCAAGCAAATCACAACAGCTTGTAAACGATCGTTAACTGTGTTACAGGCGACATGAGGTATTATTTTGGTAGATTTGTGGAATATATGCAAACATTATTCATAGTCATACGATACACGTTCAGAGGTTAACTGACATTTCTGGATGAAAATAAACGTGAGGTGTCGCAGATATGTTAGATATCATATCATAAGCATGGGTATTATGGGGAGAACAAAGTGTGGGTTAACCGCATTTGCGACACAAATAGGCGGCGCTCTTGTAATGGCAATATTCAATGATATTACAGATGTGCTTATATTGAATAATATGATATGGATGTAGTGTATACATAAATGCCAAAATGTTAGCATTTATTGCTCGATTCAGGCTAGTTCAGATACATAATGCGTCGCGCCGTTGACACACTGGACGACGCCGCGCATAGTTAGCCTTTCAGTGCACTTGAAAGGATATTTTATTCGCGGTTTCGATGCAATTATCACTAAATTTCTACAAATAATTACTTTACCAACATCTAAGTTTGCTTTGTTTTTTTAATTTGGTCTCAAACATAGACTGAAAAGCGTGCTCGGAAAAAATAATTTTGTCAGTGGAACATGCGAATATTTTAGCTTTGTATTGTTTGAGTCATGGCGCTATTCTATCGACGGTTAAGCACCAACTGGATGTTTAGCCAACCTTATCATTCGTGCTGCCCAACAACGGTGATGGTTCATAAACATTATTTACATAACATTTTGAATCAATAAACGGAGCTATTGATGAGCATAAAGCGTCAGAAACGGTTACATATGATCCTTAGGCAATAAACAGCATAGAGAGATGACCACAAAACTCTTTACACGATGCAGGGCATTAAGTTGGCGCTCTGACCGAGAAAGCATTCTCATACATGCCAACCTTACGACATACTGATGGACTAGGGCCTTCAATGTTTGTTTACGATAGCATGATCATATCTCTATAATAATTCTAAACAGCTCGAGTCGATCGCTCAACAATTACCACGGTATTGTAGGAACAAGAAATACAAGTGAAAAGCTTATTGCAAAAGAAACAGTAATTCTTCTCATTGAGTATTTACATTCGTCTTTATATCGCACTTTACATGTACCATAGCAGCACATTGTTGCACTTTTAGCAAGAAATAAATATGTAAAGAACTGTTGCTCATTAAATGATATTTGTGGAATGAGCAAACTTATGAAACCCGTATGTTTGCAAAACAATATTCGACCTATATTGGTTACCATTAGAGTCACCACCTGGTCGAGTAACTACACATGTGCAATTCTGTGTTTTGCCTGGTATTATGTATCAGAACGATTATGGAATCGCTCATGTGAAGTTACACTAAACGCGAAGTGATGAGACGCAGGGTATGCAGTGGGCGGCTGGGTAATGTGAAATTACCCACCGGACCTGCCTCATGAACAACTTCCTTTGACCAATTATGATATATCCTGTGTGCTGGCTAGCTTCATTATCTATTTGACATTACAAAGCCGCTCACAGCATGCCAAGCGTCTCATCACTGCTTATTTGCATATATTGTGCACTCTGCTAAACGTTATCTTCCCTAATCGCCCCAATACAATATTTTATTGATTACTATATACAATGTCGAAAACAAGTCAAACGTAGCGGTTTACACACAGTTAAATATTTGTCGGTGGTTTCATAAATCGGTGTGGTGAAAGTTTTGTCGCTGTGCTTAACTTCCATTCTACAGACTCCCTGCACAGTAGGCTCTGTTCAAGGCGTCTTAGTATGGTGTTAAATGCTCCATGGTATGGCCACATAAGATAGGGTGACAGTGGGTAAGCTTGGTCTCCATAGATACCCATTGGGGTATCCTGCTGTGTGTGGTATGTCTGGATTTTATTCATGATGTCATTCTCAACAGGCAGAGCCTACACTGCTCCAAACACATTAGCAATTATGCAGTTGGGAATCACAGTGGCTTGGTTCGTCCATGCATACGTTATTTTTTGTCCATTACAAAAATGTCTGGGGCATAACTGTGTAATCGTCCATTTTAAAGACACCGGTTGCCACGTATTTATACGCGTGTATGAGTCCCCTCTGTCATTTCGAAACCTCTGACATCGTAGAATGCGATTTGACATGTTTCCCGCGGGTAACCCATATTTCATACGGCTGCGTTATGACAGTTTTTTAAAACGCGCAGTGTATCATAACGCAGCCGTATGTAAAAACTCTAAGCGCGTTCCAAGCTGTTAGAGTTTTTGAAATGACAATGGAGGTCACCATGGCACCTTTGGCCACTTTTCGAAGATCAGACCGCTGAGTTAGGGAGGTTTTCTTCTCTTTGACCATTCTTTTCCTGTCAATACAAAGGTCAAGCACCTCTTGAAGTAGAACCTCCTTCTGTGCTAACTCTTCATTAGAGCCTGCACTGGAGGAATATTCATTAAATAATTGAATAATGTTGTTCATTGGAAGACATTTAACATGGATATATTGCGCAATACTTGAGATTACTATGTCAATGGTTTTTTGCTCAGTTAAATGACTGATAAATGACATATTTTCCGCAAATCCTCTTTTTTAAAGTACTGGAGGAGAAGTGTAGTCCATTCTCTCGCACTTCTTGCTGTGGGTGGGCCACATTCTTCAACGGCCCTCTACGCATCAGCGACGCTTAACCACTTATCAGTGTGGATAAATAGATTGTGGGTTATAATCTCATTCAAAAGACATATGTCAAGAGTGGTATTGAACTATGTCCGCTCGGCTGATAACATCTGCTCAAATCGAAACAAGAAAGTGTTCTTGTATTTAAGTAGATGTCTCGTGTCAGTTTAACATTCCCCCGGGCACCACCCTCGGGCACCCCGCCCCTCCCCCTTCCACAACAATTGCTATGTCCAAACCCCAGGTCCCACCTGTTATCTGCACAAACGTCACATAAATAGGTAGAAATGTAATGGTCGTACTTGAACGGGTAATATTCACATGATTAGGAATGAAAATAGCACAAATTTAACAACAGCATTTTAAAATGATTTTATCATGTTCGTGTGTAGCTATTTATCGGCAACAGCAAAGCGCTATAATAAATACGTTCTCGGACAATGTAACTAGACGAAAACCTGCGTTGACACCGCGCCTTGTGAAACACTAAATAGTGACGTCATAAGGATTGCATTGGGTCGCGTTATGAAAGGCATATTTTCGAAACCTCTCTATTATCGCCCGTTCTCCGCCCTTATCCGCTTTGTATGTCTAGTAACGTCTGCCTCATGCCTCATTTGGTGATTTGGCTTTGAATAAACGGCCCGTCAAAAATAAGCAATCGGTCATATGATAGGCCTCTGGTAGAGAGGTGGACAGTGAATCGTTCAACGTGGATTTTGTTTATGCTTTTTGGATGTTTTTGTGTATGGAGTGTGCCTTTTATTATCAATCCCCATCATCAATACGATTTGTTAGCATCTCGCAATGATTTCGTGTTTATGATGTGAACTTTGCTGTAGTGGTATTGTTGTAGTTTAATCTTTTCGCTATACCCGTTTGTTTATTCGAATATTACATTCGGTTCATCCGATACTGTGTATATTTTCCAAGTGAACTGAGTAACCACATTTCCCCGCATGTTGTCCTTGCAAATATTAATAATCCTCATTGCAATCAAGCTGCAAGGGCTTCTGAGTTCAACCATAAAATTGCCAACAACAACAGCTACGCATTTATACTGTTGCTTGAGTGGTCGATGACTTAGACCCTGTAATATCATATAGACAGCGCCTGTTTGCTAGTATAATATCGGCTGTATCTAAACATTCAGCGATCGAAGAACACAACATAGAAGTTGATCCCAGTTTACTTTCATCTACGCACTTGATCATATGCTCAACTGAAACCAAAATAACAAGGTATATCGAACAATGATAATGCAGGGATCAGAGTAAAAGGATTCGGGGGCCATCTGCATTTTTTCCTCAAGGCCATTAATACTGATCAAAGCGGCTTTCGCTCGAAATGCACCGAGCGAACTCGTTGCATGGATTTCCGAAAATGCACAGGCCTGTCGCGATTTTTTAACAAGCTGATTGGCGCTCCCACGACGCTTGTCATTAGCTCAACGACAGAGAGGAGAATTATGTAACTAGCCTATACAAGTCCCGAGGGCTCTGCCAGGTTCAACTATTGAGTATGTGTTAGTTGAAAGTGGATATACATGACAACACAGCTGTTTCTACTCAAACATCGGCGTCAGTGAATGTGGATAATGGCTAGGACCATATATGTTTGGCAGGTATTGCGAGGAGCAAGGCAGATTCGACAAAGACATAATAATATCCAAACACATCGCCTTACAAATATTAAACAAGCAGTTTTGAATTACACTCCGAAGTATTCAATGGGTGAACAGCCATTAAACTCATTACGCTGGTCATTTCGTTCAAGATGAATATTCATTTCACCCGATTACGGTGTGGTAACACATACTGAAGTGAGTTCAATTTGTTCGGCACTAATTACTGTAATTAAAACCCATGTGGTAAATTATAGTTCCGTGGTCTTATTGTGAAACCCCTGATCAACAGAAACCCGCTCGCAAACACCCCCACTCCAAACCACCAACTCCACCCCCGCGGAGTTTCCCTGCCATCTTTCGGATAGCCAGTAAACAGCGTAAGACTTCAGGCCGATCAAATGAAGACATAGAGAACCTGTAGTCAAGCGAGCCTGTGGCATTCACTGCGGGCAATTTATGTTTGGCCTCTGATGATTCTCATTAACATTTCGCCAATAGCAAGCGTTCACCGCCATATATACTGTTTAGAAGAGGTAAAATTGATCTAAATCACTGCCGACGTACATCCATTGACGTTAACTGACGTCTTGTTGCAATGACCTCTTGAGATGGGCTACCTTATCAATTTAGCGGCAAGGGGCCAACCTGAAGAAGTACTCGACGTGGGGATCGTATTCGGCTTTTGATGACTAGGATTTCAAGACAGCCAAAGTTTTCAGTGTCCTAACGGGTTAACACCAGGGTGTCTCGAGCTGAGAAGGGTAGGTATCGAGTAAATTCGAGTCCGTTCACAAATAAGTCATGAATAAGTAAGAGTCACACATGATATAAATTACCCGTTTTTTGAAAGTTAGGTTACATCTGTACTCAGATGTCATGACAGTGACACTACATGCGCTTGGCCTGGCTAGATTACCAGGGCTCCAGCACCGCATATCTATTGTACAATATTTCCCCCAGGAAATTGGGTTCTTTGGAATTATTTCATAGCATTCACATAGGGGTTGTTTATTGCACACTAAACAGAAGAGAGGTCGAGCTGATAGTACAACTCGTTGCCACCATCGCCTCCACACAAATAGCACGATTACCGTTATCTTGAAGACCATGTGACGTTAAGTACCAGCGCTGACAGTTCCTATGCATTAAAAACGCAAGCGAATGCAGTCAGGTTATAGTTTTAATGACGTACCTCTTGCGTACTATTTGTATGTCATTAGAACAAACGTGGAGGCTTGTGGATTTCTTTCCATAAAAAACATATTAACAATAACTCTTTCTGTTTTGCCACTTGTACCTCATGCAAAGTATAATTGCCCACCCTAGGCAGAAATGTGTATGTAAACAATGCTAGATAGAATGGTTAAACGGTAACAACCATTGTTTCTATATAGCGCTAGCAATTGTCGCGAATTCCAGGAGTCGCGAATGCGAGGAGTCATCACCTTGCCACTATATGTCTTGTAAACAAATTTGGTGATTGAGACCACTACTGTGTTTTTCATATCAGAGACCAATCGGAATTCATACCAAGTATTGAATGTTGTTCTGTGATTATCGCGTAATGTGGAGCTTATTGAATCGCCTGGCGTACTCAATTTTGACACACGGAGCTGCTGCCACTTGTAAAATACGAGTGGTGTTATAAATCACGGAAAGCTACAGATATTTACCGTCAATATCAACAATGCGCCAAACAGTAATATCAGGTGCAAGTACCACAAATATAATCGGCCTAATCTAATTCAGCGCTCGTGACATACAACAGACCAAATAGGTCAAACACATTAAAAAGACATATCAATACGTTAAGGTGTTGAAATTGCCAGATTTGATATTGGGAAATTGTCATCCCATTTATGGGTGAATATCAATTGGTTCACTGTTGTTTCCCAAGACGGTCTGTTTTTGGTAACATGTGTGCTAGTCGAGTCTGTAACGTTTCGCAGATGACACGATGTAGTAGATTGCATGACAATGGATTGCATAATCATGTTTTCCGTCTCTACGGCAACTAATTAAATGTGTGATTGTTTCATTTCCGGAGGAACCACAATGGTCGGTAATTGCCCTGTGGCACCAATTCACAGTGGGCTTAAAAGTGGTGACTACCTACTGCGGGAATGTTGATATCCCGAAATCCATACATGGCCATATGTAATTACCTTTTTCTGGGGAATCATAGTCAGACGCAGTTATGGGTCTACATTATGCTTAACGTAATCCAGTACATTTAACTGTAAATTTACTACACTGTACACACTAAGACAATATGAAACATGAGTTGCATTGTTTTATGAAAATATAGTTATGATCGTTGCAGCTTCAATTGATCCGATCTTAAACACCTACGCAAGACACCAGTGCAATAGTATGGTCACGCATTCACGCCACAGCCGGTACTCGTATGACCTTAATACGTCATAATCGCGTGCAATTAATCTCACGTCAGCTGAGCGTGTCTACTTGAGGGCCTTCCGCCCTCTGGCTCCAAGAACGCCCTATCTCCACATTACCATATAAAGCGGGTAATGCAGAGGTGGCTTGGCTACGATGGCTTCTCTTGTGCCTGAATATGGCAGGTAATTCAACCTGACATGTATTTAGTCAACTTGAAGGCAAATCATTGCAAAATTGCGCATCGGCACGCAAGATCAACTCCTAAAGAAGCAATCCATTCGTATCCGAGTCACTGGGGCAAATAGCACACTTTAGTTGTAAACCGTCACTGTCATCATGATTAAGGTGTAGACTTGGCTTCCTGTGACCATAGTTCCAATTAAACGTGTTAAATCATGCCCTGCATACGTAAATTGCCAGCTCACCACGCTGTATTTTAGCAGTTAAAGACCCCCCATTTGAATCAATCGCTCTTAAAATGTTTTTCTGTACCTATCTATGAGACTAACTCACTTAGTTCGCAAATAAGTATTAACCGAAATGAAAATATGAGAAAAATATCAATGCGATCTGATTACGCTAAGTATATCACGCCGGTATGGTTTGATCTATTGAAAACGAGGTTAGTTTAAACCCATTGCTGGCTCTGTCCTTCACTGAATTGATGTCCGATCAATATGCTATTCTTAGTGAGAAAAGGACGGGACTCAAGCCACATTGCCCAAATAGAGATGGTCATTTGTTGGCAGTGCGAAGGCGGATTATGCCCAGCGGATGTAGAACTATATACAGACAGTTACGCTAGGCAGCCTTCAGCATTATGTTACGCAAATCGCAGAGCAGGATATTGGTGGGAGTTCCGCCATAGTGCTGATAGGGGCGCGGCTTGAGGCTCAATGACACTCGGCTGTGTAAACTCGTGTCGTCACTCTCGGTCGCTGGCGCCTCTTACGACGCACCTTCGCATTACAGCTCAGCATTAATTCACCGCGCTAGATGGTGCTCCGCGCAGGAGACTTCACAGCCAATAGAATCGGTGCAAGGGAATGGATTTCTCCACAATCAACAAATGCCATTCGGAAGTAATACATTAGTGAAATTTATATATTAACGTCGGGTACCGAGTAATTAGTCAGTTATCGACCTGTAGAGCACTCGACATGACAGCTTAAGTCAATTGACTTGGTGTGTGAGCTGGCCTTACTGACAGGAATGCAAACCTATTTAAACGTGTGATCATCCGAACTGTATATAGCCCGCGTGGACGAAGCGTATCTACTCCACATCATCATTCTCTGCTGGGATAGCACAATGGATAACTTCGCGGCAAGCCTACCTCACTTAGACCAACAGCCGAACATAAATGATCAGCGAAATTTCATCGTTGAAATCTCGACGCATTCTTCGATACCAACACAAACGAATTACACCTCCAATAATTTTCTGGAGTTAGAATTGGGGCCAAGACGCTTGCCTTTGAATAGTGTGATACCCATAACTGTAATATACTGTCTCATTTTTGTGACCGGTATTATTGGCAATGTATCGACATGCATTGTCATTGCTCATAACCGTTACATGCATACGGCTACAAATTACTACTTGTTCAATCTGGCTGTAGCAGACCTGCTTGTTTTAGTGTTAGGACTACCTATGGAGACATACTTGATGTGGTCTGCTTATCCTTGGATATTCGGTGAAACGCTCTGCGTAATACGCAGCATGGCTGCTGAGGCGTCAACTTATGCGTCGATATTGACCATAACTGCTTTCACGGTAGAACGATACGTCGCTATCTGCCACCCAATGCGTTCCCAAACTGTCAACAGTCTGAAGCGAGCCGTCAAAATCATAGTCATACTCTGGTTCATATCGTGCCTATGTGCAGTGCCTATATTTCTCGAATACGGCGTTGTCCACCTCCCAGATACTAATGGACAGGATATCGCAGAATCGGCGACATGTACTATAAAATCAGAGAAGTTGATGAAATATGCATTTGGAGTATCAACGTTTTTGTTCTTTCTCGCTCCGATGACAGTAATAACAGTCTTGTATGTGTTGATCGGATTTGCTATTCGTAAGTCAGCGTTGTCGCGGACAGGCTCAGACACTTCTCAACCACCACAGGAGCGCTGTGATGGAAACGAGCTTCGGTCACAACAACAAGCCCACGCCCGTCGAGCTGTGCTCAATATGCTTGGTAAGTGCCCTTGCTTGTAGTTTTAACCAGCTCAGTCGAATAGGTAGTGCGATAATGTGCGAACCTCTCCCTGTTAAACGGCTATACACAATGGATTTGAGAATTTCGTGCGTGAATGCATTTGAAAGGTTAGGAACACTCCCTGCTATTTAGGGTTGAGTCTGTTCGCAGCAGACGGAAAGCCATATAAAACTCTAACAGGAAATTGCTTTTAATTATGCATATTCCGGAAGCCAATACTAAACAGGTGTGAACATTGGAGCATAGAAGGATATTGTATCGATCGCATAGCTGGCATCTTGCATTTGAGCCCGTATTCCATACAAACACTGTGTATGTATTCCTCATTAACGACCATCTATCACTGATCATCGAGAAGCAGTCAGCTTAGCACAAACTCTAAACATACAACCATTTGGTAATATAGTGATCAATGGGTCTGCTGACATAATGACCTTCCACGCTGTCATATGATCCACTCATTTCTAAGCAGATGTCAAATTGATTGATTAGACCATAAGCATCAATGGAGGCCCCAGGGATAACTCATTGATTGATATTCATCATCGCCTCGGTGTTCTGCCGCTAATTGCCAATAATATATAAACATTTATATGCAAACACAAACACATATACACTCATACAGATACTCAAGCACACGTATGCATATACAAATCTATACATACATATACATATGTATATATATATATTTATATACAAACAAAAGTATACATATATATGTTTGTATGTATATATGTATCCATTTATATATATATATATATATATATATATATATATATATATATATTGATATCTATCTATATATATCTATATATCTATATATATATATATATATATATATATATATATATATATATATATATATATATATATATATATATATATATATATATATATATATATATATATATATATATATATATATATATATATATATATATATATATATATGTACATGTTTCGGGTTTTGAGTAGCACCTTACACGGCAGATACGTGCATTCCGGCACTCCGGCAAAAAGCAAAAGTAAAGAAAGATATATTGTAAAACTCAACCGAGTGTCAATGGCTCGAGCGGCTGTCAGATTTCAGACGTTAGTGTTTTCCTATGCCTGCTGGGAGTTATGGTGTGTCGCTTGATACCGTATTCGTCCATAACAAAGTTTCCACACGTTAATTCACCCCACCATTAACATGTGGGTTTTATTTTATTTCCGTAATGCTTTTGTTGTTGCGTTGAAATAACCATCTCTTAAATGCTACTCTGCGGAATCATTAGTGTGAGTTATATTCATGACCAAATGTTGCAGTTGCTGTTGTGGTTATGTTCTTCATATGCTGGGCGCCATTCAACCTACAGCGACTGCTAAGTCTGTTTAGGAGCGATATCGGCCCTTCCAAGCTGTTTGATTCTTTGCAACACGGACTTTTCTACATATCGGGCATTTTGTACTATATTATCTCTGTCATCAACCCCATTCTATACAATATCATGTCCTTGAAGTTCAGACAAGCTTTTAAAATAACCCTTTTAAAGCGATGCTGTCATAAACATCGTCCTGTCCAAAAACCACGAACTATTCTTCGAACGTACCGCTTCAACAGCAAGTTAATCGGCGGAACAGATACCACGCTTCTGCAGCGACAGGCAGGAGGTTGCTGCAAAAAATATAAGATTCCTGCGCAGGCCAAATGTCAGTACGCAAGGAGCAGTGAATCAGGTTCGCGCGGAAGTGATAACCGCCCGCCGTTGGCTGCCGCGGCCTTGAGCGAACGAGAGGAACGATCTATCACGAGCATGGATAAGCACGAAAATATATCTCTGAGATCATGCCGGCCTTCCAGCTCAAGTAGCGGTCATCAATGTCGGAAATGTAAAAGCTTCGCTTAGAGTTCTCTCCTGACTGACACACAATAACCATGAAATGCATTTTGAGTGACATCTCTAAGTTTGGTTACATAACTACGATATAGCGATGTGAACTGGAGCTACGTGGGTAGAACCAATGCATAGTATGAGTGGATATACATATAGTGCCTGTGTATTGATTGTGATTCTTGTGTCAGTAATATGATGATACGTATAATGTGGCCACTAGCCTCTATTCTATGGATTTTAATGTCAGCTCAATTAAAAATTGGATACTTGATGCACATTGCACATTGACATGTTTTCCTCATGGTACATTTATTTCAATTCAGGGTTTATACATAAATGTTACAAGCCATGCGTGCTTTAAAGACCACAGCTAAGTTGGCCCTTTATGAACCTAAGCAGGTGCATGCACCAGATTTGAAGCAATAATGGACTGCGAAGGACTTGAACGTTTGCGATACAATGCACGAAAGATTCAGTAAGTGACTTTTTTTCGAACATGACTCAGGCTGGTGGATAGAATAATGTAACAAACCAATAAATGGTCCAATCACACGCTGTTGACGAGAAGGGTGCCAATACTGCTACAGCTACCAAGACTACAGTATCATTGCGATTAATGTTACAAGAGATGCTTATATGACTGGATGTAAGTAGTGTATGTTATATTCATCTCTTTTTTCTATTTCTATGTAAACCTTGGTAGGCACAGAATAGCTCTCACTTCGCCGCAATTGTGCCTCAATAAGCACCTCAAATTGATCTGAGTTGTTTTAAAAAATTAGATATCGATAAGATCGTTTATCGCACGTTTATTGATGGATTTTAACACGACTTTTCATTTAACTGCCATGTGGCTTTATTCACCACCTCCATTTACACAACATACACTGAAACAAATGTTTGGACAGCTAAGTTTTTGTTTCAATCGCACACAAGCTTGTAGTGTGTTGGGTTTCACCCCTGCAAAATCTGTAAGGTTATTTCCAACAAGGCTGATCTATACACGAAGGTTGATAAGCACATCACAGAAGTAAGATGACTCTTCAAGGGCGATGTATGGTAAAGGACCAATCTGCGTTACATAACCACACACTGGCACCCCATTGCCAAGCATTGATTCTCTTGTTAGTTGAAAAGTAGGTATCAGATAAACGGGTAAGAGCTCGACATCTGCACACTTAATGTTATGCGAGTCACTACTTTAAAGGATAGAATAACAGATAACGCGACACTCAAAGCAGCAAGCCAAATGTGATCGGATCACTTATGCACCAAGCACCCGACAAAGACATATCAAACAAAAATTCCATAAAAAACTAAGCACGGAAGGGTCATCGCACATGAAGCGCAACCAGATAGGAGCTTGATGTTAATGAGAACCAGTGGGATCCACACGAGTGGCTTTTTCGTGGATGGCAGATAGATTGTACTGCAGTAAATACAGAGCTGAGGTTCGTCAATCACTTGACCTTCGTATTCGTAGATATTTAATAATTTAGCATGAGGGGTTAGTGATATAACAAGGTGAAATTTCAACTGGCATTTAGGGTGTGCCGGAAATGCACAGTCTTTAAGCAAAAGTACGAGCTTAAGAAGATCGCCAGCAAAGGCACTGGTGATAATAAAGGTGACGCTTAAACAGCTTACTTAACAGGATAGAGTGGGAAGCATATGTGTAGATAGTCCTCGCTATCTGTCTCTGAAGTGAGGATTGCACATAGCAATGCTCTGGAAGTTGCAAAATTGAAGGGCATTAAAAAATTTCAAGAATAAAGGTGATGATATTAGTAAGATTTCGTGAATTTTTTTAATCCTGAAACCAACAACCACCAGAGACTATCGAAGTACAGACAGAAACACCGGAACAAGCTGCACTAGGATATAATCGATAGCCCTATATTTATCACACAAAGCGTTGAAGAACAAAAACCTTATTCGACTAATATGAAAATGGAATTGTCCATAGAATTAGCAAACAGCCAGACAACTTACCATTACGCTTGATTGAATTCCACAACATCTGGTTAAAAGCCTCAGTAATGCATGTTTCATGCCGCGGATAAAAAAAGCATTTCTTTTAGAGCAGCGGCACAGAAACACGCAAGCAAATCTGCAAAAGGTCAAGCAGAAGAATGTCAAGGAAACGGACTAACAATTGTGAAAGATGACACCCCAGTGACGGAGAACAACCAGGTTACCCAGCACAGGCACAACGACACATCACAAGGATGCATCATGTATGCTGTCCGGGATCAGAATCTGCTTGATCCAGGCAAGAGCAATGCTTAGAAGACACATATGGATCAGTCGCGAAGAGGGATGACGGCAAACCACAGCATTGCGTTAAGTACAAAAGGCCAGACGTTGCAGATACCCATCAGGTTTTCCTTTATCACAATGAGTGGTCTTGCATCCCTTGCACCCATCCACCTATAGCTACATATTATGCAGCGCGCTATGACTCATGATTTGTGTTTCAAGAGCACCAGCCTCCAATTGAATGTGAAAAGTCTGAGAAGATCTGCCTGCTAGCATAGACAGCATGGGTGTAGAATGGATGTCGGAGTACAAGATTTTTTTCAGAAATAATAGGGGTGTGACGTCAGTGTCTAAGATCAGGACAACAAAACAGACGGAAGTAAGTATCTTCTCTACGGCAATATCTACTTTTGTCACCTGTCTCCTAGACCTTTTCGTGACTTGTCAATTCTTAAGTGGACTGTTGTTAATATTATCTATCATGTATATTTCTCAACGAACTAAATGTGATACTGCCAGAGGAGCTCGCAGAGTGACACCAAACCCTAGGTCTATTAAAGATCAAAACCAGCGTTTTTGGTATATCCGATTTGTATGTTTCAATATGTAGGAAAATATAAATCTAACCACGGTAGATAATTTATCATTATTTGAAGTATGGTAGACATAAACCCACTGAGAAAGTGCTGCTCGGGTTTAATTCCGATTGAATTCCCCGATTCGATTTTGCACCGGTTGGTCGCAAGGAGGCAGGTCGCGTGACGTCACGTTTGCTGGTCGTCCCAAAACAAATTCTAAAGCGGAAGTTTCGGGAGCTGGGAAAAATTATGCGATCCGCGTTTTGTTCCCTGCAACTTTCCTTCCTACTAATTGGTATCAAATAACATGTCGTCATCAGATTATGAAACCTCATTAGGTGAAATGATGTCCGGGGATATTTATTTGAGCCCACACGATTGCATGGAGACGGAATAGCGACAGAGTCAGATAATGAGGCTGGGAGCTCAGAAACGGATTCCGATTCGGGAAATGAATGCAGAAAAGACGCTTTGACTTTCAGGCCAGTGGAAGTGTGGTGCGTCTCTGTTCGTCTAAATATCGAAATGGATTAGTACCGGTATAATAACATTTCCGTGTAATGGGGTCTATCTGGCCCACACACCCAAGTCAATTAAATTCACCCAGCGCGTTCCCCGATCGACAATGACATGCATGATAATATATATGTATGTATATATATATATATATATATATATATATATATATATATATATATATATATATATATATATATATATATATATATATATATATATATATATATATATATATATATATATATATATATATATATATATATATATATACAGCTTTTATTGTGCGATTGATCTAACATGGAGTTCAATGTAGCTAAAGCTTGATTTGCGCAACCTTTTAGGTGTAGCTGTCATAACTGCGATCAGATGGTCACATTGCAGGAATGTGTTTGTTGTCGAAATTGCCCGAAGACTCTGGCAACAACGGAAGAGTGGCCATTTATGACTAGGCATCCAGGGTTC
>CM067356.1:26051646-26094146 GCA_034190875.2 Urechis unicinctus
AGTGCTTCTCCTGCGAAAACCATTACGGGTCCGTTCTATATACTGTAGAGTTGTAGAGTCGTGTTGCGATAAAGAGCAGAAAAAGGAGAATGGAAACATTATGACATATCCGCGCCTTTGGATGCTTGACTTCCTTATATCAAGTTAACGGCTTTAGATTGTTCCTATGATGGGAACGCAGCAAATGGAGACTTCACCCTCTTTTTCTTTGATTTAATGTATTTTCGCAGCTGAATTTCGCTAAACCTGGTTTTTTTTACTTGCTGCTGGAGTAAAAGGAAGAAGGTGGGATGGGGGTACTGTAGTAAAAAAGTAGGGGTGGTAGTGAGACCCGTTTTCTGGCAGAGAGGAAATTAAATAAAATTGCCGACCTTGTGTCCACTGTGTTTTGATGATGATGGAAAGATACGGATAGGGTATGTCAAAGCGCATGCGTTTGATGGACATCAAACACAGGGAGCATAAAAAGAACATTGCCTGCATCGAATAGGCCGCTACCATAACAAGGCGGATTTGGCTCTTCGCTTACAGCTCTATGGTTTTGTCAAATCGAACACGGACTTTTCTACATATCGGGCATTTTGTATTATATTATCACTGTCATCAACCCCATTCTGTACAATATGTCCTTGAAGCTCTATGGTTTTGTCAAATCCATCTTGTAATATTGCAATTCAGTAAGGTAAACAGGCGCTCATGGGAATAGGTAATCAATCGCTCCTGCAAACGACAATGCGTCAAATGTCAATGTCAAAAAGATGATGATTTGATTTTTGAGTTGCTGCGTGAAGGTCATCATTTTGCAGTGTTATATTTACATTTATGATGTGGTTTTATTTCTCCGGTCACCATTTCATATATTAAGCCAATATGTATCAGTATCAACGTGAATGCTAGACCTGAATTTCGCCATTTCACAGATATTGATTTCAACAGATCAATCAGAGAGTAACGTATTGATAGCGCGATGTTCGAGTCTCTAAACGATATAACACAGCTTGAACAAGCTTTGTCAAAGACATCGATGCTTTAAAAGTGCTGCATTGGTAGTAGACATTGGGAGGCAATCTTCAGCTGATCTACTGCTACTTTGAGTTTACTTGTACAGTTAAGTAAAAGCTTAAACTAAGCACCGCATGACCCCGACGGCTAACGGTACATAAAAACCTCCAGACGCATTTTTTTAAATTTGTATAACGCTTCACAACAACGAACGCACCAGAAATTACAAAATTGATGTTGCCCGCAATGTAGAGTTAACGATGACCTAGTCCAAATAGAAATGTTACAAATATGAATTTGATATATCCGTGGTAAACACTGTCAACAGGCTACGCTGACGACTGTACACTATCAAAACTGTAAACAGCCTGGGCACGAAGCAAGCAACGCGCCGCACATTGTCGTAGATGCTTCCCGATTCAGATGTTGCGCCGTTTCCGGTGTAACGGGACAATGTGATAGTCTAATTAGCCATTTGAAACGCTTTCATTATTCATGCATATAATTTTGAGCCGAATATCGAAGGCACAAAATAACATCTTGCTATTGTCAAATAGGTAAAACATTGTTGAAGCACTCTAACCATGAGACGGAAGCGAAACCAAATGGTCAACCAGTGATTAATACGATGTCATTAGCTATAATGATTGCATCCTGATTCGCACAATAACCGGATTTCGCTGATTTTATGCTACTGTAGACATTAGACCAAATCAAACCATCATAGACAAGTTGAATGAGTATAGAGGGGAATCGTTCCTGTGCCATGGACGGCTTTTGATTATTTATGAATTTGAGGCACATACTATTATGCAGACATTCCCTAATGAGTCATTCTATGGAGCACTTTAAGACAGTGCACACGTTTTTATCTGGCAAGAATATCGTGCTCACGATGTATCATAAAGCTGTATGTGTTGCAGCTAGGCCTAGGCAGATATATTGATCTATATATTAACCATTGTCGGATAAGGAAATGAGTATATTAAAGGCACGTGCATTATTTATGTGCTGTTTGAACATCTGAACAAGGTTCAACCAAGCCTTGTTTAAAAAGCATATGTTGACCCGTGTGCGTCTAACGGGAGCTCCACGTAAATTTACTGTCTGGACAGAATTATGGTTGTTTCTGCACGTTACAGGATAGTAGTGAATTTAATCTGAGATCTGCGGGACATAATAGAGATTGCACTAGAATATTCATCAAATATATATCACACTTTACATAAAATATTACATCATTGATTTGCCCAGATGTATCCCTTCATGGCTTTGTATTAACACTCTCCACACAATATTAAACACATAATTGACCAGGCAAAGCACGCATCGGTCAATAGGCGTCCAGTGAATTCACGGTGCCGATCGAAGATCTACGTTTTATGTGTGGTATCTTTATAGTGCTTTATGAGTCTATTGTATAATATAAAACCGGGTATTGTTCAAATCTGTTGATTTCGGCTTTGCATTATTTAAACCTTTTCTCACGTATCCGTTATCATTGCTTAATAAGAGTCATCTTAGACGCAAAGGTTCTAAACGGAAGATGTATATGCAATAATCACAAGCATCTTACGGACTAACGTTGGTCAAATCGCCTTCATTGAGTCGAATAGACTAGGCCTTCATAATAACATTACATACTTACATTTAGCTGTTGACATAAACAATGAAAGCAACATGCACGCGCACATTCGAGCCACCGCTTCGATATGACGTCATTAAGTTATATTCCAAGACATATGCCCATAAGGAAAGTAACTGCTGCTTTTCACAACGTGTACGGGTACGCATATAGATTTCATGGAAAACCTCAGCTGACGTGCACAGCAAAGGTGTGTGACATGAGGGCCTGAATTGTATATATTTAGGCCTAGATATATTAGCGTATATATGTCATATAGTCATTGACCATTCGCATACGAGTATAGGAAAGTGAGTGCAATTGCAAGACGTTGACATTTACCGTTAGCACAACCGCTGATATCTTAACAGGAATATAATGCGTGATTGCATATGCATAAGTATTGACTGCAAATCTATTCATTTATTTTTCCACTCCATCATGTAAGTGATCATTAGAAATATTGTCGAAAATATTTATGAGTGGAAGTCCCGAAAAATAACGCGAACTGAGAGCATTCCATTGTACCTTAGTTGAAAAATATATCACGAGGCCCAAAAAGCTACTAAGGCGACGACTGTAGTCAAGTCATCCGAATGATTACCGAAAACAACCAGTGGTTTTTACCGTATTCAAAGCTGCAACGCCATTACAGTCTAATTGCGTTCCGATTCCATTCGACGAAAATAGCAAGGATAGAGTGCATAGATTGGTTCTGCGTAATGGGGAAAATGCCGCAAGACCCACTGAGTGCACAGGCTCTCACCCATGACTCTAAATCGCAATGAAAAATGTTGCATATATTCAGATCAAAAAGGTCAATAATACCTTGTAAAGAAACTCCGCAAGGAGTATTTATATACTTCATGGAATTACAATGTTATTGGTGCAAGCGTCGTTGGTGGAATTATTTACCACTCGTGTGGATTGGCTATGGTTATAGTGCCGATTATTAGACCTAGTAAGTGTGTACATCGTCTCCAAACGCTACAATGGTTCATCGTGCCGTTATGATCATGTTCATGGATAACAATGCCGCTGCTCGGAGTGCTGTGGAACTTGTGTAAGTGAAACTCGTGAAACATTGAGGTGCGTTGTCAATTCATAAACAATGAGGTGTATGTCTATTCCCTAGACAAGTCAGTTATCTAAATTCCTTTGACTATAATGGTAATTCATCGCCATGTTATTAAATATTTAATGAAAACTAAATAATATTTTTTCCCTGTAAGAAATAAATTGTGATCGCTATATTATACGTGTGAAATGACAGCCATTAATGTTTTTTGGCTGCGTGCCAGCATTGAGCGGGCGGGCTTAGCTGAGATCGCCAAGTTATTGTTAAATAAATACGGTCTGCGATCGCGGACTTACATTGAGGCGACTCAAGTTAAGACTCTACGTGAACACCACCCCCGGAGGTCAACATGGTGCGACGTCTTAACATTCTTCTTCAAACTTTTGATTTTCCATGTTCATCTCATGCATGCATCAATGTAAGCATAAAGACATCGAACATATGATTCGCATATCAAACGAAGGCCAGCGATTTGTAAACCATAGCAAATATATCTAGTATAAATGCCCATTGGATGAATATATATACTTTGTGCATTCATAATGTCGAGTTCCGGCATGTTTTTATATCACCTTGCGTATTTTCGGTGTATATTTTACAATTAATTCTTCAGTAAGTGCCACTATCGAAAGAGATTACTATGAAAGCAAAACTGGATGATGACTGATGAAGGAAATTAAACGAAGCGAAATCGACCCGTTTTGGCAACATTTCAACAGTCTGGAATGATATTACGCACTATCATATTTCATTAGAAAGCGAATGGGCGATTTGAAACATGCTTCCTTTTGATCCGCTACAGTCGCATCTAATGCGGAATGTTTTATGCCTGAATATCTTGAGACAGTTCGATGTGCTGCTCAGCACTCCTACGAATAATGTGCCAGCATCATGAATAATGGCTTGTCGTGACATGTAATTTGATAACGTGAGTGATTTTCTTCTGAGAAATGATGTTTACAATAACCATACAGAACCACAGTGATGTTATGATTAATGAAAGTAAAGCATTCATCTCTGCAAACTTCGTGTAATTATGATATGGCCACATGAAAGTAAGCATTTCACAATGAACACGAGTTACATTCCGAATAGAGAATATTTTCGATATTCGTGTTAATATTATTTTTCTATTGTATGGCGATTTAAAAATCACCATCACTCCTTCCGCATTCTTAGGGAATTGTGTTTAACAATTCCGGAGCAACATAACGGGTCGTGATATAAGCTGCCATAACGTAGTCGTAATGTTTATGGTTTTACACGGCTATGCTGAATTCTCCGGTAAAGTGCACATATATTTAATCAAAGAAGACGTTTAAGTGTCTTGATATTAAAAAACCGCTGGTGTAATGGCTTCGGCAGTCTTTGTCCCTTCTCGGGGTTGATAACAACTCTTGAAATGTAAGTAAGAAGTCGTAATCTATACTCGTTCCAGTGGCGGTGTAGCAAAAAAAACTGTTGGGATTATGGAAAAACTCGCCTGCATATAACCATTTTAGATGTCTTTGTCCGCGTGTCTTTACATTCATATTTTTTTCTTTTCTTTTAAAGCATTCAGTTCGTAGAAATAAAATCCGCAATTGCTATCAATCAATACATCTCTCGTATGGAGTACATAAAGTCGGTGGTGGGTTTGTTATGCATTTGAAATCCTAATATCTAGAAGATTCCTTCAACAGTACGAGTATTCACATTCACATTATATATTCTTATGTCACATTCATCTGTAATGCTTCAATGCCTGGGTAGCATGAGAACCTTGGATATGTTGTAATTTGCCTTGACCGCATTTTCAATCGGTAAAAAGGAATGATGTGTTATTCATAGATATTGCGTCTAGTACCTTATTTAGAAGCAAATGCATTGAAACAACGTTGCATTGGGAGTACACGCTGCTTCACCAAGATAGGAACATATCCCAGGCCGCACACATTGTCCAAAGACTCCTGTGCTGGAACTAGCAATGCATTTAAATCGCGATAACCAAACGACTTACCTGAATCAAGCAACTGATGCCAGACATCGTTTTCACTGCAGGATATATCTTGTTTTATCAGCCATATACGCAATAAGCACAATCCATGCATCTTAAATCCCTTGTAAATGGCTTTTGATCGGAATCGTTAATACACATCAAATTGATACAGAATTGTTACAGCATTGCGCGATTTCTCTCAATATTGATACAGTCTATCCAGTTCTCAGTTGGTACAATACACGAGAACTGTACATCCACTTTTGGATGGACGGACAGTGGTAGATATATAGTGTCTTCCGGTTCAAAAATCTTGTGATCAACATCTCAAATGGGATAACTTTGATAAAGTGCGAAGTAGTCCATTTCAGGCACGCACGTGCAATGAGGACACGCATATACAATAAAAGCGATTCATATACGAAGACAAGCAAAGGGACATACGAAACGTTTTCGAGCACTGAGTGTCCGCAGATGGTATTCAGAAGGCTTTGCAATAGTTAGAACTGACGGGCAAATGGCATCGACATGTGTAAACAGAAAATAGGAATATATCTGTTAGATATTGGTGGTCGTACTTCATACTTGTGGTTTGTCAATGTTGTTTAATACAGCACCATTCCTCCCTCCTTGCTCTTCCTCCTCTGTTTGCATCGGGATTTTACTGGCTCGATACTAGTTTGAAACTTTGATATTATGCAATTTGCTTGCTGTCCTCGAGATATTACACTATCACCTTCAATATTTCACGAATCATTTATGAACGTATTTACTGTTGGTAAGCATGATTTCTAATTTAATAATTAGGCCAGTGACCTAAATATTATACTATATTGAAAACAGATCAAGTTAAAAATCGACCCATCGATTGAGATATGGCATTTGGTAGCAGGACCGCACTGCCGGAAGGATGCGTGGCGTGCGTTAGTTATCGGATGCAAACCATATAGAGACCTCCACGTTCAGAAAACCAAATTACAACGTTAAATTTGAGCATGCAATATTAGGCCAACTGAAAGCTGGACCTCGATGTCAATGAGTGTAATTTGGCCTAAATTGCTAAACACAACGGACTGAGCTTGACAATGGACAACATCTCATTATTGTATTTCTGTCCACAGCATTCGATTTGTAAAATCTATTAGTGCTCGGTATGTACACAGCTACGACGCATTTCCAATGTGACCGATATAACGCTATGTCCGGTAGCCCTATTAATGGTCGACCTAAACCGTTGTTCAATTTAGTACTGGTTGCAGGGGATTCTATGATTTACTTGAGAAAGATATTATCACTTTTTGTAGTAACATCAGTCTGAACAGCTCGTTCATTAATCAGACTATGCGCAGGACTTTTTTACATTATTGATTGTATAAATGTAACGCTGATTCAGGCTCGGTCGGTGGCAGACGCAATGCATGCATATTTCATGCAGTATAGCTATGCACTGCCGAAGAGAATTAAGGGCGTGCTCGGAGGACATGCGACGCGATGTGACTTGACTTACCACTCTACAGAACACCTGCGGCGTCAGCCATTTCATCTAAGCAAGGACCATACTCATGATTATACCGTCAAATGTCAAAATCATAGCGCATATTTTGCAACCATTGAGGCTTGATATAACAGCTAGACTGCACCTAAACTGTCTTTCTGTCCTGGCGATACACTCCACCAACGTCAGTCTACAAGTACATAACTTTGATTTGGCAATCCAGTTCAGCAGATTGCAGCTAATATGCGTGACACCTTGAACATGAAAGCACACCAATGACCTACAATTAAACATGCAGATGAGAATGTTTAATCAGAATGGTAGTTCCAGATTACTTAACACCCAGCAAGAGTATTACTAAGTCGCGTGTATAACTATTTCGGATTAAAATCGTCTTTGCAAAGCAAGTGTACATTCCTTGTTGTGTCTTGACACACATATCAACCAAATGTTATTTAATACACCGATTTAAGCACCGATTCAGACCTTTGTGTAGGATTGCAAAGTGAATAGTAAATTTCTATGAATTTGCCGTATTGATAACGATGCGATAGAACACATAATTATGAATAAATATAAATAATGACTAAGTAAGCAGTCGTAATCAAAGAGATGCGGCTATTCAAATAGAAGATATCTATACTTTCTATCTGCAATTATTTTGGCATTGAATAAAATGCATGACTTTGATGTGGTGCCCTACCCTGTGAGAGCATTTATGAAGAAAGAGATTAAATCGTGAGCTTGCTCTACTGTTTAGCGATGCACATATGCCTCCAACATAAGCAACAGCTAATTGATAATTGAGAAAAACGAAATATGTTTGGTCGGAGCTTAACACATTTGAAATAAAACCTTGCACTCCTTTATAAATGATATCACAGTCCGGTCTTGCATATAAAATGCTGCAGCGCGCAATATTAAATCACACTAGGGGATAATCCGTAGGAAGGCTCGTCTAATCCACCGTTTGTTACCATGCACATAAATCGTGCCAGACGTCGTCGAGCTGTCAGTTCTGTCCAATATCGCAACGTACGCTGGCACGCGCTGCCAAAGCAATCGTGCCTATTAGCAACAACATGGGCGCACTTGTTTGAACAATATGTATCACATAGAACCTACAATATATAAGTGTATGGCATCAGTTTTTGCATCACATTAAGTCAATCAATAATCAGATTCCGTTATATCGTTGGTTCTTGGCCGGCAACGGACCAATAAATCTGTGTTGTTGTAAGGATATACTTTCCTATATGATTGATTATTCATGTATCCGTGTCATTGGTAGCCGTATGATTGAAGCCACCCCCTCACAGCTATATTGTAAGCAGCATTCTGCGACACACAAGCCAAGCAGGCCCACGATGTCGTGTTGCTAAGCACCGAATCGCTCGGTCTATGTAGATTTGAACGACTCTGCGCTCCGCAGCATTGTGTCGGAACCGAACAAAAGCTGCCATCATCGCATGTAAATAACCTGTCCAATCCCCCTACCCACTTGGCACCTGAAGACCTATTATCTGATTCTATTGGCACTAATAAGGTTACAGAGTGTGATATCACTTCACTTATAACGGTCTAGTTGGTTGATTTGTCAAGACTCTCAGAGATGAGATAATTTTAATAACTGATGCAGATGTTTGTGAAATTTTGTCGTTTGGTAAATCAGTATTAAAATATTATAGCATAAGGTTATCTGTGGGTCAACAAATAAAAGTATGCAATTAAGAGATTAATTGGTTTTACTTATCATGGTTTTCAGTGGGTTGACAACATGACGTAATATGTGGGGTGGCTAGTGTTGGTTTACATTCTGTTGTCAATGCATACGCTTCTTTGAGTATACTGTACGTTTTTGGTTGGCTGACAAATAGTGGCACTCCGGTCGACTCTTGTGAATATTCAGTAGGATGACAGCTGTAGCCATTCAAATGATTGACAGCGGTGGGGTGACGGTGGTATTCTGATGGTTGACGCATCTATATCTAAAGTGGAGTAACAGCTGTGTATATTCAAGTGGCTGACTCATCTCAATATTCGGCGGGTTGAGAGTTATGGGTATTCGAATGGTCAACTCATTATGTCTTCCAACGTACAGTTTTTGTCAGAATATTTTATTATTTTTTTATTCTTCTCCAGCCTAAGTTTTTCGGGCTTTTCTCCGGAACGGTTGGACATATCAACATGAAATTTTGGGGAATGATAGATCAAATTTGGACACAACTACCGATCTAGTTTGACGCGCATGCGCAGTGCTGGAGGCTTAATGGATTGATTTTTTGTCGATTTTTCCCCCAATTTTCTGTAACTATCTCCTCCATAACTGCTGCAGTTACGAACATATGAATTATATGGTTGTAACGAGCAATTATCGTAGCATGGAATAGGCGGAAAAATACTTGTTTTCTCTATTTGTATTTTATATAATGACATGTGTTTTAGAGTACCTATCGCGATTTTTGCTACGAGTTCTCTCCTCGCGGATATCTCTAAAATGGCTGTATTTACGCACATAAAATTTTGTCAGTGTTTAGAACTTTGCCTCGTGATAATGATTGTAACATTATTTTAAGCATTCACAGTAAAAAAAAAGTAAAAATGACGCTTAGTGTGATTGTTTTCTACTGTGTCAGCTTAGCGAGTAGGCTTTCTGCAGGCCATGTCTAAGTAGGCCAAACCTTACGTAATCGACCAGTGGCATTCCCTCGGATATGCATTGACTTGGCTAAGGGGTCATGTCAAAACATTTGCTAAGGGGTCATGTCAATACATCTAAGCGGCAGCAGCTTGTGACATCAATCCGAAAATAGTACGCGTTACCAGCTCCCCTCGCTGACATCTATCGTATACGTGTGCGGCGCATAGGGTGCCTTAACACTAACCTTACGTTATGTAAACAATGCGCAATCACAGTCCCGATTGCTGAACTAATAGGTCAAGTATTTATTAAGTTTAGAGATAACATTTGTTCGTGTAATATTGTTGATACCGTGTTGCTGGTCGTCCAGGCTTGTCGTTGGAAGACATGCCGTTGGCGCTTGTGCCAAATCTAGTTTCAATATAAAGTGGGGTTACAGCTGCGGGTATTCAAATGGTCGACTAATTATATTTCATTCAAGTTGGTCGAGTGCTCCTGCCATCTGATGGGGTAACTTATGTTAACATTCGGGTTGTTGACAACATGGATTGACTAATCTAGTGAGTAAACGTTTGAAAGCAGCAAGTGACCGAGTATTTCCTTGGGAACGTGTAATGTACCCGAAATACTACAGACGACGACTGATTTTGGTAACTTTGTGACTGTTCCCGCCGACCTGACACCCACGAAAAACCAACCACTCGATCATCAAGTCCATATATATGAATATACATATAATATAACATTGCAAGACCAAGGATATTATCCACTCCATTTAATTGAAAACATCGGGAGTCAGCAAATCACCGAATGCATGTATACACTCTTGCTAATGCTTCTTGGCGCGCAAATCAGTTTGGAAGCCCGGAAAAGCCCGGACGACCGATAAACTTAATGGTGGGACGAGCAGTTTAAGATAGACCAATGGCCTACTGGGACCTGAGAGTTATTTTGCCGCCCGTCCGCATTGCAATCGTAACAAAATTTCATTAAATGTTTCAATAAATCCAAAGATCCAATCGAAGCAAATTGATTGCAACCGGTCCTATTGAGTGTGGTCATTTGCATTGCATGTGTAGGTTGTTCGTCACACTACATATCTAATTGTAGAAAGGCTCATGTTATTCTTGTTGATCGACTCAAAAAGATTATTTCAGCACGCTGCTCCAATGTGGCTGCCAAATTACGAACGTTAACCATCTGCCGCCCTGTTCACGCGAAAGCAGATATCCGGAATGTACGCGTGAGGCTCAGCAAATATATAAGTATGTATGTATGTATGTATGTATGTATGTATGTATGTATGTATGTATGTATGTATGTATGTATGTATGTATGTATGTATGTATGTATGTATGTATGTATGTATGTATGTATGTATGTATGTATGTATGTATGTATGTATGTATGTATGTATGTATGTATGTATGTATGTATGTATGTATGTATGTATGTATGTATGTATGTATGTATATGTATGTATGTATGTATGTATGTATGTATGTATGTATGTATGTATGTATGTATGTATGTATGTATGTATGTATGTATGTGTATGTATGTATGTATGTATGTATGTATGTATGTATGTATGTATGTATGTATGTATGTATGTATGTATGTATGTATGTATGTATGTATGTGTGTATGTATGTATGTATGTATGTATGTATGTATGTATGTATGTATGTATGTATGTATGTATGTATGTATGTATGTGCATGTGCATGTATGTATGTATGTATGTATGTATGTATGTATGTATGTATGTATGTATGTATGTATGTATGTATGTATGTATGTATGTATGTATGTATGTATGTATGTATGTATGTATGTATGTATGTATGTATGTATGTATGTATGTATGTATGTATGTATGTATGTATGTATGTATGTATGTATGTATGTATGTATGTATGTATGTGTATGTATGTATGTGCATGTGCATGTGCTGTATGTATGTATGTATGTATGTATGTCTGTATGTATGTATGTATGTATGTATGTATGTATGTATGTATGTATGTATGTATGTATGTATGTATGTATGTATGTATGTATGTATGTATGTATATGTATGTTTGTATGTATGTATGTATGCATGCGTGAAACATTGTTGCTTTTGTTTAGGTATACGTAATTTCAACAAAAGGATTAACATTTACATTTGCGCTCCTTCATTAAAAACGGTCCCACCCTACTGAGCTGTGTAACATAATTGAACGCGTTATGAGGGTTATCGGCTCTTGTGTGGCTCTTTTAGTAAGGGTGAACCTGGGTAAGATTAATGTGACAGCTGGATAATTACCAGTCATGTGATTCCACATCCGATTGATTAAAAACCTGATTGATTGGGTAAGATTCGTTTCATGCTGCTGACACTTAAAACGTGGTTCACATATAATCAGGAATGATTAGCAGCTTGTTCGTGGTTAGCATTTACCTAAACATTTCACTTCAAAGTCCAATGCATCTGCCGTCTATGCAATCTCGGAAACGACATAGTGATCACGTGTTCATAAACAGACATGGGTTAAAGATAAGGTTTAAGATACAACCCAAGTAAGTCGTGGATTTGGATTGGGGCGTGCAGAATAAAACCAATAACGCCATGTGTTTAAAACAGAAATAAATGCCCTCGCCTCACATGACTCACGAGGCATTACCGTGTTCTGTTTCGGCGGCTTGTTTCGGCGGCCTGTTTCGGCGGTATGGGTTACTCATGTCTAGTCACTTGTTTTGGAGGATGTTAGAACACGTGCGTATATCAAAGAGAGGTAGTCGGTGTCAGGAAGTTAGGTATTAAATATGAGCTGAAGCCTTAGTTGTCCATGCTTTAGGTCGCTCAGGATTATATTCTAGTGAACAGCCAATAGTTAATAACGCCCGATTCTCTGCCAATTATAACTAAGTTAACATTTTATGTCATGAATGCTGACGGCAAAGAGTCAACATGTTATTGGAATATGATCGTGGCTATGCGTATTTATTTTATTTCTGATAGGGACATATGTGTTGAAGCTCCCGAGAGTAAGTCATGGGATGTTAGGAGTCAACGAATGGCTCCGGACCTGGAGAATATTTACATCGGATATGTCTGATGCTACCGCTATCTATTATTGGACTTTAACCAGCATAGCTCGTAGTACGTCACCAAAATGTCATCTTCAACTGCATTGCATTCATTCATTTGATCACCACACTTTCATATATCTCAAAATACGTCTTCTTTACAATCTTTTTATATTTCCTGAGTGATCGTGAAATATTACATCCCGCCTATTCGCTGAATAATAGTTTAAATAGTGGTGATCCACCGCACGCGTCATGATATTCTATTTTCTTACACACACACTTTCCTTTAGGTGATTGCAATCCATGTGTTCATTTCAAAGATCTCAAGTAGCTTAATATCCTTTACCCCGCGGCCTATGTGGCCGCTAAATAATGAAGGCAGATCATCAATCAGATTTCTGAGTAATGATTAACAGCATTATATATGTTGGCAGTGTTTAAACGATTCTCGTATACCAATTGAAATGTGATTGATTATAATGCCGCCAGAAACTTCAATTCATGACCTCTGCATTGAATATTATATGCCTTTGTTTTATATACTAGGAAGTTGAACATTATTTCACATATATTGGAAAGCTTACCTTTGCTTTTGGCCAAATACTCATAACTATACTAAATTTAATTAATAGCGAAACGTCGTCCGCACATTTATTGTTGGTATAGGACGACTGGCGGCACTTCTATCTTCTACCGTCTAACAAAGGGTAGTGGGTAAAATGCATGCTTATACCGTCGGCAGTGACGCGGGTCCAGCCATACTTAATGCACAAGCCCCTACGCCGTTATCTTTCATTTATCAGGGTCAACTTGCATAAACAATGTGATAATTCAATACCTTGTTTAATGCATTGCGATAGTTTGATATCAGTGTTCATACATATTCAAGTGATGACCACAACCCTGGCCTATATAAATGCTCCAACGCATTGTCAGTGCCACGTTTGAATATTTTGATATTTATCACAGCTTAACTTTGTATGACGATAAGAATTGGCTTGGCGCCTATTGTCTATGGGCTACTTTTCCATGTCTGAAAGTGTTGCACATGTGCACCATGCAGTGTTCATTTTGGCAGATGCGAGATCGTTGAATTGACAAATGGATGCACCATATGGAGACATTCGCCCATTATATCACACTGCATATTTAACACGTCGAATACACCCGAACGTTGCGATTGCTGAAGCATTGGTTGATCACATTTTGCAAATGCAATCAAATGCAATAAATTATCTTGATCCAGTTGAACCATAAATGCTGTATGACTAAATATTAAGCCTTGATACATTTATATGTTGTGTGATTCCGGCATTATTCGAAATTTAATGTTGCTCTCTTAGCTAGTGCCTTAGCACCAACGTCAGCCTACTACAAAAGTGATGGTTGTAAGATTTCGGATACACTTGCGTGTAAGGTCCTGTAATCTTACAAAGGGCGCCCATAGATGTGATTTGTGGCGAAGTGATGGGAGTTTTATTTGACTTTCTGGGACTAGACTAAGCATGCGGATACGTTCCTATTTAACGCAACAGCTGTGCACATTCCAACCCAATGAGCGATGCATCTTAGTAACAAATCAACACCGCAACGAACAAGCTTCAGCACAGCCGCGTTTCAGAGGAACGTTTAATGTGGTTCATGCTGTAACAATGTAGGAGATTCTGGCCTCATGCTTAGCTGCATCGACATCGGCGGGCTTGGCAGCATAGAGCGATTAGTGCTAAGAGAACTCTCTCGTGCCCACATACGACTAAACACGTGAGCACGCCATCTGTGAGTAGCGCACTCTTATATCAATACATATCCTAATTTCACGTGCAAGTTTCTGGTCGATGCGGAGGCGCCGTCGCCTCGACCAATCAGAAATAAACGTATACTAAGCGTAATCTTCAAGGGGAAAATCAACACATTTCCAAAAGAAGCTTTAATTTCAAAATTAACATACATCTACCCGAAATGTTTGTCAATTATATGGTATCGATGGGCATGTGTTTCACTCGTTAGCATAGTTAATTGGTGACTGTAAAATTTACAGTCTCTTAAGACGGCATATTTTAAAGCAGTTGGTGGCGATGTCAGTAAGCCTGCTGGTGGACGCTAATGATATAGCTGTCACCAAAAACAAAGAATACATATATCATCGGCCGGACATTTGTAACTAAGGCAAGTAATATCCTTTTACCATGTGACTTCCCGTGTCTTTAGGCAACACTCGGCGTAATGATAAGTTGCATTACCACTAAGGTCTCTGATATAAATAATTTCTATCATGTAATGGCGATGAGAGATACGTATTAAAGGTGCGTCATAGTGTATGCATACATGTATATATATGTATGTATTTATGTATTTATGTATTTATGTATGTGTGTATGTATGTATTTATGTATGCATGCATTATTGTATGAATGTGTGTATAAGGGTATGTATGTATGTATGTATGTATGTATGTATGTATGTATGTATGTATGTATGTATGTATGTATGTATGTATGTATGTATGTATGTATGTATGTATGTATGTATGTATGTATGTATGTATGTATGTATGTATGTATGTATGTATGTATGTATGTATGTATGTATGTATGTATGTATGTATGTATGTATGTATGTATGTATGTATGTATGTATGTATGTATGTATGTATGTATGTATGTATGTATGTATGTATGTATGTCTGTATGTATGTATGTATGTATGTATGTATGTATGTATGTATGTATGTATGTATGTATGTATGTATGTATGTATGTATGTATGTGTATGTTGTATGTATGTATGTATGTATGTATGCTGTCTGTATGTATCATGTAGAACTATCTTTCGCATTATTATTCTTCACCCACCAATAGTTTGCGGATTCTCTATGTATGCTGTACTGTATGGCCTATCTTGTAGAAACTATCTTCGCATTATTATTCTTCATCCCCTAATAGTTTGCGGAGCCATGACCCCTCTATTTTGTACGCTAGGCAAAATATTGCAAGGCAAACCATATTCAAGCGATCAATTAATCAGTCAAAGGGCATCGTTGCACCTACATACCTTTTTTACACACGTGAAACCCGCTCTGCCCATATAGATATGTAGCTTATATCGTATTTATATGTTTATTCTTGCAAAGCCTGATCAGCACATATCTAAGTTTATGTATATATATATATATATATATATATATATATAGAGATATATATATATATAGATATATATATATATATATATATATATATATATATATATATATATATATATATATAGAGATATATATATATACATAGATATACATATAGATATATATATATATATATATATATATATATATATATATAGATAGATATATATATATGTGTATATATATATAGATATATATATATATATATATATATATATATATATATATATATAGATCTATATATATATATAGATATATATATATATAGATATCTAGTCATATAGATAGATATTCATTGCGCTTCTATGGCATTGATCATCTCTATCTCATCTCTATCTCTATCTATCTCTCTCTATATATATATATCTCTATCTCTCTCTAACTTGCAGTCATCCAGGACTTCATTGCGCTTCTTGGCATAGATCAACAGCAGCCTGTATAGATAAACTTTGCCACTGCAGTCCGTCAGGGCTTCATTGCGCTTCTTGGCATTGATCAACAGCATCCTGTAGTAGATCAACCTTAACAAGGGCGACAGTAGCACTCTATATGTCACAACCATATCTCTAATCTGACAGGCACCCAAGCGCCATCCAACCCGCTTAGGTTTTAACCCCCGTCATCACTTTTTGTATAGTGCGTCGTGTTAGTTTCATTCTAGCTTCTAACTGTCTTTTCAGCTGTTAGATCTTAACTCTAAACAACTGAGCTGTATCAGTCTCTGGATAGGCTATATCGGAATGATCGGTTGTTGTTTGATAATGAGTACAAGTGAATTGTATCAAAAGACGTTGCTGGCGGTAACGTAGCAAAAGATAGTCAAAATCTGTGTTTATGACCCTCCAATGCATAACAACCAGTTTGCTTCAGGTGCGGTCACGAATCAAGCGTGTACAGATACCTCTGTGATAGGATATTGCGAAAAAAATTATTTCATGCATGCTCTATCTCATGGTTGAAATGGTGCTTATAAACATTACGCAGGAAACTGACCTCATGTGTGACGCTGCCAGTAAGCACTAGGTTAAGCCAAGCATATGAGAGATATATGATGTTTATTCTAGATATTTTAATAGATAATGCATTGTATGCGAGAGCCGTTGGTACATGATAAATTGTTACATTGGCATTGGCTCTGTACTTTTCAATGATATTTTCATTATAAAGCCACAGGCCCCATTGAAACTATTGTACCCTACAACAACCACATTGTTGCCCTCGAACCGTATTGTCAGAACATCTATTGTCCGTCTCCAAGCAAACAGACTGTGGCGCATGCAGAATAACCTTTTGCTGCGACATTAATAACAAAAACGACGCCTATGCCACTTCTTCGTGAACTTAAAAACAAATAACTGATAAGCCACGCTTTGCGTTGTTCGTTTGTCTGGATCGTGCACAGCATGGGAATCTAGATAATGAACTTGGCCGGCTTAATACAATAATGTTCGTTCAAGTTTAAGCCTTTGCATAAACAATGCTCGGGTTGAGGTGTGGCGCCAAGCTCTAGGGCTCATATGTCGAGTGAGGAAGAAAGCAATGCGCCTTTCATGAAAGATTACAAGCAGCATGTTCGAACCCTTAATATTGTCCGTCTGGTAGTCACCCTTCTTGAATGAATTGACATATAAACAATTTTTCATCACCATCCCTGACGCAGTTCAACCCTTCAGAACCGGTATTGACGTATATTAAAGGGTGAAAAGTGGGTAGGGATGCTTTCACTCTTAATTCATACTGCTAGCCATTATGCATGTGCAATCAAAGAGGGGAATTTTGTCCAACAAAATTATAAAGCATAGTATACGTCAACCTTAGTAATATCATTTGCATGCTGTCAAAATGTGCTAACCCAACGTTTACCTTAAATGGGATAAAAATGCTCCAAAAGGCCGGTAAAATGCATGTTACAGAAATTGTGATATTTGTGGTTACGTATGAAAACGTTCATTGCTATTATTCCAAAAGTGGCATGTTGTGCTTTGGGGCGAATAAAATAAATCATTTCTTAAATCAACCACCAGTCAAACGCGTGATCTTTTATGACGCGTGACGCCTCGTTAAGAGGGGTCTTTTAGGGCTGAGTTGACCGCTTATTTGCCACCCTGTTTCATTATAGGTACTTAAATATCGGTAGCCATGAGACATTTCAACATGTCAAGCCTCATTTAGCGATGTTCAGCGTGCGGTTTTAACACTGACGTATGGACCTGCTTTAACATAATGTACTTAGAACGTAGAGCATTATGAGAACGTCCTACCATTCACATTACTCAAACAATTATTGTTGCATCATTGACAACAACTATACATCACACGATGCTTCACGTCGTCTGGTTTAGATATTTAGATATTGGATACTATATTAAGACATGTGGTTAGGTATCTGGCAGCATCCCATCTTTTGCATTATTCCATCAGGTGAGGCTCTAATTTATTCACAAATGCGTGATTTGAAATCCGGCGCGTGCATTTGCAGCTTTAAGCTAGTAGCACAGGAAGATTTATGTATGCATCGGAGACTCGTGTCTAATCACATCAGTATGACTTGTGCTAGGACATAATATTATTCCAAGGTTATATTATCTGACGTCTGTGGCTTGTTTCATTACCATATAGATGAAGTCTGTTGAATGCCATAGCTATGTTACAAGCTTATCCAGCGGTACACCGAGCATACAATGGTGGGTTAGTACGTTAAACACTTTGCTGTATACATTCTGTTGAGTTAAACAATGATATCGTCAGAAAATGTGGCTTTCTTCATTCCACGTTACAATGACTGGGATACGTTTGCACTTCCGCTCCCATTCACATGTTTCACAATCGTGCACATTTGCTATTATCTACGTCGCATTCAAAAGTACCCAGTGCGTGGGTTGGTTGGCTGTGTAGGAGGGGCTGAAATATTTCTTAATGTATGTTGCTAGGAGTTACTTTGGCCACTTTGCATTAAACCAGTTCAACGTTCCTTAATCGGTGGAATACTATATTGTACCAGATCTCAGGTGAGAAGATTGTCCCAGATTGTATCATAAATCAATATCTCGTATGAGATGAATGCGAATTTGATAAACGGGTTACGTGCTATGAAAACCACAGGCCTATAAACTAGCAATTTAATAAATGTTTGTAATATGCTTGCTTATTATATAATTATAATGATATAGTAAACCAGCGAAGGCAATGATCGAAAGCTTCGTTAAACATTCATGAACCGTGCTTTGATTTTGCGTGTCAACCATGTATGCAGTGTTTTCGGTATTTTGGTGCATTGTCATGGGCTGTGGATTCATAAGTAATCATAATCATGATAATTAAGATCTTGTGACTACACTCCGAATAGATCTTCCGTTTGACGTTAAGGCATCTCTGACGTATAAAAACATATCGACCTGAAATATTGAATGGTGAGTTTTAACAAGAATACACCAAATATTACACTCTTTTGGTTTATTGCCTTAACATATTCATCTACCACACACTCGTTAATGAATAATCCGAGTTAAGAGGGCAATAACGCATATCTATGCTAATTTAATCGCGTATTTTTGCAATAACGCTATCTTGCATAGCCGGTTTTTATTATGGAATTATTTTCAAATTGGATTGGTTCGTCCAACGCATATCTACTGACAGTCATATTTTTAGTATCTGGACATTGTTATACATTCACCAACCTCGTGTAGTTCAAACCACATGGGAGTTGTCCAATGAATGAGCTGTAGATATATAGGCTAATGACACTAACCAAATAAAAAGTTGCCGTGACCTCGCACATATACGATAATTTTTAATATTGCGTTCAACAAGATGATTTCGGGATGTCTCACGTGCACCTTGGTGCTTATTTCTTTCGACATTTAATGCCCAGTGTGATTGCATTATTTTAAAACCTAGGCTTATCATGTTGCATATTAGGAATAGGGAGGTTTCTTGTACTGCTGAACGTACATCGCGATGCTTGTCCAAGTAACAACTGATTATCAATTTAATGCACTCAGACTTGTTACTGTGTTTGCCGATTCATTATTTCTGTTTGTATCTTATGCTGTGCTAGATACAGCACATCACCGCGCTCCAATCGTTATTACGTCTGCGGGGTTTGTCGGTAATTACCAGACAAACCCGGTCTGTACCATTCGCGGCGAGGCAAGATTCAGATTGCAACTATAACAAACCTAGGGTGCCAACTATTTTGTCGGCGTTCTGCTGGTGGGGGATCTGATATGATTCAGGCCAAGCTGTTGATAGTACACATAGCTTACTGTTTGTTAGCTAATGGCCAAGAGCCGCGTGATAGATTGTGTATTATTTTTTTTAATCATGCAAATAGCAACTAACATTACTTTAATCCATGGTTTGCGCATATAAGATATAAATGCAATGCTTAATAAATTTCGGGGTTAATTTGATTCAGATCATAACTGTACTGAACTTATGCAACTTGATAAGGTAGACAACGCGTAATGATGCGGATAGTTTTGTGTCCATGGGATTGAAAATCGAGGAATATGCACACTGCTTAACAAGATATATTGCAAGGGCAGTAAAAATGCGATTACTGTAAGAGTCTCTCTGTGATGTTATGATCATCATGACTTGTCATTTCGAATTCAAGCGGAATCATGCACTATGTAGCAATTAATATATAAAGATTAAATTTAAACTTTTTCGAGGTTTAAGTGTGTACTTCAAAGTTAAGTTAACACTGAGCGTACAATCAAACTGTTGTAGTGATATTGTTTGGTTATTTGTGAATAATCTAATAATGCTCTTATGAATGATATCATGAATATCATGTTTGTTTTGCTTGTTGTTTTACACTAAATGATATACAAGGAAAACGTCCTAGTCTATATGACCCTTGTATCGATAATGACACAAAGGACGGTATCTACTCGCCATATTGAGCGTGGTATATATATTGCTCTTAAACGGCAAGATGTAACAACAACCTGTCTACAGTACATTTATATACCCGTGTGTTGCTTGATTGCAGTTCAACGGAGTATCACTTGTCAATTGAGCACATTTGTTTTGTCATGTACTTTCTATCACCAATAATTCCACATCTCGTATGGCGTATGTTAGTCAAGTTTGAATATGCATATTCGGCATTAAATTGGATTCATATTGTTCTGTATGTTTTTGGTTGAGTAGAATAAAAATTAGTGTAATCTTAATTGCACAGCTAGCCTTGAACAATGAGGTCAAATGACTGCATCAATGAGTGGCTTGCGAATCGCACCAGCAAGAGGTGCGATGATGGATTTATAGCTTAAAAGCTAATTAATCACGATAACATCCGTCGTTGCCAGAAACAACCCATTATGGTCAGGCCTCGCGAAACCACGCGCCTGTGCTTGCATGTATATTCTGTACGCAAATATAGGCGACCAGATATGATATGGTGTGCATTCGAATAGATTATTATTCATAAAAAATCTTCGTTCATTACTTTTTAGCCACTTACTTATAGGCTGGAAGTATTTGAGGTCATTTTGAGATGCTTTTATCCAACTTTCGGTGATTGAACATTTTTAAACCCATGATTATGCATCAATACATATTAGGAATTTTAAGGCAGTTTTAAAATAACCTTAACATATAGGAAACTAAATTCGTGCAACCAATACCAATCAGCTGATTGTGTACGGTTACATAATGTCCATTCACTCACTGAGACAATAATTTGACATTCAAACCAAATTGCTCCCTAGTCTGGTTTCTTTCATTCTTATATACACGATGTACTGTATAAATCCCATAATCACTTGCGATATGCCAATGTGTACAAACGTAGGCCATATTGTACAACCAGATTGACTTATACCAAGTTTATCTAATGAAATCACGATGGACGTTATATTGCTCCGTGTCTACTGTGACCTGATTTGCTCTAGAAAAAGTACCACAGGTCAAACAATATCTGACTTGCAATATATGTACCATTATATGTTGCCACCGTGCAAATTTATTTGATGGTGTATATTGCTCACCCTAACGTAAGAAGTGATATATTGAAGAACCACTGACATTAAATAACGCATCGATATATCAACAAGCCAATGCTACGGTTATCATAATCAGTATTGCATGTGGCTTCATCAGTTCTCAGTATGGTAAACAGTGCAAAGTCGTTAAATCACTGCACTTCATTTTCCTACAAGATTCAATTCCGCGATGAGACATTGTATGCATCATATAGACGATTTGAACTCGTCAATGTCCATCATTTTGGCTGTGCATTTCCAGGAAGTATTTGTGCAGATTCAAATGCAATATTTTACAGTCAGTTTATATTTAAATAACGTTAGTTGATATTTATGTAAAGTATTTCAGAAAGAGAGGTTCGGATTTTGTGTCCGTTCTGTCGATTGTCTTTCCAGTTAACATGCATGCATAATTTGATAGTTTCAAACATGCTTGCTATGCGTATTTGATAAAATTTCATTCATTCCTTACGTTAACAAATCTTCAAGACGATAAGCTCTAAACAGAGGCGAAGCTTGGTTCATGTGAATTCACATAAGACTATTGCCCCGTAGATTGTGAATTGTTTTCTTAGCACATATCAAAACAACTGCTACAAAAGTATCCTTCAGTAATTGGTGAATGCCTTCCAAAAGTGCTTACTATTTGGCCCGCTATACGATAGCTCAAGTAGTCCATCGTCACAAAATGTTCCAGAAACTGTTAGTGCGAGAGTTTTAGTAAAAACAATTTCCAAGCGAAAGTTTTGGAGGCGTTTAAAATACATCAGCGTATCCTGGATGAGTTTGACCGCTGCCGTTACTTAAGCCATTTACACTTTCGTGCAGTGATGAATGTACTTTAGAAAGATCGGTAGCAATACGTTATTACATATTCACTGTAAAGTACACTTTTGTAAATCTCAGCAAATTCTCATGGGGATGACAAACTAACTGTAAAATAAAATGGAAAAGAGGACATGCAATTTTTAAACAAAATGCTGAATACACGTTTCAATGGCGCTCATGTTGAATAATGCGAAGCCGATGTCTTATCTCCGTTTAGAAATACGGATTTAAATGGTTTGTTGAATCACTGTAAATGACACATTACTCTTTTTATGTGATTTACTACTAAGATTTGACGAAATGTGCATTTTAGTAAATCGATAACCGCAATCTTGGAGTTTGAAAGTTAAAATTGGACTTAAAAATGTACATTACATTCGTAATCAATGTGGCAATATGATGGGTAGGGCCGCAAGATCGAGAGCTATTGATGTAAATCTCTAATTAAAAGTTTGATTTTATCGCAAAAGACCAGATCGATAATGAAATCCGCATATCTCGAATCGTTGGTCGAGGCATCTTCGATTGGCTAGTAGAATTAGATAAATTTCATTATGTAGATGACAGTTAATCCATGCTGTTTTATCTTTTCATTTTATGTAAGCCAAGTGTCAAACATATCTCCCTAGATAATCCATTCCTTTAGTCATCATTGATGTATTTATTTAATATGTTTACGCAATTGACAGCAGCCCAACACTTATGTTTGTTATTTGCTAAGCAAAAGTGCTATGGATGGCACTTCGCTTACCAATGATCCTCCGTCATGGAATTCAAGTGTTTTAGATACTTCACGCACACCTTTAATCGTCCGTTTGCAGGGTACTTAGGTGGAACAAGTGTCGTCTCCATTGAATGCGACATCGAAATTGACCATGAATCGCCCTATTGCTGATGACGGGAAGTCATATTTATTTGGCGCAGAGAACATTGGCTGTGTCCGCTACTACCCTGTTAGATTCTATACTCTACAGAGGAATACAGAAACCAAAATGCAATCTTCCTCCGCCTCATTATTACAATCATCTCTTGCGGCTTCTACCGCCAGCCTTCTGGAGTTGCAGCCATCACAATCCTCGTAGTCGCTGGACAAAGGTAAGACTATAACTGTCGATGTGTTAGGGGAGGGAACGCGGCATTGATGTCTAACAAAGACGAGGTGTTGGCGATGGGGAAGTTAGGGTAGATACTAGAACAGATGGCAAATGGAGCGATAGACATCGCGAAGAATTTGAATTAGATATAGATGGAGGAGTTAAGCTCGCTTGGTGTCAGCTCGGAGAAGATTGGTGCTATTAAAGATGTAGAGTTGTAAAAATGGATGGACATGATTAGGGACAGTGTAGAGAAGTAAATTTAACACAAACGGTAGGCTCCTCTTTACGAGGAGTTTCACCCAGATATGTCTGTTGAAACCGCTGCCCATAGCAAATCTGTCATGCAACTATGATAACGTAACGCAAAATCAGGGCATAATCGAACAAAATATTTTTAGATTGACATATGTTGATAATGCTGTTTAGCGACTTTCATAATGTGTTGACTTGTGATTGTTGAGTGCACATTTAGATGGAATTAACCACGCGAATGCTGATTCGGTGACGCCGCCTGTTAAATGAATTGAACCGGACTGTTACAATTCACCATGTATTCAATCTTTTTACCTATGCGCCATTTGTGCGCATCTTGGCAGCCCATTTCTTTAGAATACACCTTCACTCTATGAAAGGGTCATTTAATATTGACGCAACACTCTTTCTACCACATTTGCTTAAAATACACTCATTTGCTAACATAAAAACATGACAACTCTCCTATATAGAATGTTTGTGGCTGATTATGGTAATTAGATACTTTTGATAGATTCACTAAAAAGACAGACCCAATATATTCGCAAAATTCAATTTCTAGAAAGCAAGCAACAGAAGAAAGGCATAAATTTGTCTCCAGCCGTACCAAATAGCGAGTTTCTTTTAATGTTTCAATGAAATACCACGATTAAAGTGAGCAGAAGCTTAAGAGTGTACAATAAATATACAGTGTATCAAATCTACTTGCAATAGAAATGGATCCATTGTTTTTCTTTTAATGTCTTTAAAACACATGTCAATTCATTATGCTTGCATTTGCAGCCATGTGGACATTTATGCTTATTAACGCAACCAGCCTTACCACCTTGTAGCCATCAAATTGTTACGGTACAAGTGACACAGATAATATATAGATATTTACATCTTTCCGTGACCCAGCCACCAGAGAACACTGTTGTAGTGGCGATCTCATACGTACCCATTGACAGAAGTTGTTCAGTTAACATCATGTTTATGTTTCCCTATATATCTAGTAAGGCATACAGACATAATGTTTATGATTTATAATACGATGTTCTTTATTTCAACAATTGATAAAGGTGACAAGTTATAGACAGAGGCCAAGGTGTTCACTCGCACCAAGAGCATTCTCGGGCAAAGTGCAGCAAGATGTCTGGCACACAGAATCACAACTGCTATAATATCAACTTAAAGTAGATTATGAATATCGTCACGGATATATGTGCTTTTTTGGCTTACCCTCAGAGAACTAACTACAAGGAGCATTCAGTGTTTATTTTGCTAGCGGTCATTTTAAGCATTGTACGACTGCTGTCGTATTTGTGCTCACCTGTATTTTCGAAAGTTACAATTATTCAAAAAATGATGTAATCAAAAACAGCATAAAAGGACGCATTATTCATGTTGCTATGTAGTTACTTTTAAAATATGGCGAATTGTGCTCTGACGAATGTCGATGGTCACGAACTTCGATATTGACTCCCTAATACGGAGAGGTTGGCGGTGCGTTTCTATGCTCACTCGTACTAGGTCTTTCGTTATTAATGTCACAATTGATGGTTAAGGTCTTTTAATGACAATAACTAGCATAACGTTTACTTTTATCACAAAGGACCAGATTAATTATGTTTCAAAATTATGTTCGCCCTCTCAAGACATACCATACATGGCAGAGTCATGCCGGAGGTATTTCCGTACATGGATATACCTCAAGGTGACGCATTAGTATTAGTATATTACCAAACGCGGACAAAAACAATCACGCATGTTATGACATTTGATGGGTTTGATCCTGGCATCGCAGTCATCGCCGTTAAACAATTTTAAGTGAGATTGATGTGTACATCGCCCATTGTACGCTTAATTGTGTCGCACAAGACCAGACCAATCATGGTAACCTCTTGTCTGATATATAAAGACAGCACATTCTCGATAGACCAGTTGGGATAAATCAATTTCATTACCTATATAACCTCTATACTTGGACAAAAGGCTGCACTTAATGTTTGTGAATCTTCATGGGGATTCATTATTGTTGAAATTGCAATCCTAATTATTTATTCTTATATCATTGTCCAAGTTCTTGTAGGCTTTTATCTTGTTTTGTAGGGTTGCGGTCATAAACTAAGCCCTTTCATATGAATGATTTGGCAAATGTATGCTCTTCAACAATTGCATTGTTGGGTCTTTTGATGAATTGTCATACGCTATGTGCTGAAGTGCTGATTATCGTGATGCCGGCGACCTAAAACACTTGCTGTTTTATCTCCTTTACAGGAGCAAGTCGAGTATAACAAATAATGACCCGTCAGATAATCACTTCTTTTAGCTGACGCTATATAATATTTTTAAATATGTAATTAACCGCAGCCGAGCACACGACAGCGCGCAGATATTATGAACGACACTCTCCATTTTAATTGCACAAAATCTATTTCTGAAAGCATGCAATGAAACCAAGGTACTTTGTGAGGACAACTGATCTCTAGCTTACAGTATATATATATATATATATATATATATATATATATATATATATATATATATATATATATATATATATATATATATATATATATATATATATATATATATATATATATATATATATATATATATATATATATATATATATATATATATATATATATATATATATATATATATATATATATATATATATATATATATATATATATATATATATATATATAAGTATATATATATATATATATATATACTATTTTTAATGTTTCATGATAGGTAAAGCTCACCTATTTAAGTAAGCAGAACTATTTTAATTCCCCAATCTAGTGCCTTGAGCTGGATGAAATTGTCGCAGAAAGAAGCAACTCAGAGTTGAGTCATCAGGTGGCCAATCAAGTCCTAGCAAGCATTCTGCGATTTATCCGCCTATATTTTATTCCTCAGCTAATTGATATAGAAGCTGCAGATTGTCCCTGTATGTCTTCAGTCTGCTGTAGCCCGTATGGCTCATGCATTTGGTGTTATTTCATTATCATACATTTTACCTGTTTGCAAGATCTCACTTTGGTCAAAATTGAATGACGAATTCAGATGAGACAACCTTTACATTGTGTGCATTTACATTGGTCAAAACTGGTCATATTTGTGAAACAAACACATAATTATTAGCTCTTTTAGTCGTCGGGCATTGATGTTAATAGTACTTATCGCCCAATCGAACCAGAATATTTTTTTATCGCTGTCCATGATCAAGGCTCCCATTTAATTTACAAATGCAGTTATTTGATACTCATGGACACTTACACGTATTATATTACATTATAACATTTATTACTTACTTTCGCGGCTGAAGTTTGCTCAATGGGCCATAACAAAGGTTCTGAGTCTTTGTACGATACATGTCCGATCTTAAATGGTGCTAAGGTAATACGTTAGAGCGCATCAGTTGAGTTTGTGCTAGATATTTTGCATATCGTTATGCTGCATATATTTGTTTTATGGTAAAATCGATTTATAAGATCGGGCAACACTGGCCCGTACCAATAGTTAAAAATATCAACTTATTTGGTCATGTTTTTTGTCCAATTAGACAAATACAGTCACACAACTACGTATGTAATGCTATGCTAACCTGCATTAGCAGCTTACTGTAAGTTTGACATAATAGTTCAAAGACATGCGAACCAAGCAATGCAAACGTTTTGACAAATGTTCAGTGTTGCATTATAAACTGCAATGGCGGGTGATGGCATGTAGCACTGAGAAATTATAATTATGGCATTATATATCTCGCATAGATTTTATGATATATGTAAGCGCATGAAACTGCAATGTGGTGTAAATGGAAACACTTCGTTATAACTCTAATCTATAACCGGCAAAAACACGAAGGGAAATCATGAACCGGATTTTTTCCTTCACCAATTTAGAGAGATAAAAGATAAATATTCGGACCGTGCTCCCGATTACACAGACGGTTCGAAAGAGGACAATGATATTGGTGCTGCAGCCATTATGGGCAAAGCTATTTTCAACATGAGGCTACCACATCAACTGTCAATTTTCCATGCAGAGCTTAAAGCTCTTTCTATTGCACTGGGCCTTATTTCCCAATCAAGTAAAAGTCGTTTTGTTATATTTTCCGACTCCCTGTCTGCCCTGGAGGCAATAACAGGGAGTAATTTCTGTAATGTTTTTATTTGTATGTGTACCGAGCCATGTTGGTATCCGTGGTAATGAGAGGGCAGATAGAGCTGCCAAGGAAGCTAAATCATCAATGTGACTGAGGTCAAAGTTCCCTTTACAGACTTTAAACCTGAGGTCGTCAATTTTTTAAAACAGAAATGGCAGGACCAGTGGGATGAATCCATCCCAAACCAACTTCACGAAATTCAGCCCTTACTTGGGGAGTGGCCACACAGCTGCAGAGAGAGCCGAAGAGAGGAGGTTATTCTTGCTCGCGCTCGTATAGGACACACCTATACAACTCATGCCTTTCTACTTAGGGATGAACCCATCCCTGAATGCATTGCTTGTCACTGTACCTACAACGTCAAGCACATTCTCATTGAATGTGCTGATCTGATTTTGATCCGAAATCGCTTCTTCCGGGTTCAAAAAGGGTGAATCCATCCAAGATACTTGGATTCATAAGAGAGATTTGACTTTCTTATAGATTTTTATATAATCAATTGATCGCCTTTTGTTTCAAATCTCGCTTCATCATGGGAAGTAAACAATATCAAGAACGATAATTCCTTTCTCAGTTAAAACACTTGTGGCATGTTTAAGAAGGCAGCTTTATAATTCATTTACATGATACTATCAAAGAGCTTATTGCTATGATAAGAGGGCTCGCTCACACCTACCTCCGAGAACATATGTGATAGGGAGATCTGTAAGCAGCGTGATGCTTTGGGTTTAGTCTCATAAATTCATCCACACGCCGTTCCGCTCATTTAAACGCTGTACACATTCCGATTGTTAGGCTTATAGACGTTGAGTTCTGCGTAATAGAGCGCATTAAAACCTCCGACGTTATGGCTGGCTACTACTCACCTCGATGGTCGGACAGTTATTATCTTGATTATGTGAGGCAACGAACCGAAATAAAAGTACATTTGTATGCTGAATGATATGAATCGACGACTCCCTAATTTCTTAAAACATGCGCCTATAATCAAATGTTGTTCAATGGTATGCGAACTATTGATCCACACTTATACCACATAAGGCAATATAACGATGCTATCGTACCTTTGCTGACAAGGTGCTACATCATTTCAATTGCGTTGTTTAAGTCATTTGAACCACCAAGGTGTACCATGTTAACAGTGAAGTGTAGGTATGCCAGTTATGTCTTATCCTGATCGCGCCACAAATGCATAATATTCGTCAATAACAACAAATATGACGTTTTCAAGTCACTAATTATCGATTTTAGCGTATATTAATCGGCTTGATGACTTCAGTGTATATTGGTGGTTAATATTATTCACGGTCTGGATCAGTTAATATTTGGTGATGGTAATATGTATATCATGTGCCACACTGAAGCTTGAATCTTTAACATCACTCGCTTGCATGCCTGCACTTCCACTGCAGCAAAAAACAATAAGCATCTAAGGCCACACTCAAAAATAGTAGATGAAACCCATAAGTCGCAATCAACTGGCCTGTCGGTCTTAATAATCGTCTGCATGCAACAGCTGCATTGCGTTCTAGGTCGTTGCCGGGCTATATCATGCGGTCGCGTACCACACTGATACCAATTTAGTTCTCGGAGCTTGACATTAAAATCTGAATATATCCGCAAATAACAATAACCCACATGATTCATGGTATTAAATATAATCATCATTCGCTACTGGATTAAAGAGAAAGCTTAGTCGTAAAAGTGAAAAAAATCGAGCCGTATTACTAATCATGGATGCCACCAAGGCGGTGAAACACTCACAAAAATTATTTGAATTTTAAGCTCATCAAATTAAAATGATCGCTGAGCTTGTATTGTAACTCTCTGTGTATTTATGTATTTGTGCGTGCTTACATGTATGGAAGTATTCATGTAAGGCAAAGCGGCATCCTTGCATGCGACCGTATGTGGTAAGTGTTAATCAATAAACGGCTCAAAATACAAATAAACAAGTGAATCTTTAGCACTGTCAGGCGGAAAAGGTTAATCGCTGTATGTGAGAAGTATCGGCAGCAAAGTACCAAGTGATGCTATGTCATGGCAACGTGAGTGATTGCTGAACATACAAGTGATGCTGTGCTGATGCTAACGTTCATAACTGGTGCTAGAAGGAGGAAGCCATGCGGAATCTTGTCAGTTTGCATCATACGTTGGAATCTATAAGACATCGCAACTGTGAGTAGATAATACTGGCAACAAAGATAAGAAAGCTTTCAAAAGCAAGCTGAACATTATCTCGGTGATTTAATGCACGTTGGAAAAGGATTTAGACCTATATTCATGTCAAAAACCACATAACATGGAATGCTAGGACTGTAAAAACGTTTATGATGCGAACGTTGCGAGACATGCCTTGTGACAAACTGTCGCAATATTCACCCTACAGCCGATTTACATACTAAGGATGACTAACATTGTAAATCTGTTACTGCGGGGAAGGTCATCGATAGTGCAGCCTATCAATAAATTATATAACTAAAAGCAGGCAGTAAGAGACATTAATCAAATATGACATGACATGTTCCCAATAGTAATATTGACATCAATACTATATATATATATATATATATATATATATATATATATATATATATATATATATAGATATATATATAGATATATATATATATATATATATATATATATATATAAACATACCATATATATATATATATATATATATATATATATATACTTTATATACATAGAATATATATATATATATATATATATATATATATATATATATATATATATATATATATATATATATATATATATATATATATATATATATATATATATATATATATATATATATATATATATCTCTAATATATATATATATATATATATATATATATTATATATATCATTATTAATAGGGAACAACGACATCTGCATTCGCAAACATTATATTATACTTATACTCGATGGATATATTTTGCTTCAATCTCGCTCATTTACATTGCTTTATGTGCGTCACTGGGCGGCTTGAGGGCTGTAGTGAATCGAAACAACCGATCAGTGTTTGCAACATATTCCTCATGGATAAAAATATGTTAACACAAGGTACAAGGCCATGCAGTGTCATTGTTCTCTAGAGTTGCTCAGCAACCAAGCCAAGATCTCCAAAAAGTGTGGTTAACAGGGAACTTGAATTTTGTGCTCGATGAAAGGACTTATCTCACACTTGTATGCATGAGTGATTCGACAAAACCACTAGAAAGTAGTCTGATTGTGGCTCAGGGTTGCAAATTTCAACAGTGATTTAAAAAAAGTGTGCAACCAAGCACGGAGCATTAATGGGGTTTTCAGAACATGTGATCTGTTGCGTGCCCGTACTTCCACTGCAGTAAATCACGATAAGCATCTTAGGTCACAGTCAACAGTAGAAGTCGAAACCCATCAGCCGCAATCTATTGTCTACATACAACAGCCGCAAAATGCTGTTGGTCGTTGTGGTAGCATACAGTATGTATATATATTTATATAGATATACATGTTTATATTCCGATAAATATATCTACGAATATTTATATGTACATATATAATATATATATACATATGTATATATATATATATGTGTGTGTATGTATGTGTGTGTGTGTTTTGTGTGTGTTGTGTGTGTTTGTTTGTGTGTGTGTGTGTGTGTGTGTGTGTGTGTGTGTGTGTGTGTGTGTGTGTGTGTGTGTGTGTGTGTGTGTGTGTGTGTGTGTGTGTGTGTGTGTGTGTGTGTGTGTGTGTGTGTGTGTGTGTGTGTGTGTGTGTGTGTGTGTGTGTGTGTGTGTGTGTGTGTGTGGCAGAAGACCCGTCTATTGCTCTCATCAAGTCAAAAAATATGCTTCCTAGTTTTATTTTCGTTGCGGCTATAACCTGTAAGCTAAATTCGTTCAATGCCATGTTGCCGTGATATCAGATTTACCACGCAATCGATTCCTAATGAGATTCACCATGTGACCACAAACCATATATAGACGAGACAGACCGAATTCATTCCTTAACATGGACACATCTCAACATCTCAACAATAGTTCCACGATTGTCTCAAAGATGGGCAACCATAAGCACGTATGTTATGGCACTTGATGAGTCATGTACTGGTTTCTATATATTGCAGCATGCTAGATAGGCTAGTTCTATCAGATTTATTTCATTATCTTTATCATCGCCATTCTCAGAAACAAACATATCAGTCTTCATAATTTTGTTAATTCCAGGATCTGTTGTCTGATAAGGTTGATATATTTTTGATGATTTCGCAACCGCAGTGATTCACGTTTGCATAAGCTACTATATAATTGTCACTGTTTCTTGTTTTCCCAGTAAAAGCATACATCGTGTTACTGATGGTGGGCATATTCAACTTTTAACAGCATCATTACTGTTTGATTAATATATAAACATTGCTTTATCTTTATGCAAATCATACAAGCAGATCTAATCATGATAAATGATAAATATGCTCCTTTCGTTCATTTGCATATTCACTGGCATTTAAACATCACCCAAATAGCATATAGAGTTGCGGCCAGTTAGATGGGTCTCTTTACGTCGTGCTTTCCCTCTATTAGCATTCTGCTTAATAAGTTGGTAGTTTTACTCATTAAAGCTGATTTAAACAACAGACATGGGGCTAGCCGCCACTTACCTTGATGGTTTGTGGGTCATCATCTGGAATGCTTGACAAACAGAACGGACATAATGGCATATTGATGTGTAAACGGATAAATGATCCCGACTCAATTGTTATTTTGCAATGAGTCATGATGAGACCTACAGTTGTCTCCATTATTCATTTACGATTTACTGAACGAAAATAGCAGATAGCAGCGTCTATGAACGTTTACCATTGTATTTTCGTTACTTACATTGCTGTTAGTTTGCTTATCTCGGAGGCAAATTAATTGTAGATAATGTTTTTGTCGTGGATCATTTATCTAAAATATGCGGCTGCAGAGAAAACCTTGAAGCCCTATCTCCTTAACGCCCTACAACCTTTATACCATGAGGAACGCGCTACGTGTGCCCTCATTGGTCAACTAATTAAAGGCTTCAAGCCTCAACCCTAACTACACAGTTGCTGCCCGCCAGCTTGGACAGTCCCGAGCAAGCCCTCAAACAAGCAGCATCTCCCGGTATTTCCTCCTACAATAGTCTTCAAACACACCTTTCGGCAGTCATCAAAAGATCCTTAAACTGAATAAAGAGAAGTTTATATTTCGGCCCCCTACAACGTCGTTTACTTGTTTCTACAGCTACACATAACCATCAAGAGAATATAGCTACAACATCTGGTGGAGAATCCATTCTTTCCTGGTTACCTCTCTGTAAGTTCATATTTATTTCACTTAATTCCCCTTATCAGCTGTTTCTGTCAATCAGGTTAAATTTATATGAACATTGCGCTTAAAGTAGAAAATTAGAGATTTGCTTAATATTTTTCTATTTCCCGTGAGAGCTGCTAGATTGCTGATGCTTGTTTGGAACTCAAAATGTTAACTTGGAGTTGTAGCTGTGATGTTGCTAAACGGGCGCATCCCATGAACGCTCCTATCACTCGTCTGACCTCTATGACTGTACACGTTGTGTTAACTTTTTTTTGCTAAACGTTGTGCTTATCTCTTGGAAGATGTGTTATAATGTGTGTTGTGGTGTTAATGTATATGCTAATATGAGTACGTGTAATGCGTATGCTTTTGGTATATCCGTGTTCTTGTCAGATGCGATTCCCGCATTGGTTCCCGAACGCTATACACTCTGGAAACAACCCCTCTTGTTCAGTAAAGCGCCGATGCACACATATTCCATATCTACTTATTGTTCAGCTTTAAAAATAAGCTTGCTGTTGTTTTAGTCTGTTGGGTGTCCCCAATGGTTGTTAATAGTTTAATTGACTGTAATGGGAAAGGTTTAAATGTATGTTCAGACACAGTGACTCTGTATAAACACGTGTCCTTTGTGACCACCTGCATCGGCATACGACTCCTTTGGGGACAGGTCCGCTGTTTTGTTTGTACTTAACATTTGTCTAGGGATTACCATGCTAATTGGCTAATTGTGTAACAGCTTGCATTGTCCTTTCAAACTGGTTTACGCCACAGCTTTAACTGACTTTCTTCACTTAATCGCCTTGTCTGTCTTCTCTCGTTTCTTTGTGTGTGCTTGCTATGAGTTTCAGCAGCAAGGGACCACTAGCTTGTAGTGTAGCGACGGATCGGTAAGATAACTCAACTACAGTATTGGTCGACTCCAGTGTAATTACTGATCAGCACCTGAAATACGTTGGCCTTCCCTGGACTCAAGTTAAGTTTTCATGCATAACTATTATCTCATCAGCATGTCAATTAAATACTTGCGAATAATGTTTTATTAAAATTAATCATTGATTAACTTGCGCTCATAATTCCCAATGGTATGTGAATCAAATTCATCTGGGTATATGCTATATGGTCGAAAGGTTAGAAAGTCAGGTACATGCTAAGAATAGTATATGGGACTCATGTAGCACTTGGAATGCTGGCCCACGCTTCAATGCTAACATATAACCTAAGACTAAGTTAATGCATTTGTCAATATGACGCTCCGATGCTTATATTTGGTCACATTCGCGGAAAGCTTCACTGTCATTGCTTTATGTAAAAATAAACAGTATTTTCTCCGTATTTCTCTAAATGTTACTTGTAACCTGCCGGTTACTTAAGCCATTTATGTGTGAGTGTGTCGATAGGTCATCTCCAAGCTAACACTTCCGGACTACGGGATGTCCCCCAAGTTTGTGACTCATACCCATGGGATGAAGCTTTTCCGGTACTACCGTCTGTCTATATAGGTTTCCAGTCATAGGGTTGCAATGTACATGTCCCTATGACTGTTGGCAATGACATTGATAAGCCCTATATTCAGTTGGAGACACCCGCCCCACGTAAATGCGCGTTCCAGACAGACTTGGACGCGCGGGAAGCAGCACGCCTACTCGCTACGCTACCGTGGCTATCTGTAACCTCCAGGGACTGATACGCCGGTAACAGCGTTTTGGTTACTTCACATAACCACTGCCGCAGTTAGTCGATACAGGCATGAGTGCTGTAGTTGGCATTCATGCCGGGTCATGTAGGTGGACAGAGGTTACCTACGCGTCTGCTCAATTTTGTGAAGACGCCCAGGATGCACCCACAGATCACAAACCAGGGCTCACATCACGCATGTTCCAGATCGACCAGTGTGAATTTGACTATCATCGCACCAGTTCTTTCTACTTTGGCGTTCACTCTTACCAGTCAACTTGTTCTCTTGTAAATTGCTTTTCGCTCTAGCGCATCGGCATTTTCGTGGACTGATAACATATCCTCATTAGCAACCAAGTCATCAATGGACATTATTAGACTTACATTACAGTCAATAGCTTAGAATTCTTCCTCTAAAACTCACTTGTCTTTTAGTTCCGTGTCTCTTCTAAATTATTTAATCGACATCATTATTTCACCAGAAGCTGTCGCTTTGTATGTATTCGATTGTCATGTATATTGCATGTTTTATCATCTTATCATCAATCACCACTCATCATGTATATATACGATAATGTGTCAGTGAGGAGAGTACACTTCTCAGCCGGTCTGGAGCATTATCAGGTAAAACTCACCTATCCCTCCACTGGAGTAGGGTAGGGTGGCCTGCTCGCGGCAACTCTTTAACTCGTATATATACATTATCAAATTAAAATTCTGACACATTGCCCATCCATTTTGTAAAGCAAAAAAAAAAGTCTAATTTATCCTTCCAAATTTTCTAAAAATGGACTTTTTCATTTCACCCTTTTTGCAGTAAACGCAACTTTAAACATGCCATAGTCCAACTTATTTAAATTTTCAAAAATAAAACACATAAAAGTATATATTCTGTTCAATATTTAATTTTAAATTAAAAATAATTTTGTTTGGCTATGATAAACTAAGTAATACTTTTGAATGGTTCAAGTTATTTTTTTTATGTATTTTTGTGTGTGGATATTCATCCATCTTAAAGGAGAGGGAGATGTCGTAGATCATTTATCTAAAATATGCGGCTGCAGAGAAAACCTTAAAGCCCTACGCGTGCCCTCATTGGCCAACTAATTAAAGGCTTTAAGCCTCAACCCTAACTACACAGTTGCTGCCCGCCAACTTGGACAGTCCCGAGCAAGCCCTCAAACAAGCAGCATCTCCCGGTATTTCCTCCTACAATAGTCTTCAAACACACCTTTCGGCAGTCATCAAAAGATCCTTAAACTGAATAAAGAGAAGTTTATATTTCGGCCCCCTACAACGTCGTTGACTTGTTTCTACAACTACACATAGCCATCAAGAAAAATAGCCACAACATTTTCAAAAGATAAATGTGTTTGCTAGTAGACACATACAAGTTTGCTCCAGATTAATTATGCAGTAATGTGCATTCGGACACTTCTTACATCCTCCATAACGACACATGACAAAAACTCAATCATTATACGTTATGCATTTGGATGTCATAGCAAGCAGAGGAATACATACATCACATTTACAAATACACAAGCCGTATTTTCTAAAGATAAACGCAATGGAACCCCCTTAAAGTAATGTAGTTACGACGGGTAATTTCAATAAATCGCTCCTAATGTTGTCAATATACCTAACAAGCTTACTCCTATCGACATAACCAAAGCAATATTTCTCATTCAGCTGGTATTTTAGACACATATATCATCATATCATGGGCGTGCATTCAGAGGTACGTCTTCAGCCGACAGACAGTTGCAAACTGTTTTGAAACTCTGTTAAGAGTATTTGATAGGAAGCTGTGTGTGTTTATGACCGTCTTTGTGTTGAATATATCCATATGAGTAGTCACATACCCATTATCAGTACAATGGCCTTTTACACAGAATGCTTTCGCACCTTATTCATTCCAAACTCGCAATTATATTCAAGCACTTTCAGAGGCACGTCTTCAGCCGACAGACAGTTGCAATCTGTTTTGAAACTCTGTTAAGAGTATTTGATAGGAAGTGTGTATGACCGTCTTTGTCTTGAATATATCTATACGAGTAGTTACATACCCATTATCAGTACAATGGCCTTTCACACAGAGTGCTTTCGCACCTTATTCATTCCAAACTCGCAATTACATTCAAGCACAATGTAAAAAGCATATGACGCCTTATGTAACTTAATGTCTTAGGGTTGCGGTGCCATAAGACAGTAGTAACTACCCTTCCGATAGGTCGTTATAGACATTTTACCTAACCTCAAAAGCCATGTAGATAAATGCGGGCATTTTAATCAACGTAATGAAAACCATTTACTTAGTTGAATATGGATAAATGTGTCACAAATTATCACTATCCATTCCATGACCTATGCACCCTTGGATAGTCACAAATTAACTATTATATGTCCATTACCTAAATTTACCAGCAATGCAATTTCAGACACCTACGGAAAGTAAATAAATAACTAGAACAATTACTCTTGTCACACATATTGCATTAAGAGGTCATGAAAAAACCGCATATGTCGTGTTTGGCTAAAAACAATAATAATATTTGTCGACCTGTTACTTATCTTCAGGATGTAATCACTACAGCAACATGAGAGAAAAAATATTATGATTTTCCAACTCTACCTTTACCCCTTATACTGTGAGTAGGATGCACGTGGTGACAACATGCACGTTTATATCCTCTAGCTATATTGCAATGCCTCATCGATAACATCGGTGTGCTCAGGTATGCGAAGAATACCTCGATGGAAATTCTATCATGATTTATAGAGAAAGGTAGATCTTCATAAGTCCTAATGATGGCACTGGCAACAAAAGCAATTGGTGTATATATATTCTGCCGGCTGTTTATGGATACGGACAATAATAACGCCAACTGGTTATTTACTCGTGTAGGGATTTATCATGATACGCCCCGACTCGCATGTATCAAGCTTGCACCTGTGAATTAATAAAGCTTCTCTTAACGACCAGCCTAATATTCGAAAATATACTATGGTTGATGAAAACCCCAACCAGCTTAGACAAAACATATTAAGAAATACGAAATACAAACAACAAGGTCACGTCCGCACATAAAGGCACTCATCTTATCAACTTTGTTCAGTTGTTTTGCCACAATTTGGTCACTTTCTTAATTGTTCACCAAATCACACCAATCATACAATGTATGACAGAGATAGTCTGTGAATCATGGCTGCTATATTGTAAATTTTAGTACAAGAAATTACATTTTAGCAGACATTGGAATTAACAAATAGATAGACAATTACAAATGTATCCTGGCGATATTTTGCGTAATCACGGACTTAACTTTCTTCTTTTCCGTCACATCTGCTACGTTGTCCAATCCGGTGATCGCAATGTTTGGGGGAAATATTCCGCATAGGTCAGTGCAAAAACTATTGTAAATAAACGAACATGCTATCCTTTTAGGAAGTATGCCATGTTTAGTCAGACCACTGTTATTAGATATTCACCGAAGGGTTCGTGGTTTAAACTTGACATCGTAAATGGTGGCGACATCCACATTTTATAGAAAAAGCCTCACGAGAAACTATTTTGCATATGCGCAATATAACAGACGTTAGTACCGAATATAAATAAATAATCTACAATAATAATAGGAATCATTCTACGGCTTTTTTCAATGTTGCACATTGTTATTATGGCTATGCAAACAAAATACAATTGGCTGTGCTCAAATAGTTCAATAATGTGCATTTTGTAATATTCGAAGAAGAATTATTTGATATTGAGTGATCTGAAATTATTTCTCGTGTATCTATTTTCACACTAAAACCTGTAAATGCAATACGCTTTCGATTTTTGCCGATTATTCGTTCTATACGGGATGTATTTTGGTGATATTATTGATATTTTATTTATCTTTTCGGCATTGATCATAATCCTCAACGTGAAAACATTACATCGTTGTGACACAGACCGCAGATCGTGTATCTTCCATGGATGTTGGCAGCAATCCGAGTCTCTGGCCGGCCTGCTGTCCAATAACTTTGTGGCAGATACCTATGCGGTACTGCGTTACATCGGTCACTAATACGTTCTAATAACTGGAATACGCCAAACTATTCATTTCTCACGGGTTGATAATAGAAATTTTACAATATTGTCAATCTCAACTGTGCTGCAAATATAGTATTTTTCCATACACCACAAATATAGATCATACACACTGACCGGAAAATCCGCATGTAGTTACGACTGTCCGGCAAACCTAGAATTTAGCAGTATGTACGTATGTACGCATGTATGTATGTATGTATGTATGTATGTATGTATGTATGTATGTATGTATGTATGTATGTATGTATGTATGTATGTATGTATGTATGTATGTATGTACGTATGTATGTATATATGTATGTATGTATATGTATGTATATGTATGTATGTATGTATGTATGTATGTTTTGAAGTATGTATGTATGTATGTATGTATGTATGTATGTATGTGTCTGTATGTATGTCTGTATGTATGTATGTATGTATGTATGTATGTATGTATGTATGTATGTATGTATGTATGTATGTATGTATGTCTGTATGTATGTATGTATGTATGTATGTATGTATGTATGTATGTATGTATGTATGTATGTATGTATGTATGTATGTATGTATGTATGTATGTATGTTACGATATTATATTTTACATATAGTCAATATACAGCTCAAACTAATCGGGTCATGGGAATTGTTTATCGATTACCTATCGAATCTTGACCATCCCTAGTGCTTTTATGCGATTGTGACGCCACTGATAGCTATATGAGTTTGCTTACGGTAAGCAGAGATCTTATGCTGTTTATGGCTTCCATAGCTGACACGATGCAAGAAAGAACGGCTTAGTAAGTTTTATTAGTGCGGAATTTGTAACACGCTCAAATGATATGACGCTAATACAAGCTGCCTATGGAAGTTTAAAAGCTCTACCATGCCCAACAGAGCATTAGTGTGGTTATTAATTTCATACTTAATAAGGCTTGAGACTTTCATCAATGTTAATAAATGTGCATGAACAACTAGCTGCGTGAATTATGATTCTGATACGTTATCAGACATACTGCGGCCACAAAACGGGCAACTATAGGCAAATGATGACAGACACTGAGTATATGTGAATATGCATTAGCTGACTGCTAGGGTAAATTATCGGCTGAAGAGCCAAGAAGAATCGCTTGAATAAGGAAATCCGGTTTTAAATCCAATTCGGAATCGTCCCAAGCATATTGAACATTAGACTATAGCATGATCAGTACATCGAAATCAAAGGCATGATATACATGTAATATGTAAACACACAGACAAACACTCACTCACACATACACACTCATACACACACTTACGTATATGTACACACACACACACATATATATATATATGTATATATATATATATATATATATATCTATATATATATATATATATATATATATATATATATATATATATATATATATATATAATACAGCTGTTGTTTCTTTGTTTGTTTGCCTTTAATTTGCCAATATAATATAGAACAGCAATGAACTAACCTGCAGCAATCAGGTAGTGACAAATAAGTGTCATTTTATTTCGTCATTAAGCGATATTATTATCAGTTTAAGCTGTTACGGCCCATGGTGTAACTGTGATAAAACATTACACAATATGTGTTTTTGCCTTCTCCTCACACTCAGAAATTTGCCGTTACACAGCCTTTGCAATCACTGTATCTTGTTGGTTAGGAACATTTGAAATACCATGATGACCGTGGCCAAAATACAGTTGAATAATTATATCACACCTGTTCTATACCATGATCAATAAATGACGATGATAATACCTGCCTTTCCCTATTCAGAACCATCATGATTAATACGATAAAAGCATGTCCACAATTGTTGAACCGGTAGAAAACTCTTTGTACGAGATACACTAGTTGGAGAACGTGGGTGGTACAAAATTGACGGCATGTACAGTGCATTATAAAATTTGCATACACGCTCACCTAATCGATGATGCTATGGCGAATTGGTCTGGCATTCTTCCGTCATATAATCATTATGGGCGATTTTAATGATGCGATTTCATTAGGTATATAGTGAAACGTCACGTCGGCGTATGAAACGCTTCGTTGGGGAAGATACTAGTAAAGACAGATTTGCTTGGGGGATACTAAAATGATCGCTGTAATGGTAGGGAGAAGTATGTGATAGAGCTTATTGTAATGACAATAGAGGCTACTGCTGGATGAAAGTTACGCAATATATGAGGCCATAACGTGCACGTAAAATTAGTATGTAGGACTGTATACTGAATATTTATGTTTGTAACTACGCGTACATGTTCATTATGGTAAAAGTAATCAAAAGAGTTGGTGATTATATAAAGAAGATGAAAGTGTGTCAACTGAATTTTCATGAGCCAAACAAAAATCAATGTATAGCCCAATCCCGGCCGATGAATTATTAATATATCATTAATATAAACAGGCTTTAAAAGTAACGTAAACAAAACAAACCTCAGTACTTAACTCGAAAATATTATCTCCGTTCGTATGAAAAGAAATCTTTCGGTAAACCTACAGACCATTATATTATGCAGATCGCACAAAAAAGCTTCCTGGGGTAACCCAAGGGAGGATACTAATAAGAACTTATTCCTGCATATTGGAGACATCATTGCAGGATATCGCCTCGCAATCACTGGTGCTATATGACGTTCGATGTTGAATGTTGAGTTTAAACGCAGTGCTTCAATCATGCAATATCTGATAGCAATTATGCGAAAACTAGCCCCTGTGTTTGTTACTTAGTAACATGTATTCTCCTGCTGTTTGCGTTTATGTGTCAGTGTTTTTCAGAAAATTAATTTGTGTAATGATTCGTCTGGTGTGATTTCAATGTGTCTTCGTGATATACAAGAAGAATGAATCGAGTTTTACCGATTTTCAATTTAATACTGCGTTTGGTCTTCCGTGACATGATGGCATATCTGTAAACGTGAATATTATTGGATGAACACTTTTCCGCCTACTGGTAGTTTGTGCTGCTCTATTTGTGC
>CM067356.1:26096646-26101646 GCA_034190875.2 Urechis unicinctus
ATACTATATATATATATATATATATATATATATATATATATATATATATATATATATATATATATATATATATGTATATATATATATATATATATATATATGCATATATATATATATATATATATATATTTATAGTGACGATTACAACCATTCGTAGAACCCAACCATTCGTTGACAATTTTTTATAGTACATTTTTGCTACCATTAATTCATTAATTATCAATTATTTATTCGGCATATTATATATGATACAATAAAATAGTTAAATGCAAATAAAAATATATTTTTGCCAATTTTTAGTCCTGGCATATACTTTTGGTCCTCGAAAGGTCGTCAACGAAAGGTCAAGACATTGATTTATGCGTATAAATCCAACCTTTCGTGGCCATATATATTTTCGAATATTTGCGGAATACCGAAATATTAAAATCATCATGGATTAGAAACATAATATTTCTTGTAAATGTGATCATTATGAACCATTGGTAGCATTTCGCTATCTAATTCAATGTTGTAGATTGATGAATAATAGGAAAATAGAGTTTTTCGGTAATGAAATTTAAAAATAAATCAAATATTTTAATTTTTCAAATAAACATATCCAACACACATGATTAAACATTATTTCGCCAATTTGTATCCAAGTATACATGGTTTTATGGAAGGTATTGATGTTTTCGGATTATGTCAACGAATGGTTAGTTGTTAAAATTTCGCTATTATATTCAAAATCCAAGGAAATAACGCGTGAAATATAATGTTTGTACGTAACTAAAACTAGACTTACAAATTCGAATGGTCAAACCAAAATATTTTCACTTATTTTGGTCGAAATCGTGCGTTGACTTTATGTGGAAATAATGGTATATCCTTTCGATGACCCCCGTCATATATATATATATTTATATATATAAGCTATGCTGTCATGCGTAAGGCCAGGCAGTGTTATTGGTCACTAGAGTTACTAAGCAACCAAGCCAAGATCTCCAAAGGTGTCGTTAGCAGAGCAGTTTGGCTTTATGATTGGACTTGAATACCCATGTACGCGTGGATGAATTGACAAAACAACCATATAGTAGCTAATTGTGGTTCAAGGTTGCAGGTTTCAACAGTGATTCAAACATTCTTCATCACATGGCTCAGCATGCAATATGCAGCCGGGCGCGGAGCATTGCGTGGGTTTTCGGAACACGGGATCGCTTGCACGCCGGCATTCCACTACAATACAACACATTAAGCCTCTGAGGTCACAGTCAATAGTAGTAGATGAAACTAATCAGTCGCATTCACCTGGCCTGTCGGTCTTAATAGTTGTCTACATACAATAGCTGCATTACGCTCTAGGTAGCTGCTGTCGCGACATATTTATATATATATAGATATATATAGGTGCAGATTCATAGAAACATATATTTATGAATATATATATATATATATATATATATATATATATATATATATGTATGTGTGTGTGTGTGTGTGTGTGTGTGTGTGTGTGTGTGTGTGTGTGTGTGTGTGTGTGTGTGTGTGTGTGTGTGTGTGTGTGTGTGTGTGTGTGTGTGTGTGTGTTTGTGGTTTGTGTGTATGATCGAATTTCCGTCTTTCGCTCTCATCAAGTCAAAAAATATGCTTTCTAGTTTTATTTTCATTGCGACTCTAACCTGCAAGCTACATCCGTTTACTGCCATGTTGCCATGATTTCTGATTCACCTATGAATAACGGATAACACTTACGATATACATTCTCCCAATTACCTCGCAATCTAGTTCTAATGAGATTCACCATATGACGACAAACCATATATAGGCGAGTCAGGCCGAAGACATTCGGTAAAATGGACATATCTCAACTTTTCAAATTCGTTTCACGATTGTTTCAATGATGAGCAACCATAAATTCGTATGTTATGGCACTTGGTGAGTCATGTCCTGGTTTCTATATATTGCAACATGCTAGATAGGCAAGTTAAGATTAGGTGGGTCTCATCACGTCGTGCTTTTGACTTTCCCGCTATTAGCATTATGGTTGGTAAGCTGGTAGACGAAGAGATTTGTGCAATACAGCTGATTCGAACGACCGACATGGGGCTGGCCTATACTTACCTTGATGATTTGTGAGTCATCATCTGGATTGTTTGAGAAACGGAACGGACATAGTTGCATATTTATGTGTAAACGGATAAATAAATTGATATTTGCAATGAATCATGATGAGACCTACAGTTGTTTCCATTATTCATTTGTGATTTACAGTACCAACGTAGCATAGCGCAGCATCGAAAAAAGATGACCAATACATTTTCGTCGCTTACCTTGCTGTTAGATTACTAATTTCGGGTGCAAATCAATTGAAGATAATGTTTTCGAAAGATAAATTGTGTTTGCTAGTAGACACATACAACTAGAGATTAAATATGCAGTTATGTATGATAATATCATTATATTACTGGTATATATTTCAATATGTTTGTGTGTGATTGAATATATACCAATTTATGCATTAAGTGTAACGATGACCAACCTCTTGCATTTGTATCTGGTCATGTGCTTTGTTTTTTCATTCATATCACCTAAGTCACTCATTTAAGCAAATTGGTACGTTTTCTCCCCACGGTACATCATGCGGATGTTAATATTGAGCACAATGTTATGTTGCAATTTTAAGGGCAGATGGGTATCTAGTCTGTGGGGCGCAATCCCTGACACTTACGGCGACGGGTATTGCAATGGCAGAATGCCCAACAAAATATAACGCTAACATGTGTTTGCTAAGCATTGCATCTGTACCTCTGACTATGGACAGTAAGTACTGTATACGTGTGACGCATTTAAGTGACCCTTTCCCCAATGGCGTGATCACTCTGACAACGTCTTTGTGGTTTCATCTGTCATAAATAAACAGGTCTAATATAACCTCTTATAGCCATAAGGTATAAATTCCTAAAATAGCTTTGGTAACTCAAAGATTTGCTGTGCTGTGTTTGAGTAAATAAGCCATGACTAGTTATGCGTTTATATTGGTTCTAGGTATTTGACACCATGATTATTTGAATTTTACATTCCTAGGCAATAATTATTGACCTTCGTACTGATGTTAGTCACAAATTAATTAGTATTTGCCCATTACCTAAATTTACGGGTATTTCAGACACCTAAGGACAGTAAATAAATAGCTGGAACAATCACTCTGGCCACACATAGTGCATTGATAAATCAGTTAACCCAATTGTTTGGCCAACTGAAAGGGATAATTAGGCTCCCACCAAGAGAGGGGCCTGTGAGCTTGAAGGTGCATTTTGGCTGTGCAACGAGTCAAGATATCCTTCACTCAGTAGCTTTTACATCAGTAGGTGGTTGCTAGGTCTTATTTTAGATTGCTGTTTAAAACAAACGTCATTTATCCAGCTAAATCGTGAAAGGAAAGCATGAAATTGCGCCGTTCGTTTCCACCGATAACATATATGTTTTAACAACGTACGAACACGGAAACTCAGAGATGACATCATTCACGGGTGGTTTAGATTATATACTGCTTAAGTATTATATGTTTTGCGTCTTTCACCCACTTTATATCGTATTAACCAAAGGGTATGAATAAAACTTACTAAAGGTCAAAAAGACTATAACTTTCGTTCGTTATATTCTTTTGTTTGTAGCAAAGACCTGCAATGTATTTGTTGGGCATTTATTGAATTAGATCTTAACGTCTATACAATGCTATCGTGCTAGTAAAGCAAACCCGGATGATTTACAAGAAGAAGCAGTTGTTATTTGCCACATTTAATTCAACCAAGGCAAAACCCTAGCAATAAAATACAGTAGCCCGCAATTTCTAATAAACAACCATTTACTTAATAAGACTGACACGAAACAGACCCTAAAGAAACATGTATATGCTTGTTTATCAGGTTCAGCATGTGCCTTATGATTAAGCGAAAGCAAAATGTAGATAACACTTGTACTGTACTCTAATCTCTTTTAAGTCAAGGTCATGGAAAAACCGCATATGTCGTGTTTGGCCAAAAACTAATGATATTGGTCGACCTGTTACTTATCTTCAGGGTGTAATCACCACAGCAAAATGAGACATAGAATATTATGATTTTCCAACTCTTCCTTTTTCCTTTATTCTCTAAACAGGTTGCATGTGGTGACAACAGGCACGTTTATATCCTCTGGCTGTATTACAACTATCATGATTTCCTAATGATGGCGCTGGAAACAAAAGAAATTGGTGCATATGTAATCTGACGGGTCTTTATGGATGAGGACAATAATACCCTTAACGGGTAACTTACTCGTGTAGGGATATATCATGATACGCCCATGACTCACATGTATCATGCTTCCGCGTGTGAATTAATAAAGCTTCTCTTAACGACCAGCTTGATATTCAAAAATGTCGATGAAAACCCCATCCAGTTGAGACAGGACATATTTAGCTGTAATGAAATATGCAATACAATAACCAATGTCACATCCGCATTCCACGGCACTCATCTCCTCAACTTTGTGCAGTAGTTTTGCCACAATTTGTTCACTTTCTTAATGTTTCACAGAATTACACTAATCATACAATGTATGACGACGATAATCTGTGCATTACGCCTACTATGTTGTGAACAACAAAGTACTTTTTGTAATAGAAATAACATTTTAGCAGAAACTTGGGAATTGACAAATAAATAGAAAACTTGATATGTATCCTGGCTACATGTAATGTAATCACAGACGTAACTTTCCGCCTTTCTAACACATCTGCTACGTTATCCAATCTAGTGGGCGCAATGTTTTGGTTAATATACCTCACACTTCAGTGCACAAACTGTTGTAAATGAACGAACATACTACCCTTTTAGGAAATATATCCTGTTTAGTCAGCCCACTGTTTTGTTTCCTTGTTTTTCTTAAATAGTTAACAATATCATACAAATACTATCATTGATTCTATAATATCATTAATCCGCTATTCAGCATTCGCAGAAGGGTACGTGGATAAA
>CM067356.1:26104146-26151646 GCA_034190875.2 Urechis unicinctus
ATATATATATATATATATATATATATATATATATATATGATGTATTGCAAATGAGGCAATGAGCATGGAACGCCCCCCCCCTTACATATCATTCCTGCTCCACTTAATGATGATGTAGTTTATCCAGACTGTTGCAGTCACTTGCTAATCTGACTTTTATGGCGATGTTGATATGTCAAACAATGGGTGAATACACATGATGATTAACGTTCATCATGGTCATGTGTGTCGAATATTAACATTCATCCTGGCAGATATGAAATCCATCACTGTGTCAAAAGGTTTTTTCAAAAGTGGTTTCTGCGAATTTTTGCTTGCACTTGGCAGCACGCAGGGTACGCAATTTTTTTCACATTGGCATGCGACCGACATTATAAACGCAAATGTGAGGTCATTTCGCTAAACAATATAAATGTCTGCTGGTGGGTGCGTCCTCATCTGTAATTATCAGCTGCGCTTGCCCCTACTTCGTGTGGTGATATGATGCCAAGTAGTTTTATTTGTTACAGTAAATTTGCATCCGATGAAATACAGAATGTGCCTCCAGTCACCATTCTCTAGTTGTCTCTGAATGCGAGGAACATTGGCACAACACTAACAATGCCTTAAAATCAGTGTGACATATTATTAGTAATTGCATTGCTTGGGACGACGCTAACGTTACATAGCTCGCGACACAATAAATAAGACACTAGTCTCGCGAATAGTTGGATATCTGTGACAAGTTATGGCCTCACAACTACGTAAGATGGGGAAAAGTATCGTTTTTATATGGCCTATTATAAGCCCAGAGGTGATGCAATTCGTTGCTTTCCCTTTTCCTTTATCTTACTCGAAAGTAAGTATATTTGATTATTTTACGACATATTCCATACGCTAATCATCTATACTTCGACGATGAACAGATAACGACACTTGATGAGCGTATGTTGGCATCATCGTTGGTTATTTTTTCAAGTTATTTGCAGAAAAATCGAGTGTAGCGTTATGTTGTCATCTGTCATTGTTATGCTAACAAGATGTACGTAAACATGCATAACATCATTTTTGCCATATATCATGCAGTCGACCAAAGCCATCAAAGACATTGTCATAAGTGAAGATAGGGAATAGTCTATACAAACCATGATGGTATATATTTGTATCCAATTCGGATAAACGAAAAATGGTTTTGCAAATGACATTCATAATGTGTATTGCAGTGTATATAATATCGGAATTCGATTCTAAGTATTAATGACGACTCATACCGAGCGACAAAAGGCAAAATCCATGCGACAAATCCGCAACGCGTACTATTCATGGAGAATTAAAGTGCGGTTGTTCAATTGCCACGCCTTCATGTCCAACTTTACCACAACTCTCAGCTTATTCTCGTCCCTCAGGTCAGCAGTAAGTGGCAAGCTCAATTGCTTTAAAAATCTGTCAATCGATTTCGACTTCTAATTGCTGTTTGTTTGCGCTGTATCAGTGACTGTAGTGACAGGTTAATGTGAGATTGTATGGTCATTAATATTGGTTATTTATAGGTACTTAATTAAATAATTTGATATGCTAAATATTTACGTCATAAGCCTTTTGGGCCATGTGTAGATATCTTTGACATTTAGAAGCCGTTATAAATCTGTCGTAAGATAGTTAATGAGTCCGACGAGTAATAATCTTCGAAGTTTAACTCTTAAGAGTAAATAAGTTGTGCCAGGCATCACAGAGCTGATTTAATTAATCATCCTGACACATTCATTGCCGCCTATTTCGACCACATAATGCCCAAGACACCCACGATCCCAAAGCAGTGTCTTGCGTAAACCACTTTTAAGTCATAACAGCTAAGACATTTCATTATTATTACTGACCATGACTGTCCTCGCAATATATTCTTCCACATATGCAAAAGCGGCATTTAAGAGAGTTTATCTTCACGTAACAACGCTACCCCAGTTCTTCCATGGAATGTCATCTTGCTGGAATTAATGGAAAGCATATCACCATAAATTGCCAAATACCACTCAATGTTGAATTTCTTTATGGAAGGAAACGGCACATGCAAGATTGATGATGATGCACCCATTTCATTCATTAGTCTGTATATTGACATGATCGAATATCGATGGTTTTTGTTCTTTAAATTACTCGTTCGTTTTACCGCCATAATCTAATGGCAAAAGAGGACGTACGTCTTCTTGTACTCATATGCAACAGCTGTATTTGAAATATATAGTTAGATAATTGAAAGAGCAGTTCTGCGACGTATCTCTTAAACATCACCGGCGATAGATGACGCTCCATGTAAACTTTGGCGATAAAACACGAAGTTATTTTAACCAAATATCTGACACTATTAAAATGCCAAGCAAAATGTTTCGTACACCGCTTCGCGCGGTTAGACCCCGGGGTTGTAATAGGTATTATATTCTGTTGTTGGTATTATGTATCCGAAACTTATTTTATCACTCAATAAACTTGGGTGATTGTTGGCCGGCGTTGTTTAATTTGTCTTCTTGATGTGCACCACGAATGAATAATATTCGTAGTGTTGCTAGTAATATTTTGAACAAAATCTCACAAAAAATGTGTTTGTACCTCTGCAACAGGACGACAAACATGTAAACATGAATTTGATTGTAAGATACATGACACTTGGAGGAATGAAGATTGATGCTATTGTCCACGAGTCTGTGCCATATAGGTTATGGCATATAAAAGGTGCGGAATGCATGAATGTATGTATGTATGTATGTATGTATGTATGTATGTATGTATGTATGTATGTATGTATGTATGTATGTATGTATGTATGTATGTATGTATGTATGTATGTATGTATGTATGTATGTATGTATGTATGTATGTATGTATGTATGTATGTATGTATGTATGTATATGTATGTATGTATGTATATGTATGTATGTATGTATGTATGTATGTATGTATGTATGTATGTATGTATGTATGTATGTATGTATGTATGTATGTATGTATGTATGTATGTATGTATGTATGTATGTATGTATGTATGTATGTATGTATGTATGTATGTATGTATGTATGTATGTATGTATGTATGTATGTATGTATGTATGTATGTATGTATGTATGTATGTATGTATGTATGTATGTATGTATGTATGTATGTATGTATGTATGTATGTATGTATGTATGTATGTATGTATGTATGTATGTATGTATGTATGTATGTATGTATGTATGTATGTATGTATGTATGTATGATGTTCGTAGTTTATACTGACCAGACACTAGTAAGGTATTTATACCTTATGTTGGTTTGTTGGGCTAGTATAAAGCGATAAAGCAATGAAGGTGCAGCCACCGTAGGTATCCACGTCTGACATATATTTGTTTGAGAAACGTTTTGAGGGATTCACACAAAGCAGTATCGTTTTAAAATTAAATGACTTGGCGAGTTTAGGCCAACATTTGCTTGATGTGTATCATTCTTTTGTATTCTCTCTGCATTTGCGAGCTCCAGGGTTCCACTGCGGTATAGCGCCATTTTTTGTGCAACATTTGTTGATTGTTAGGATAGGTTGATGTTATGCTTAATCATGTCATGTGTTTGGGCAACATTGTAGGAATACTCATGATATTTGTCCATGAGTTGTTTGTTTGTTCGACGCGTTTCTTAAAAGTTCATACGTACATCTGCAAGATATGTGTATCTATTTTGTATTCTTGCTCGCTTTCCTGCTTGTTAAGTTCAACCATGGCGTTTGTTTGTTGGTACTTGTTTGTCAGGCTGTTTTGTATTCTTGGGCTGCGAGGTTGACAGTTTAGCACGGTTAAGTATGGCTCGCGGATATGCGTTGTTGCGATAGCCATATAATACTCTTTCTGTGTAAAAAACCTCTTTTGAAATATTAATGGAACTTTGTGCTACCACTTTGTAGCTCTATTGAGGTTGTTTCATGTGACAGTCTAAATCTGCCTATAATCAGGCATTGTACGGCAGGCCACTATGGTAGCCGCACCAGATGTGGCAAACTGGGCTTTTTAAATATGAATTGCAATAGCAATGGGCACCTCAAATTTATAATACTTAGAATTGGCGAAGATGGAAAACTCCTTGCATTGTTTAAACTGCAAAGATATTTCAATATACTAGTCTTAGCTGGGTTCTCCAATTTGAGGAAGATGCTGTGTCTGTACATTGCAGGCGCTATGCTACATCAACGAATTTGCAAAATTCGTCTCGCGAAATCCATTACGGAAATAGCCGAATAACTGAACTTTATGTAAATAGCTAATGTATGTAGAACGACAATATTATGTAGACAAACATACTTACTGATATAACTACATTAAGTCATAACGACAAGCTTTGGTTTCCATTATAGTTCTATAGGATGGCCCTGATAATGTTGTATATATTTTAACAGGTTCTGATGAGGAAGAGGTTAATGGCATGCAGACAAAAGCCAGGAATACATCGAGGCGTGTAATCTCAGGCATAAAAAGATAACTTAAAACTCAGAATCACTTCAATGGAAATTCAATATAAATGAATGTGTTTATTGTGTATAATTATATTACCTGACATGCAAATCATAAACATAATGGTCAATGTTTCACAGATTCTGATGACGAGGAGAATGATTGTGGTGGGGATTGTCAAGTTAATTCTGTCCTCAAAAGAGTTGTTCTAGGCATACAAAAATATTATTTTTACCGTCTTTTTACTACAGTGACAATGCAGATCGAAGATTGTAGTATAGATTATAATAAAGCTGCATCAAAATAAGAAGATATTTATTCCTTTTAATAAAACAATATTCATATATGCAACACGAAATAACCGTATTATTTGTGGAATGTTAATAAGCAGACTCTGATGAAGTTGAAGATTGTATTATGGCCAAGGCTAAAAACCAACGGGTGCCCCCAAGTATAACAATGGTATCATAGCCACATTACATTATTAAGTATGCATTTCGCTCATTTTGAAATATTCATATTCATTCAAATGAACAGATAGCTCATTGAATTTTACATTACTGTTGTTTTTGTCAGTACAATGGAGTACGACTGATACCATCAATCTGCCCAGCCACTTCAGAAGTTTGTTCATGGACAATTCCATATCACTTGAAGAGATTGCAGGAAGCAAAAGTTGCTCTCTTAAATGGTCAAATATTATGTAATCATACATATTGTGTGGATGGCTGTTCCGAATATTCTAGCATTGATCATTTAGCCCGTTTGCTCGTTTTGCTTTATCTTTTAACCTTGCAACCTGAAGGGTCTATGGCTGTCAAGTGGTTGTGGTGCCCTTATACATACAGACTGTTCTTGATTACGTGCTTATACCTGTTCTGTCCATAACCCTTTGACCTTCTTGCCCACTCTCCTGCATTTACATTGGAAAGGGGGCTCTCTAAAGGAAACAGCCAAATCATCACTCATACATTAGCGTTTAAAATACTCCATCTGCCTATCTGGAGAAGTTGGAGGCCTAATACCAGTGACGAGAAGTGCGCGGGTGGGTAAGGGGGCGATGGGGGGGGGGGGGTAAAAAAGAGGAGAACCTCTCCCTCATCCACCAACTGTACCTAGATATTTTCCTCTATCATTTGGCTCCTTGTCTTGGCCTTACTGTCCTAACTTCTACAATGCAAAAGACCCTGCATGACGGGTTCTGAAAGGCAGCAAAGTCCTCGTCTGCATTATTTGAAGGCTGACTATCCTTTTTCAGAAGTGCTTGGGGCCGAGTGAGTTCCGGAATATCCCGGATTTTGGAACGTCTTTTTACACATACAGTGCAGAACTTTCGGGAAGTACAGCCGTGTGTAAATTATAACATCATGGTTCTTAAAACGAACACCGCCTTGTCCACTTTCGCCATGACATTGTGAATATAGACACGGCAACAGAAACCGGGACATGGTCATGAAACAAATGAGGGCGTTAAAAGTCTGGAGCGCGTCGAAACATTATTTCATGACGGGGAATCTAATGAAACGATCAAAACGACACGATTGAATGGTGATACAAGTCTGATTAATTTCGTATTTTTCGTCTGATTAATTTCGTTCGGTATACATTCTTGGACAATGTCAGCTGAGAATACAAAATGGAGACCTTGGGCTATCATAATCCCCCGTCACTCTGTCGCTTTTTCCAAAACGTACGTTGTGAGGCAATCAATATAATAATATAGTAAATCTCAGCTAGCTTACTTCGTAGGTGCGGTTATAGAGGTCCACTTGTTATTCGACATATATCTGTCAATGGGTGTTTCGTCCTGTACGACGGCTACGCTGAGGCACACATCCTCATACGTGTTATACATATATATATGTATATATATATGAAATCTATATTAAAACAACTCATGTAACGCAATCCATATGCCATGATTTTGTCATCAAGTGCAGCAGGTATCCCCAGATCGTGATACTCAAGGAGAAAGTTTTGTATCAGCGTGGACGATTAATTTACTGCTTGGATTATTGTCGGCAACTTGATTACGCGCCTAATTGATCGATAACATGGATGTGATAGATAAAGCGAAAAGAGTTTTTTGAACTGTTCATGAATATTGGTTTAGGCAAATTTCCCGAAGATGCGTATCACAGTCGTGGCCTATTACTGCTTAGCTGAATGTCGCTGTTTTGGAGTCGCCTGCTGCAGTGAATGTGTCTTTGTAATTCAATTGCATTAGTGCCTTACTAGTACGTAGGAGCATAATGTGTGAAGTGGAACATTCGTAAAAAGGCGAGCGTGCTGAGATCATTTTATTTGGTCTTCATGTTTGTGCACCATATTCACCAACATGCGGGATAACATGGCTATCACACAGTGAAACAACTACAAGGGAATGTAGGGCCTGGGTCAACAGCGAGTGATCAGACATTCCATTACAAACAAAGATGGCTGCTTCTGCCTCCAGGGCAGTGCCGTTTCCATTATGCAAGAAAATATATTTATCTTTAATCGCTTTCATTTCCGCGGCAACGTGTACGTCATCCGACGGCGTTTTGTCTGTGTTAGTTAATGCATCCGGCCAAGCATTTTACATACGGAAACAATCAATAGCGCTGACATGCACCGACCTGACTTAAAAGAGCATTTAAGATAAGGTTTGCTACAAATTCCACACTCATAAATACGACTGTGTGAGCGTGAGTTTCCTTGGGGAAGATCCTTTTAGTTGTACAATGTCCTTCGGCTTATCTTGAGCGATCGAACAACAAGACCTTGTTCTACACAAAACCCCTATAATAGATCGACCATGCTTTATATACCGACAAAAAGCCGAATAAAGAACATAATTGATGATGATGGATCTATTGATGTGCAGGCGTGCAGATTATGCTGTGGTTGCGTTGCTTCTCTGAGGCAAGTCGTAACCAGTCTGTTAATCGGGTAAAACATGGCACAAACATCGATGATTTACGCTTATATGTTATGAATGTTGTCATTCCGGTAAGATCTGTGCAACGGCAGAGATAGTTTTCGATAATTTCCTAACTGAGGTGAAAATCTCGCAATACAAAGTTAGCAATTCATCGGATTACAGTCCTTTACTTGTACGGTTAAAGATGCATGACTAGTATGATTTTAGTGTTAAGCGGCCAACTGCTAATAGATCCAAATGGCGAGAAGGATATGTCTGCGATATTTATCGTTATCAAAGTAAATTGAGAAACCTACTCTTGGAGCTGAATCTTTCACATAATGCATCTGCACGTACCCAGAATGATTACATTGAGCATAATGACGATATTGATCTTTACTTTAATGCATTTCTATGATGTATGTATAAAAGTAGCAATCCATTGTATTATTGTAAATAAGAAGCGGGTTTGGAGAACCAGGTCAATCAGCTCAAAAGTACCAACTCTGGTTGGGAAATGGGTGTCCTGCCAATGGCACAGTTAAGGTCATCAAGCTGGAATATAAAAGGGCGTCGCCGTGCTTGATGACTAATAAGGCTGTGAGTTTGATCCCTAGCTGTAACAACCTGACTGGTTATTCGTGACTCGGATGATGATATAAAATGCTACTATTTTGATGCTGCGTGCTATTAGATCCCTAATATTCATATAAACGCATTCCTACAATGCAGTAACGAATATAATGTTGCTTTATACAGTATCTATGCATTTATAACTATCAGCCTTATTCTTCGCTGCAAATAGTAACTACGTAAGAGCAAACAATAACACCCGTATACAAGATAGCCCTGGTGTGTCAATGATCAAAAGAGCTGCAATTATATTATATATATATATATATATATATATAGAGAGAGAGATATATATATATATATATATAGATATATATATATATATATATATATATATATATATATATATATATATATATATATATATATATATATATATATATATATAGACTTGTATATATATATAGAGATATATTTATTTATATATATATTTATATATATATACCTTTATATGTATATATATATATATATATATTTATCTTGTTTTATATATATGTATATATATAATATATATATACATATTTCTACATATGTATATAAATAGAGAGATATATATATATATATATATATCTCTCTATCTATCTCTCTCTCTCTCTCTATATCTATATATATATATATATCTCTCTATATCTATATATATCTCTATATATATATATATATATATATATATATATATATATATATATACGTATATATGGATTGTGGTGGACAAATACGACAAATGGATAAGATTTAGCGTTGTGTCTAACCAATAAAGCCCTTAAATGAATTCATCGGATACAGCGCAGAAGGAGACTTGTATTATCCTTCATGAAATATTGGCAATAAACTGAAAACATCAACATCTTAGTGGGGTTTGTTTGGTAATAACGAATAAGATCAATCGTTATTATCCTTATATTTCAAAACATGCGAACAGCCGAAGTTCGCTCCAGATGGTGAGCACATTAAAACTGCAATCAGCCTGTGGAGAAGTAGATTTCCCAAAATGCCAAATAAAGTGATATCTTGGGCACAAAACAATAATGTGCTGCTGATTTCAATTGCTCCAGCAATAGTTACTCAGGTGGTTCTCGTAGAATCAAATCGATATGTTTCATACTGAATTCGGCTTATGGATTGCTTTGATGGATACGCATCACACGTTGTCGCTAGCACATTACGCATTGTTTTTGGTCAATTCTTTATGCTCTATGCGATGCACTTTGAGCTAAGTGATGGTACAGCGTATATAAGCACCATACAAGGACTACAATATGATATCGATAAGTTGCTAGCCAGCGATATCACAATTTTCTAAACCGTGATGGCTAAGATTGATAGGGTAACATGCCATCTATATTATGCAGAATATTCAGAGCCCACCACACGCCTTATTACTTATATCAGATTATCGTGGTTTGGATATGTTATATGCTTCACCGCAGTATTTAATCGTCTGTTTACCACCCGCAGCCTAGATTTTTGTTGTAAATGTCCACATCTTAGTCACATCTGTTCTATGCCCCGCATTCACTATTTTTAATGAACGGATGTTCACTCGGTACGAGCCTCGAGGATGTTTCACAATGCTGTTGTCTCTCGTTGATTAAAATAAACAGTAGGGACAAGATATCTCAGTATGTTTTGCAATACCATATTATGTATTTCAGAAGGGGTAAGCTCAACGATAGAGTAATACGGTTTGATTGCTCCAGCAGGGTCTATGATTGAGAATACAAAATCGATTTTAGGTAACTTATAGCTTATAGGTAACTATGTTCGACAATGTCACGTTAAAAGCCTACTTTTGAAAACTTCCTTTATCCATGACGATTGTCGATATCGTGAATCGTACGTTTCACAACGGAAAGGACACCATAAAATATTTAATTAGGTATGGGCAACAAGAAACCAATGGCTTAGCTCACTGATCACTTCTACGAAACACATACCTCATCAATGTCTGGTTTGTTTAGTTGCTTGTTTATTAAGTAATTGCCTTTGGTGCGCCTCGCAGCCGAAGCAAAATGTGATTGAGCAATTGTGACAATGATAGATTCAACTCATTTGCAAACCAAGACATATTGTCTCCTTCAAGTCTATGGCGTTTTAGGAGCCGCGGTGGTCAATCCGCTACGTAGGATCAAATATACTTAAAAAGTAATGTACTGATGAAAGCAATGGTAAACACAAATAATATGCCGACCTGTTAACAAAAAAATAGAATAAACAGAGGAAAAGCAATGCGCACGCAACACGACAAAACTATTCCCATATGGGTCAGCGTTAGTTGCGTTAGGGATTTATGTTCACCATGACATCACGAAGATTAAATATGTGGTCGATGTTTACAAAACTCGAAAAGCAAAAACAGCAATATACTCGTCTAGACAGCAGGAATGAATAATCGCCAGCTCGAAATTATTTCTTTCCCGCATGGATATTGTGCGAGTCATAGTGTACATTATGCAAAAAGCGAACGATATTGATCAATGAAAAATTTCTTACGCTTCTGGGATTCTATGTTTATAAAAAGATACTTCTCACATTCGTGATCTATTTCAAACGTTGTACTTAAATTCTTCGATCATTCCATGCTGAAATATTTACAAAGACCGCACCTAGTTTTCGAATTAATAACCATTGCAATTAGGGAAAGCAGTGTAGTCCAGAGAATTAGAGATCCCCAATACAATTTATAATTTATCATTGACAGCTGAACGTCAATTGTAAGATGTTTACTGCCTGTACAATTCACACGTCAAAGTTGTACCGGTGTGCTTTTACTAGGGCATATATTTTGTTGAAATTTGAATCAGTCACAAGTGTCAACCACATTACGCTCACCATAAGCCACATTCGCAAATCAAACGTCATTGATTGACATTATTGTCAATTTGACTGCAGAAATAACTGTCAATATTTCAACCCACAATGAAACAATATAAGCAAGTTAATGAGACTTCGAAGACTTTTAGATGCAATTTGCATGTGGTGAAAGGTATAGATTGACCAACGTGTGTGCTTTGTACACTGCACCAATAGAATGGCCAACAGTTCTTACATTTACTCACGAGGACAATGGCTGTAGGACAAACCCATAGATACCATTAACCTGTTTAGTGCTGATGATAAACGTTTGGTTTACATTTCATTACTATAAGGACTTTAATGAAACCTTCACATGCGTTTCCCATAATTAAATTGTGCCAATTTACGTCTGCATATGCAGTAACCCCTGTCTTTTCCAATTAAATATGGTATCAATGCAAAAAGGTAAACCGCTCTAGCAATATTGCCTACAGATGGTATTTTTAAGAAGGGGAAGGCTAAATACATGTATATGACACCTACTACCTCTTATGTCAATAAAACAGTAATATATATCACCCATAACAGGGCTCTCCAGATCTGCGTTGTGCCAAAGTCTAAGTGGTTGCTCTGTTGAATGCCAAACTCAATAAAGTGTTTGTACATTGTTTCAAATACAGTGGCATAACTCGTTAATGCTACATTCTCTTCAAAGCAGTAACCTATAGATATATATTCTAGCATCCACCAGACACACCAATGATTCTTTTCTTTTCATCAAATTCCTAGTTCATTCAAATATACTCCATTCTCTAGCATTATTAGTATCTGATCGATTCCTATCTAGAACTGCACATGCATATCGGAAGATATATAATGTTTAATACAATCACCTACCATAAGTCATATGCGTTGCGCCGACGGTTCGACTATAGAGGTTGGAAATCATGAACTACAGTGGGTTAGTCTATGATTGTGATTGAGGTACACATAACATCATGCCACCTTTGCAAACCGTAATATATTGAGACGATTTAAACTTGTTAAGAGTTCCAAAAGTGTACGATGACATCCAATATGTAGGTAGGCTAAGGACCAAAATATATCTAACCATTCCATTAACATATGGTGCCACCAGTAAAAGTAATATTCCGTGAACGGTGCCAATAGCAAGCTCAGAAGTCATATAACGAAATGACGAGAAACCTCAGAGGAGCAACAACTTAACAAAATCAACATCATTACGCACTGAGAAGCACTGGGGGATTGACCACGTCTAGGTACTCGTTCTCATTACACGGTCGATTGTTGGTTGTGTTGTTAGACATACGGCTTCTGCCAAATGCAACTATAAAGGGTTAGGCTGTATTCGTGCTTTGTGTGACAGTTTACAACCAACTGCGAATAGCAAACACGTGTAATCTACCATTCCCATTGGGGCAATAAGATAAATGTATATGGTCTTACATATTATCAACTGTAAAGTACCAAATCTTATCAAACAGCAATAACTGTAAAGTCTCTTTTGATAAATTATTTACGATGCGACACGTAAATGAACCATTGTTGTGTGCGAATAAGCCTGTCTTAAGAATTTAACATTCTCACCTGCTGACTGAAAGGCTGTACCTGCTATATCAACCGATTACATTATATAGAAAGATGAATGGAGAAATATATATCTTTCCACACGTTGTAAGTGCAAAAATAATCCTTGACATGCACGTCACTTACTAGGGGTCGATGCCCAGTAGGTTTCGCATACCCCATTGCTACTAAATGTGAACACAGGAAAAGTATAATGTTAATCTACCGATCCACAGAGTGTTTGTTCTGGTGGCTTCTACTGCATATATGTGCAAGATGCAATTACCGCTGCTTATATGATCGATAAAGCACTTGGCAATATCTGCATCCATTTGAATATGTGGGTCTCTACTGGGAGGCACCATTGTATATCATCTGGAATTAACTGTTTGTACTGCCAGACAGTCAGGCACATTAGTGCGATAGATCGACGTCGAGATACTGAAGCTTTATCTATGTACTGAAGCTTTATCAAGCCAGTTTCCCTAAACATTTCGATGGCTGTGTGATCGTCTTGGTGCTTTACCAGATACCTCCTCTTCCTCTTGGAATACATTACGGCGTTTCGCGAACATGCAAAGTATTTAATCCACGTTATGTAATATGCTGCTTCGCGCAATGCAAACACGTTGTTCTTACCTCTGGTACATTTACTTCATACACCTCTGATACTGGGTAGGCAACTTTGTGATCTGAAAGAAGCAGCTATTATCGATCCTATAACCCGTAGGACAAACATTTCCCCGATAGATCTGGCACAAAATGAGTGATTACGAGCCAGCAAACCTAATGAAACTTTTGATTGATTCTGAATTACAAACCTACCCCTAACTACGTCACGTAATTCGTTTTCAATTCTATTACCAAAGAGACATTTAATAATCATCTTCAGCTATCACTAATGTGGCCTTCCAACAATTGATTGATTGAGGTGCCACCTACTCAAGGTTATGTCTGCTTGCTCCAACACTTTGTCAAGAGCGTTTGTTAACTCGTGAGAATACTTCATACACATGTTCTTTTGGAATCTATAGCTAATGATCGCTTAATTGTTAATTCGACTTCAATGAGCAAGTCAATAGCAATGTATGATATAAAGCCATCAAAACTAGTGGATCAGACTTAGATTTTTAGGGTTGATGTATCTTAAGAAGAACATAAACCAAATGGGATAGCACAATTCATTACTCTTCTGTATTGCTACCGCAACTCTTCATCCTATACGTGTTGGGCACACTGCGCAAAGCCCAACCATCTAAACATATTTTTCCATCCCATCGTTTTTTGTTCCCTCCTATTAACCACTGTCATGTATCATATCCATTCGACATTATACCATTACTCCGTATATACTTCAAAGAATTGTTAAACAGACCATCCTTGCAATGAACTTTGTTTGTCAAAACTGCGACAGATACCAACAGTGGTAGCTCCTGCGATTACCTGAGCAGCAGGCCGGATTTTAACGCCAACTTGCCATTTTATTATCTACTGCAATGCACCATCTATATTTCTTGGATTTCTGCGGGTCTGTTTATGTTTAATTATTCAAATATTTGTACATTTTCATTGGGTGATTTTCATTGTTTTGTAGATGTCAGCCCCAAATGAAAGTGACAATCACACACACACACACACACACACACACACACACACACACACACACACACACACACACACACACACACACACACACACACACACACACACACACACACAGCATTATCGGTAACTTGCATAATCATATAAATAAAGCTTAAACATGGTTGATAGAGAACGAAATAATCTCAAGTTTTTCCATGCCCAGCTCCACCTTAGGCAGACACGTTAACAACACTTTATGAATGGTTTTAATTTTGAAAGAGCATTCATTGGGTGTTTCATGGGCTGCTATTTGTGCAATGTTCAAAATGATCATGCTGTCTGCTGGACGACACAAAATATCATTTATTCATTATTATTTATTCGGATTGTTATGCATAGGATGTCTCACATCGCACAGAGAATTGAACGGATGTGGAATCGGTCCACATTAGACAACACTGAGTATCACAGTCACCTAGGTAACAGATCGCGACACGTTTCAAATGCATTTATACGCTTGATGGTTATGTTTAGTCCCTTGCCCATCTCAATACAAACTTGTTTTTGCAATATTTTGGCGATATTCGAGCTTCGTGTTGATAAATGGATGCATCAATTCCCATGCATGGAGTTTTACCTAAAATTTCGACTGTTGTAACTGGCATGTAGCTGAGTCCCATACGCTAGCACTCTTATCATTCGCCTATCGCGTCAATGCAGATTACTAGCCATTTATACATCATCTTTATAATTTTTATTATAAATTCATACAATCGAAATGTGATTCAATAACATCAGAGTATGTTTATGCTGATATATGACAAATGGCATTTCACTACGTTATTGATTCAGGTAGTGAGTTTGTAAAAAATATCTTTGATGACCTTTCAATGTATCGAACTCAGAAAATACCATGTGCTGATGGGAGCCGAAATGATCGTACAGTTACAATATGCACATATGATACTAGGCCGGCCACGATTTATTCCGGGACGAAGTAGTCTTAAGTGCTGATTGATTCCAGTAAATGGTACTAGACAAAACAAATAGCCCGTTGCCGATCTGGAATAAATTGTGTGATATCCAGCCATGATTGATATAACTGTAACAGACTCAAATTTCAACAATAAAGTGTGGCCATGTATGCGAAACACTGCCATGTTGTCTACATGATACGTGCAAATGAAACGTTAACAAACTATGGGCAAGAATCCTAGAGGAATTGGACGAAAATCCAAGCCTGTAGCATAAATCGCATGAGGTTTCGCGGGAATCACAAATCTTTCAGAATAATGTAATCTATTGTAGCACATATCATAACATTTCGTTAGGCTTGTTTTGTAAGCGGGTATAAACGTTCTGAAGGTCAAAACATTACATTGCAACAACAACTGGTTTATTTATCATCTGCCCACGACGTTGGCTGTGAGATAATGTTCATGTTGCTGCATTAACGGGTTTTAAGGAAAATGTACTCTTATTCCAATGCATAATGATCAAGTTCGATGATCAATTCCTTAATCAATAATAGCATGGCAAGCTAACGTCAATATCATTGCTATAATATCAGCGATTTGTCTATTTTTTTAGACTAAATTTTAGAAATCGGATCACCTTGGTACCAATGGACGCAGTAGACAGCTTTCATAGATAGGAATCCCTAACGCTGTCAATATTTTACCTACATTGTATGTGAATATTCTTTTCATGAGGTAGCTGATACCTATTAATATCTTGGGTTGACCCATTAGGGTTTGCTATTGTTATTGAGTTTGCTGCTGTTATGTCAATCTTTTATTCCATAGACTTCATACGTCAATGATGTTCGTATGAATAAAAGAATTGTATAATAGCAATTGTTGCCATCGGGTCCTTATTCTTTTCCAACGATGATATATGATAATCTAGTCTCTAAATTCCCAGTGGCATGGTTCAGGCATAATCCACATACACGAAGATGGCTTGCTAGATATAATCTCCATGACAGCAGAGATAGCATCTGCCAAGCTGAAGCACAACAGAATAGACTGTTAATACAATATTGTGAAAATACATGTGCAAGAAGCAATTACCGTTGCTTGTTCATCATTAATGTATTGGGAAATATATACATCCAGCGATCGTGTCTGTCTCTACTGGGAGCCACCATGATGGAACATCAGGAATTCATTGTTTGTAAAGCTAGACAGTCATGGACAATAGAGACAATGACAGATCGATTTCGAGATATTGACGCTTTATCCAGTGATGGCTGTTCCCTGTACAACATCAAAACATCTAAACCGTTGTGTGACGATACACGACGTTATTGGACTTCGTTAGATAAGCAAATCACAGAAGCCTTTCTATACGCTGTAAGTACCAATACTAAGGCGATTGCTACATTCATGTCAATTTACCGAGAGAATGTGTCCTAGTACGCTTTGCTATTCGTGAAAAGCTTGAGAGTACAATTAATGTTCAATGATCATTTGTATGTTCATTCGTGTGGCTTCCACAGCGATGTTTATAAACACATGTGCCAAAAGCAACCACCACCACCTACTATATCAGCTTGTAGTGTCAGTATTGGGAGACACCAGGGTATAATCGTTGATAAGGCCAGAAAGTCACAGATGTTGACAATAATTGATCCGATGCAAATGATATGTTTCCTATAGGTCACGTTAACACATCATCAAGCTTTATCAGATCGTATATGATAGACAATAGGTGCATGCAAAAGATGTCAGCATTCATCAAAGAAAATCACCCACTAGGTTTGATGTTATATAGGTGCTGGGGTGCGACACATGCTTTTGTTGAAATCATTTGCTTGATGGTTATGTTAATTCTCGAGTTTTAGCAGTTAATAAATTAGTAAATAGATTTCCATGCGTTGGGTGACTATGATGGTTGTAAATACTGTGTATATAATCCATAATCCGTAATGCCCATGCAGAGTACAAGCCGGATATACGTCATCTTTAAAATTAGTTTTATGCTAAATTATAGTGATAGAAATGAGAATGGATTCTATCGGGTGATGCAGATATATGAAGAATGGCACATTGTTAGGTTATTTAGTTTAGTACTGAGTTTGAAAGTAAGTTTTCGGCAAACAGGCACGCTAATGTGTCTACCTGAGCTACATGGCACGTAGAAATCAGGCTTCATTTTACGATCTACCCTTGTACCTAATTCTTAGCCTGCATCTTTCTTGAACCAATGCTCGTTAATGCTACCGATGAGTTGATAATACCATTTAGCTAAAGTAATGAGTATGCTACACCAACTTCCTCTTCTTTCATGCAGTGAGCCTGATTGTGTAAATTAAGCGATAATATTCATATCCGAATTATCTTACCAGCTTTGATGGGTGGAATAGGTCGACAGAATAAAAAAGCACACATTATTGAGACGCCGCATAAGTCTTGACCCTTATCAATCTAAACTAATTCGCCAATAGATTTTATGGTTTTTATTTAATGCTAAACGTTGCGCTTCCAAATCGGCAAGCCACTGCCAAATGACATATGCGGGTATTCAACCATACAATGCTAAATAAATTGCTCTCTGATATTGATAATGTGTTGTATTCCTTTATTAAAGATAATATATGGGATCGATAAGTTCGAAGTTGGACGGAAAATAAAAAGCCAAGTTTATGGGATACAATACAGCTGCCAATTACAAGTGATACATGATGCGTTGGTGCATCAGTGCTCATAATGACAGTATGTGTAGTTAAAATGCACATATAACTGTTGGTAGAGCAGCAATATGGTGTAACGGATAAGCATCACAAATCAATTGAACGCACAGCAGTGTAAGCAAGGTATTGACATGTTGTCTAAGAAAACTCAGTTAAACTACATATAAATTTACACATGGCTATGTGCCTTGGGTGATTTGACGATTACACCCAGTCAGCAGCCAATATCCCATGGAGATTTACGACAGAAAACAACTCTGGAAATAGAGATTTTAAGGCAAACAAACCTCTACATATGCAGCAATAAAACAAAGGGGGCATAAGATTCATTTAGCTTGGAATATTTCTATTTGTTTATCAACATGGGGTAGCCCACCATACAATAGGGTGACAACGACCCAAGATGCAAACAAACAACGGTTCATATTATTTCGCATGGCGTTGACGTTTGCTGTGAGATTGCACCCAATCTTCCCCACAACTCGCGTCGCGCGTCGCTGTATTGAGGGGGTCATTCTATTGAGTAATGTCCGTGTATACTGGTTGCGTGCGAACCCATACAACATGGAGTATTTTGCTGAATAAGCATAATGTATTTCATCGCAAAACGATATATTGTCTTAGCAAACGCCATATACGCAATATGACATGCATAGTACATAATCAATGTATTCAGAGAAAGTAGGAAGCTGTTACCTGAAGCTTTTATTCGCAATGTCACTCCACCATAGACATAAGTCTCTCTGGGGAACGCATATTGTTCCAATCAGTAGGCTTAACGAGAATCGTATAATTAATGGTCTTTGATGCAACATTTATATAGGATCATATTTCATATCAATCATCCATATCATACATAATGTAACGTCGTGGGACAGTGCAATCCCTTGTATCATCATCGAAAGGATGCTAACTACTTATCCCACTCAATCTGCTCAACTGTAGGGATACATACCCCCGCCGATTATTGAAAGTCACTCATGACAGTGTATAATATTATCAATTATATTTGTTCGAAATATGCATTTGTATGAAAACAACAACTGTGGTTCTGACAGACAATGCTATTTATCGATATTTGTTTTAAATTATAATTGATGGTCAAGTTTGTTCATTATCTGTAAGTCAGGCTGAAGCAGCATCGTACCTCGTACTTGTGTAATTCTACCTTAAATCGCTATGTGTTACAATATGAGTGAACCTTGATGCCGCTTACAATCAAATTATTCTGACAGGCTTTATGGTCATGTTCCTGTGAGGTCACATATTAAGTCCTTGTTAAACATTGCTTAATAATGTTGCGTCACCAGCCAGTGACGTTTGTCGCATGAAGATGCAACAAATAAATGGAATTCAATTAACATATTGAGCCATAAATCGTATATTGCGGCCCTATTGGTTGTTATTGGGAATTCATAGTCTGCAATGCTTGATTATTAATTCAGATAAACCGAATAATTGTCACACGTAAATTGTTGAAATGAATCCCCCGTTGCAAAAAATTCTATACTCTGAATAAGTCACATGATTAGAATGAGATGGCACATTCCAACGTAGATTACATAAATGAGACTCACTCTTACAATACGGTCCGAACTGAAGCTATACCTAGTACGCACAGATGGGTCGCACCTCCAGTTACGTTATCCATCGCGGCGAAACTAGCCATTTGCACCCCAAATGAGTACCACGTAGATATAGATATGCGGCTCAAACCTCGCCTATTTATTCGTTTCAAACCTCCCAGACGACTGCTGGAGGTTTCGTCAGCTTGACCAACAACACTCATCATTTACATTTTTTTAAGGGTAAACACAATACGTTGTTTTTGGCTTGACTGCTCGCAACTTAACTTAATTTTCCACATTAAACCTGTCTGTTGATCGCTCCAATCTTCAGGGCTGGCTTCAGTATGGCCTTGGGTGGATATCTAATTGCAATATCAACAGATAACAAGATAAAAGACAACAAACCCCAAAGTGACATTTTTATCATTATCGTAAACAAGATGCCCAACTTCTATGTGTCCTATGGGTATGCCCTGATGATTAAAACGCTTGAACATATTCATGATTGACCAAATGTTTTGAGGTACCTTAATCAAACCCGAATAAATGCAAGTCAAATACGATCATATAGGGTTTCCATATCTTAATGATTTCATCAGTCATATGCGTAAGCATTTTGCTTTAACTGGGAGTAAATGTGCATCGTTAAAATGACTAGCCAATTGTGTATAAATGTCTTCATGTTTCATTTGCACAAAATAATGGATGCTGATCATTTTCAAAGTATCTGTTGTGCGTAACCTATTTAGTGCCATTATCCAAAACGAGGTTCATCTTATCATCAGATATATTGTCATCTTAAGCACAAGATCGCTGAAGGTATATGCCACTTTCTCATATATTGATAAGTCTTAATCTTGAAAACGGGGACTTAATTATTTAAGCAATGCTGAATAGTCAATTAGCTGTCCCTGTAAGGTCAATAGGAATGCTGCAATGTGACGGATCTGTTTCAAGTTTGTACCATCTGATATCATCGGTAAACGCATAAATCGCCGTCGTTGTTTTCAATATTTTCATATTATTTGTTGCCCACATGTTGTTGCAAGGAATATAGCAAAGTCGCTACTAACTCACCAGTTGATATTCGCACGGCCATTAACGGGTTTTCTGTGAATCCACATTCAAAGGCTAATTATGCATTGCGCACTGTTTTTATATGGCTGCTTTAAACATGCGATTCCATGTAGTGACTATAACTAGATATAAATTATCATTTAGTGTATCGTTAACATAGGTCAAGAGTAAGGCCTGGCTATAAATGTCAGCTTTACTAAAACAAACAGCCTGCGCATGTTGTTTCTCCACAGTAGCATCAGTAGGGAGCCGCGTTATTAGAGCGATAGTGATCGTTTATTCAGCGTTCAAATATGGGATCCTATCGCGCAATGTCGGACGCAGATACGCCAGCTGCTGTTACTTTAACAAATAATCAATGGACACCTTTATTGCTGACAAGGATGTTAGTTAAGTAAATTCAATGCTGTGTTTTCTTTGTAAAATAATGATCATGTACATGGTTTATTTCATTACAATTTTACACGATGACTGGTGTCAATGATTGGTATCAACATGTCATGATTATGTTTTTATACTATAATTTACATTCGAATATAAAGGAGCGCATTATTGAATTACTGATGCTCCCACTAAATTCTGATATATTTATGTTCATAAACAAATACAGGAATGGAATGAACAAAGAAGATACAACATTTTTCTCTTTCTATTACGCAGTTATTTACGGGGTACGAGTGCATTTTTATGACAAATGAGCATGCCATTACATTCGCATAATATAGCGGCAAGGTAACATCAATCAGAAACAGTTATCACTCGGTTAAGCCCTTTTACTGCCGTTGTGATACCTCACAGTAATCTGCTGCCAGACTTGCGAAAGGCTAGAATGAGATATATGTACATTCTGATACAATGCAGCTGTTCCTGCTCTGAGTGCCAGCGGAGCTAACACATTCGATCATTTTAGACCTGACAAATAATGTATGATCACAGTAGAATCCTCATGTTATTGCCTGGTCATATTCCCGATGAACATTAAATCTGTCACATATATCAACCGTTTGGGGTATTGTTGATCCGCATTTGCCAATCAAACGTCATTGAATGCGCATTTGCCCATCAAACGACTGCCGATTCAAGTGAGAGCTGGTATTTACTGAAACTGTTATAACACTCCTGTGATATTGCCTACCGATGTAGACATATTTTGGTGAAAGCCAATTATACCCTTGGATGCCTACTATCTGTTCTTTCACTCAAACCAAAAATATATATTTCACGTTGCCAATCTATGTCACCAGCTCGGCGTTCTTCAAAAGTATAATTATGAATGTGATAGCATATACAAGTGATACCGGTAATTATAGTTTTATCGACGCTGTATTGCATGCAAAATATGATCAAACATGTTTTTAATGACGCTATTGTCTCCGTGCTAGCCTTCATGTTAGTTTGACGAGTTGCTTGATTCAATATCGACCACATTGCTAATTTTCCCAATCACAAAACATTTGCTGCTGCATGAGAGATGTCTTCGGAGATTCTATCGAATTGGGCTTGTTACAAAGACCTACTCTAATTGGCGTACGTGGTGAGTGGTCTAATCATTCTATTCGTCTCAGGCTTCTCCAACTTTGAATCTTGGTCCTCTGACAAGTTATTGGTAAGTACACTACAAGACGTCATATAGCGCAGGGCAATTATCTATGGCATTTAACCTTATCCAATAATGGCTGTTACATCACAGCTTCCCTACATATGGTCAGAAAAATACGATGGTTGTGAATCGGTAGAAGCATATGTAAGCGCCAGTAAATGCGCCAAATGAAATGAATATTTTATTTGAACGTCGAGTAGGTAATGACCCTTATAAGTATGAACCAATTGGTCTGATTCTTAGGAAAAAATTATGATTTTAATTAAATGCTTAACGTTGTGGTTCCGCGTTGAAATGCCAAATGACATATGTAAGCATTTAATTAATACCGTGTCACATAAATTGCTTTCCTATCTCAAATAATATATAATTATATATATTAGGGATATAATATATATATATATATATATATATATATATATATATATATATATATATATATATATATATATATATATATATATATATATATATATATATATATATATATATATATATATATATATATATATATATATATATATATATATATATATATATATATATATATATGTGTGTATACAGTGCAACCTCGTTAAACGGGACCTCGCCAGTGGGGATTCCTCGATAAAGGGGACGCTGACCGGTAAACCATTCCAAGCAATGCAATTGCACTTGGTTAATCGGGACATTCGCCTCGTTAAAGGGGACGCATTGCCGTCGATCGATAAAAAACCCATCGACTGTAACGGCTTAATCCTGATTACTTAACGATCTCTGATCACCCGACCTCTGATCATCCGAGTTAAGCGAAGTTGATTAGGTAGATAAACCATCTAGGGGATGTTGGCGGCTGATTAACAAGCTTGACTTACGATTGGAGATTACGATTGTGCCCTGTCAGCGTGCCTAATTCCCGATTCCGGTGGTTGCGGAGCACAGCGAGTCAACATTGATGCCTTGACTCTGTAATCAAGTGTCAAGTCGGGTGGTTTAAAAGACAGAGGAGTAGTATATATAGTGGCGGTTCTGGCACACCTATCTCATATAGGTATTGGCACACCTACCTCCCCTATATATACTACTGACCACTGGCAGCTTATACACGATTTTTTTGCCCACCAACCCCACATAGCTACTCGGATTATGGCTACTTTTTTCTCGCCCCTCGGCCCTCCCCCAACGCCCCACACCACGGTATCCCAAGGCAAGCCCTTCCGTCCAACAAATCCGCCCCAACCACAACCAAAGGCCCAGCCCAAGGCAAACCAGGGTCCAGCCAACCAGGCAAGCCCTCCCGTCCTTCAGAGCCATCCACCTTGCCAGGTTTTAGTGGTCGATGGTAAAGGCCGTGACAATCGCCAGCTGTTACTGTAAGCCAGCATCACTCGAACTGACCAGCCCGCCGTTGACGATTTCAAATGTGACCTGTACGACGCACCTTTGCCGCCAACCATGCCAAGAGAGGAGGTTGATCGACTCGTGTCACTCGATGACCCCATTCCGATAAGCGGCGAATACGATGATGCCACTCTCCTCGAGCAAGTCAGTCAAAAACGCGCTGCCCCCACCAACAACGACTCTGACGACGACGGCTTCGGCTATGATCACGTTGTGTATTGTAGTCTGCGCCACATCGAAAACGTGTCAATGGACTTCAAAAGTAATTAGAAACCGCATGGATATGAGGATGTATAAATACAATACGAACTCTGATGGGACAAGCCAAGCCGATTTAACTTTATGTTCATTGTACACAATTGTCCATATTTTTTTGTAGTTTGTAATAAATAAAAAATTCAAGTTGTGAGATGATTTTATTGTTCACTTGAATCGAATTTTACTTTTTTAATTTTTAGTGCGTTGGGTCGAGCCGTGTAGTTTTCTGTTTGTTTTGGACACCTGCATGTTCTTTAGTTGTGTAAGTTGGTGGGACCTCGCTATTGGGGATGCCTCGTTAAAGGGGATGTTCGACCGGCCACGGAGGCGTCCCCTTTAACGAGGCCGCACTGTATATATATATATATATATATATATATATATATATATATATATATATATATATATATATATATATATATATATATATATATATATATAATATATATATATATATATATATATATATATATATATATATATGCATATTTATGTATATATTTATATATACATATACTGACATATATATATATATATATATAAATATATATATATATATATATATATATATATATATATATATAGTTATTTATGTATGTATATAGATAAACATTCATATATCCATGTTTATATATTTTTATATGTACATTCATATATATATATATTTATATAGATATTTATATCGATAATATATTATATCATTTGATGTGTGCGACACACCAAATGATATTCTAAGAACTCGGACTGTATCATCGTTATATTATATAACTATTACCAGGAATATTATTCGATAGTGGAATGTTTTAATCTCGTAACCTTAAATGGCCGCATCACTAAAGCTTTTCTTACTGCTTGCCTCACTCATTCTGCTCATTTCAAACGCATATATAACAGATAATTTCAGACTCATTATGTTTTGAATATAATGGTTTGATATGTGCACAAATCTAGCACTTGAATGCTTTCTGAATTTGCAACATTGACATGCCATGATGTATATATATATTATCGCACAATAAAGACTAAACCAATCATGTCTATTGCATCTCTGTGTTTTTGGATGCTGAAGCGCCATTTTTATTGTACGAGACATGTGACGACCACATTAGTGCATGTACCGCGCCCCATAAAAATGACCCAGACGGAAATGACTGATAGTCAATGCTGCATTGCCAGTGAGACTCCTACTCAAATAAGACTGTTATTGCGCAAAATAAATGAGATGGATTGTGTAAGCATCAGAATGCTTTGCTAGTTTCTACACATTTTTTTGCTAGCAACACCCGTAGCGACAGCTAATAATATATTAATACATTTGCGGGTTTTCACAGCTCCGATTTAGCATCCTACGAGATGCAATGTGTGGCTAGACGGACATGACTGTTTGTCAAAGCGTAATTGCCAGTGAGGCAAACATGGAGTATTAATTGCAATTCGGTGTATTATATTAAGCACGAAGCCGCTACAAACTACCAACAGATTGTACGTGCAACAAAATATACGGGTTATTTTATACATTCTATATCACATATTCAGCTGTTATGAAATCGATAACCCAGCAAGAAATGTGGTCATGTCCGCCTTGAGTAGATATTACTCACATACGGATCCAACGAAGCGTTACTTTGGGGCTGATGTTGTGATGGAAATATATTTAGGTTAACAAATGCACTGTAACAGAGATCATTTTGGCCTTGGAAGCGACGCTCGATTATTAACTGCTCGGTTTGGCTAAGTTGAACGCCACCGAGAGAGGTCTTATATCCAAAATTGTTTACCAAGATACGCACAATACTGTGTCAATTAAATGTCAGCGCATATCGCATTCTGATATCTTTTCCCCATAAGAGGCTGTCGCGTTCTTTCTGGGGGAGGCCAGATCAACAGATTTGCTTTCGTATCTGCTGCACAATATTAATTAGGGCACTGTTTGTCACACCATATTATGATTTCAAACCAGTCATTGTATAAGCAGGGTAAAATACCATGTATGATACAAAGGCGATAAATGGTGTTGACGAGACAGCAATTGACTTCGGCGACGTTATGTATCCCTGCCAATAGAGACCGTATGTCTGCCAAGGATATCTATATTTTATGCGTAGTTTAAGAGTTACTACAATCATCTATATTATTCAATAGCATTCGTCTACGCAGTGCAGTATTTCTGAGTGTAGTCTTCACATATAATAAGCTAGGGAAGAGGGGCGTTTTAATTGGAGTGTCTATGATACATTATATATCCTGTAACGGGACGACTCGTGGAGACATTTAGGTTATTCGATATCATTGTAGACGCATTGACCTTCTTTGACATTTATTTTGAGCGTTGAGCATAAAAGAACGCGTCTCGCTATGTACATTACTCTATTATCCATCATACGGTGCTCAACAACGTCGGCTTTAGAAATATATATAGGCAAAGGCTACCGTATTAACTCATGATGTTAGGTATCTGGTGACATCGCATCACCTGCATTATTGCATATGTTGAGGCACTAATTCATCCACAAACGTGTCGTTGGAAATCCGACCCGCGCATATGCAGCACTAAGCTAGTAACACAGGCAGATTTATTTAGGCATTCGAGACTCGTGTCTAATCACATCAGTATGATTGGTGCCAGGACATAATCTTATTCCAGGGTAATAATATCTGACGTCAGTGATTTGTTTTATTACCATATAGATGAAATCTGTTGACTGCCATTGCTATGTGGTACACATGTAATTGTAATTATGATAATCAAGAGTTTGTGATTACACTCCAAAAGATATACCGTTCGACGTTTAGGCATCTCCGACTAATAAAACTATAACGACCTGAGATACTGAGTGGTAAGTTTTAACAAGAATTCATAAATTATTGTCAAAGCATATTGATCTACCACACGCTCGTTGATGAATTATCCAAGCTTAGAACGCACTAACGCATATCTCGTCTATCTTAAAGACGTAAACATATTTTTGAAACAACGTTATCTTGCAAAACCGGTTTTTGTTACACAAATATTTGCGCATTGCCTTTAATTGATTCGTGCAACGCATATCTACTAACAGTCATTTTTCTAGCATATGGATATTGGTATGCAATAACCTACCTCGTGTACTTTAAACCACATGAGCGTTGTCTAATGAATGAACTGTAGATATAAAGGCTGTTGTACGTTGCAGAAGGACAGAATTTGGAACATGAAATTGTTTATTGTGACGCTAATTACACTAACAAAATACTGTGATAGTAGCTGTGATAACTTTTGATAATGCGTACAAAAAGATTGCCACATGTTTCACGCCCACTATGGTGCTGATACCATCGGTAACTAATCCCCAGTGTGATGGTATTATTTTAACACAAAGGCCAATCATGTTGCACAGACTGTTGTTCATGTAACAATTGATCATCAATCGTAACCACATCATTTAAAGCAGTCAGAGTTGTTACTGTGTTTGCCGATTAATAATTTACTGTTTGCGTCTTATGTTGTGCTAGATACAGCACATCACCGCGCTCCAATCGTTATTACGTCTGCGGGGTTTGTCGGTAATTACCAGATTAACCCGGTCAGTGCCATTCGCGTCGAGGCAAGATTGAGAACTATAACACGACTTGTGGAGCCAACCACCTGATCGGCGACCTGCTGACATCATTCAGACCCAACTGTTGATGGTACACATAGCTTAAGAATTGATAGTTACTGGGCAAGAACCGCGTAATAGATTGATTTTTTATTTTTCTTAATCCAGCAAAAAGCAACTAATAATACTAAAATCCATGGTTTGCGCATATAAGATATTAAGTCAACGCTTGAGGAATTTCGGGGTTAATTTGCTTCAGATCATAACTTATGCAAGTTGATAAGGTAGACATCGCGTAATGATACGGCTAGTTTTGTATGCATGGGATCGAAAATCGGGAAATATGCCTATTGTGTCACTAGAATATTACATGGGTAGTGGAAATGCAATTACTGTAAGAGTCGCTCTGTGATGTAATAATTATCATGACTTCAAGCGGAATCGTGCAATGAGTGGTAATTAAGATGTAAAGATCAAATGTAAACATTTCCTATGTTTAAGTGTGTACTTCGAAGTGAAGTAATCACTGAGCGTATAATCAAACTGCTGTAGTTATGTTGCACATGTTTGGTTATTTGTGAATCATGTACACCAATTGAACTAATTGGCATACGACCTAGTGTTCTCTGGTGATTAAGACACGGTGTAACTATGCAGTTATAAATCAATGACTGAGTGTTGAAAATTATAGACATTGGAATTGGTGGGAATGAACTTGCTTGGATCTCAAACAGTAGTATAGGGAGTGGCGGTTCTGGCACACCGACCTATACTACTACACTGTCTGTGAGCTTAAAGTCAACAATCTACACCAGGACCCTGTGGAATAAGCTCTTCTAAACGACTCACACGCTCCATAAGGTCCTCATACTTTGATTCGAAATCCCTCACCTCAATCTCAAGGTCCACCTTCTTCTCCGTTAAATAATCCTCATCTACCCGCAGTTTGGCCACCACATTTTGATCGGTGCTCATTCTATACATCAGCCCTCTTTTATTTTGTCCTTAGAGGACGACCCTAAGCAAGTGAGGGACCCTCTATCCAGATTGTTTAGGCTCTACAATGGAAAAAAGAGGTGTTGTGGAAGTGGGAGGGGGCCGGATTTCTACAGTCTGAACGATAGTCCACTCAGAGTTATAGATTGTATATAAAAATATTTTACCCCTATTGAATAAAGGGATGTATGAGTATAATGAATCACCAGAATAAGGCAAAATACGTTTGCAATGCCCTCAAGGTGGCTGGGGAGGAGCCTTCATTTGCCTTCTCCGTCGCTGCCCTGAAAGAACAGATTACAGCGTTGATAAAACTCCACCCAGATACTGTTATTCCATGGGACCAGTCACCGTCTAAAGCATTAAGAAGGTGGGGAGTGTTCGCTGAGAGGTCCAAGCGTCTGCGCAACGATATTTTCGATCTGACCGGCAATATGCCAGGCTACACAAACACCAAGAAAGCTCAGAACGCTCAGATCAGGGAACTGCAGGCCCTGTTGACTCCACCACCGGCCTCAAAAGAGACCTTCACCGAGAAAATCCTCCGCGTCTGAAAGAAAGCCCTCCTCGAGCAGCCAGCCGCCCTGGAGGGAGAGGCCACCGAAGAGCTCAAAAAAGTGCTGGACGCCGAAATCCCAATTAACGAAGTCCCCCTCCCAGACGACGCCCCTTTCCGCGAAGAGTACACCACCGCCATTGCCTCCTACAGAGGGCAAAAAAGCATCAAACTGATTTACACCCCCTAGACCCTCAAGGAAGAGGACGTCGGACTATCAGAGCGCAGGGCCATAGAAATCCTTAGAGCCGTGGGCAAGGGTAAGTTCATTCTACACCAGAAAAATCATCAAGAAGACCTCTGAGGGAGAAGAAGGATAAATGGTACCTAGTTGATAACCTGACGCCGCTGCGAACCGTGCAAAAGAAAATTGCACAGTTTAACCAGCAAGAGAGACCGAGTCGGTTGATGGGAATATACAACAAGTTCGTCAACGTAGCCTACCCGGACCGCGCAATCATCTGGGCCTTCGAAAAGCTGGAAAAGGGAGACTTGGAGGCGCTGATGCCGATGGACCAGTCTGCCATCACCCAGGCGATAAAGTGGTAGGACCGAACAGTATAGTGCCAGCACCCACCCGACAGACTGGTGCAGTTACTAGAACCAACCCATCTGTCAGACCTTGGTGTTGGTATGGTATAGACCATGCCGAAGAGGGAACTGTCCAAGAAAGAAATAGAAGAGATCCGGGCCCTACGTGGAATCTCCACTGGAGACGAGATCTAATGGGAGCAAGCCAGAGGTGCCCAATGGGGATATGTCGCAATAGATAGAGAAAAAGGTGGAGTCCGCGAGGCTGGTGGAGGGCCCGAGGCTGGGGCGGGTCACCTCTAGTGGGCTGGTGGGGGGCCCAATCAATACGATTTGTTCTATACTCTGAAGCGGGTGGAAAGAAAGGTGGATGGGTTGGAGAGAAAGGTGGACGCCTTTGTGGCAGACGCGGAGAAGGAAAGAGACGACAACTTGTCGGTTTTGAAGAGGTTGGAACCAATCTAGGAACCATTGCAGACCTAGCGACGTTTTCGACAAAATTGCAAATGGCGGGATATGTAGGAGGCGCCGCATTTGTTGCATGGAAGGTCTGGAAAATTACAAAAAGCCACACGGAAGCCGCATCGAATTTCCTACCAAAACCAGTACCGGCGGCCCCAAAGCCTACCCCAATTCGGGACCCTTTCTACATGGAATATGAGACAGAGCAGGGAAATAGATTGCTTGGGGGTTCCATTGGGAGAGGCTTTGTAGAGACAAATAGACTGCTTGGGGCGGAGGCTAATACGGGGCTATTTTTCGGCTACTTGGTGGGGGCTTGTGGGGGAGAATTGGTGGCTGGCGGCCCTGGAGGAGGTTGGTTGGTGAGTTGGGTGGCAGTCCTGGAGGAGGTGGTTGGCGGCTTGGCTGGCAGTCCTGGAGGAGGTTGGTTGGTGAGTTGGGTAGCAGTCCTGGAGGAGGTGGTTCACGGCTTGGCTTTCGGCTTGCTTCCTGGCTTAGTTGTTTGCTTACTTCCTGGTTGGCTGGTAGTTGGTTGGTGGCTGGTGTTGGCGGCTTGGCTGGCAGTGGTTCGCGGCTTGGCTGTCGGCTTGCTTCCTGGTTGGCTGGCGGGTTGTCTGGTCGTTGGTTTGTGGGTTGGCTGGTAGTGGGTTGGATGCTTTGGAGGAGGCTGGTTGGAGATTAGTCTGGAGGGGTCACTAGGTTGGATGGTGAAAAAAAGTCGGGTTCCTCTGGAGTAAACTGGGGCCTGCTGCGTTGGCTGGTTGTCTACAGGCTTGCTAAGTAAGTACTATCAATAAGAGATTAGATCTATATACATAGAAACATGAGAAAGGTAGTGTTTGAAAACAAATGCGCTTTGATTTTGACTGAAAAAACAACCCCCTGTAACAGACCCTGTACGCAAGCGTTTTGTAACAACCACATGTGTAGGATAATATCGGCAGCGTTAATCGTGTTTGTACGGGCTGTCAGAAGGGTATAAGAAATAACATAGGGTTGTGTATGGATTGTGGGTTCGATAAAGTCAACCACAGGATTGTTTAACATATGAAAAAAGAACAGACTGTCAGGAACTCATCGGCTGAGGGCCCTGAGTCTTAAAATGTCAACAAGGGCAAAGTCCACTTGCTCTGCTACATTTTGTGTATCATGAACACCCCTTTTAGAGCAGTGGATGGATAATATGTTCTTCCCTTCCTCGGGCATATCCACTCGCACAGCAATTTGCCCGATACCCATGCACTCAGGTTTGTGCTCCAGGAGCAGACCCTGTGTGGTATATCCATGCAGACATAGCTCACAGAAGAACAAATGCGCATTCCAAAGACATTTGATTGGATAATGCGGATAAAATAAATCAAAGCGGTTGATATTTGGGACAGATTTAATTTTCATCGAGAATATGACCAGGCAATAACGTGAGGATTCTACTGTGATCATACATTATTTGTCAGGTCTAAAATGATCGAATGTGTTAGCTCCGCTGGCAAGCACTCAGAGCAGGAACAGTTGGATTGTATCAGAATGTTTATATATCTCATTCTAGCCTTTCGCAAGTCTGGCAGCAGATTACTGTGAGGTATCACAACGACAGTAAAAGGGCTTAACCGAGTGATAACTGTTTCTGATTGATGATACTTAACCGCTATATTATGCGAATGTAATGGCATGCTCATTTGTCATAAAAATGCACTCGTACCCCGTACATAACTGCGCAATGGAAAGAGAAACATGTAGTATCTTTTTTGTTCATTCCATTCCTGTATTTGTTTATGAACATAAATATATCAGAATTTAGTGGGAGCATCAGTAATTCAATAATGCGCTCCTTTATATTCGAATGTAAATTATAGTATAAAAACATAATCATGACATGTTAATACCAATCATTGACACCAGTCATCATGTAAAATTGTAATGAAATAAACCATATACATAATCATTATTTTACAAAGAAAACACAGCATTGAATTGATTTAACTAACAACCATGTCAGCAATAAAGGTGTCCATTGATTATTTGGTTAAAGTAACAGCAGCTGGCGTATCTGCGTCTGACATTGCGCGATAGGATCCCATATTTGAACGCTGAATTAACGATCACTATCGCTCTAATAACGCGGCTCCCTACTAATGCTACTGTGAAGGAACAACATGCGCAGGCTGTTTGTTTTAGTAAAGCTGACATTTATACCCAGACCTTACTCTTGACCTATGTTAACGATACACTGAATGATAATGTATATCTAGTTATAGTCACTACATGGAATCGCATGTTTAAAGCAGCCATATAAAAACAGTGCGAAATGCATAATTAGTCTTTGAATGTGGATTCACAGAAAACCCGTTAATGGCCGAGCGAATGTCAACTGGTGAGTTAGTAGCGACTTTGCTATATTCCTTGCAACAACATGTGGGCAACAAATAATATGAAAATATTGAAAACAACGACGGCGATTTATGCGTTTACCGATGATATCAGATGGTACAAACTTGAAACAGATCCGTCACATTGCAGCATTCCTATTGACCTTACAGGGACAGCTAATTGACTATTCGTTTTCAAGATTAAGACTTATCAATATATGAGAAAGTGGCATATACCTTCAGCGATCTTGTGCTTAAGATGACAATATATCTGATGATAAGATGAACCTCGTTTTGGATAATGGCACTAAATAGGTAACGCACAACAGATACTTTGAAAATGATTCCAAACAGCATCCATTATTTTGTGCAAATGAAACATGAAGACATTTATACACAATTGGCTAGTCATTTTAACGATGCACATTTACTCCCAGTTAAAGCAAAATGCTTACGCATATGACTGATGAAAACATTAAGATATGGAAACCCTATATGATCGTATTTGACTTGCATTTATTCGGGTTCGATTAAGGTACCTGAAAACATTTGGGCAATCATGAATATGTTCAAGCGTTTCAATCATCAGGGCATACCCATAGGACACACAGAAGTCGGTCATCTGGTTTTGGATAATGATAAAAATGTCACTATGGGGTTTGTTGTCTTTTATCTTGTTATCTGTTTATATTGCAATTAGATATCCACCCAAGGCCATACTGAAGCCAGCCCTGAAGATTGGAGCGATCAACAGACAGGTTTAATGTGGAAAAATACGTTAAGTTGTGAGCAGTCAAGCCAAAAACAACGTATTGTGTTTACCCTTAAAAAATTGTAAATGATGAGTGTTGTTGGTCAAGCTGACGAAACCTCCAGCAGTCGTCCGGGAGGTTTGAAACGAATAAATAGGCGAGGTTTGAGCCGCATATCTATATCTACGTGGTACTCATTTGGGGTGCAAATGGCTAGTTTCGCCGCGATGGATAACGTAACTGGAGGTGCGACCCATCTGTGCGTACTAGGTATAGCTTCATTTCGGACCGTATTGTAAGAGTGAGTCTCATTTATGTAATCTACGTTGGAATGTGCCATCTCATTCTAATCATGTGACTTATTCAGAGTATAGAATTTTTTGCTACGGGGGATTCATTTCAACAATTTACGTGTGACAATTATTCGGTTTATCTGAATTAATAATCAAGCATTGCAGACTATGAATTCCCAATAACAACCAATAGGGCCGCAATATACGATTTATGGCTCAATATGTTAATTGAATTCCATTTATTTGTTGCATCTTCATGCGACAAACGTCACTGGCTGGTGACGCAACATTATTAACCAATGTTTAACAAGGACTTAATTTGTGACCTCACAGGAACATGACCATAAAGCCTGTCAGAATAATTTGATTCTAAGCGGCATCAAGGTTCACTCATATTGTAACACATAGCGATTTAAGGTAGAATTACACAAGTACCAGGTACGATGCTGCTGCAGCCTGACTTACAGATAATGAACAAACTTGACCATCAATTATAATCATTTTAAACAAATATCGATAAACAGTATTGTCTGTCAGAACCACAGTTGTTGTTTTCATACAAATGCATATTTCGAACAAATATAATTGATAATATTATACACTGTCATGAGTGACTTTCAATAATCGGCGGGGGTATGTATCCCTACAGTTGAGCAGATGGAGTGGGAGAAGTAGTTAGCATCCCTTCGATGATGATACAACGGATTGCACTGTCCCACGACGTTACATTATGTATGATATGGATGATTGATATGAAATATGATCCTATATAAATTTTGCATCAAAGACCATTAATTATACGATTCTCGTTAAGCCTACTGATGGGAACAATATGCGTTCCCCATAGAGACTTATGTCTATGGTGGAGTGACATTGCGAATAAAAGCTTCAGGTAACAGCTTCCTCCTTTCTCTGAATACATTGATTAGGTACTACGGGTCATGCGTGTCATATTGCGTATTTGGCGTTTGCTAAGACAATATAACGTTTTGCGATGAAATACATTATGCTTATTCAGCAAAATACTCCATGTTGCATGGGTTCGCATGCAGCCGGTATACACGGACATTACTCAATAGAATGACCCCCTCAATACAGCGACGCGCGACGCGAGTTGTGGGGAAGATTGGGTGCAATCTCACAGCAAACGTCAACGCCATGCGAAATAATATGAACCGCTGTTTGATTGCATCTTGAGTCGTTGTCACCCTATTGTATTGTGGGCTACCCAATGTTGATAAACAAATAGAATATGCCAAGCTAAATGAATCATACGCCCCCTTTGTTTTATTGCTGCATATGTAGAGGTTTTTCATGCCTTAAAATCTCTATTTCCAGAGTTGTTTTCTGTCGTAAATCTCCATGGGATATTTGCTGCTGACTGGGTGTAATCGTCAAATCACCCATGGCGCCTAACCATATGTAAATTTATATGTAGATTAACTGAGTTTTCTTAGACAACATGTCAATATCGTGTTTACACTGCTGTGCGTTCAATTGATTTGTGATGCTTACCATATTGCTGCTTTACCAAGAGTTATATGTGTATTTTAGCTACACATGCTGTCATTATGAGCACTGACGCACCAACGCATCATGTATCACTTGTAATTGGCAGCTGTATTGTATCCCATATACTTGGCTTTTTACTTTCCGTCCAACTTCGAACTTATCTAGCCCAAAGATTATCGTTAGTGAAGGAATTCAACACATTATCAATATCAGAGAGCAATTTATTTAGCATTGTATGGTTGAATATCCGCATGTGTCATTTGGCAGTGGCTCGCCGATTTGGAAGCGCAACGTTAGCATTAAATTAAAACCATCAAATATGTTGGCGAATTAGTTTAGATTGATAAAGGTCAAGACTTATGCGGCGTCTCAATAATGCGTGTTTTTTTACTCTGTCGACCTATTCCACCCATCAAAGCTGGTAAGATAATTCGGATATAAATATTATCGCTTAAAGGTCAACTACAAAGATTTTTTTTATTCCATTTTTCCAAAGTTTTATGTTTTAAAAGGGTATCGTAACCAAAATGAGGTGACTGCGCGCTTTTTTTCTTTAGAAAAATGATTTTTAAATGTACATTTTTCACGTCGAATCTGACAAGATACCGCTCGGTAAAATTCGTGAATTTCCGGACTGTGACGTCATTCAGGTTGTTCACGAATATTCCTCGCCATCTTCAGCCTTCACGGTTGGTTGACAGCGTGTGACTTACTCGTCTTTCATCACGGTCTGGTGCGTTTCTCGGTGTGGATTATGCCTTATTGTTGTGCGTTTGGTTGTCGGAACAATAAGAAGTCAGGCGTGAGTTTTTTTTCTGTTTCCAAAAGACAGCAAAATGCGCCGCATATGGGTGTCGAAAGTCAAACGTAAACACTGGAGTCCTACCCTTACGACAGTTCTATGTTCTGATCATTTCGAGAATGGTGCTTATGATACTGACTCAGAGCTGCTCAAAAGTCTAGGATTTCGTAAGAAACCTAGGCTCCGAAAAGAAGCCATACCGACTCTCTTTAGTCACGTTGGAGTTGATGACAGTCAAAGTAAGCGACGGAGTGCCTCGGAGAAAAGGCAACGACAACAGGTGAGATCTGTTGGCTTGAACCTTTAGGCTAGTCCTGCTATGTTGACGTATACTTATTTAGATGTTAATGAATTTATCACCAAGTTGCCAGTTTATCAATCCAGCTGTTTCTTGTCATGCAGGTAGTAAATGAAATGGTATTGGCAGCTGAGCACAAAGATAAATCAAGTGACAGTGGTGAATCACAGACCTAGGCACTTCGCATCTGACAGCGGCTCTCTGTCACTAGGCATGTCGTCAATGAGCACGCGTGGCATGGGTATCTGTACCCGGAATGTGAGCATGCACTACTAGAGGACAGGAAGTGGATACTGAAGGGTCGGTATTAGTTTTTAATCATATAAGTTTATCTAGAAATATTTACTTCAGTGGTAGTGTAATTAAATGAGTCGTAATGGTAAAATCCATGTCCCTGTGGCACTACTTTACCAAAGAAATGTAAACTGTATTGATATATGTGTTAACCATAAATAGGATCGAAGCCACACAAAGAGTTGGAGTTGATAGTCTCCAACAAGCATCTCCAAAATGACATTGGCAGGCTTTCCCCATCAGAGCAGACATCAAGCCTAGAATCGTATCACAAAGTGGTCATATTCTTCGCACCAAAGAGTATCCACTATCCCTATGCCACTATGGAGGCCAGGTAATACCAATGAAATAACAGTTTGAAATTCGGTTGTGTATATTTGTTGTATGGAAGTTTAGCACATTTGTGTAGTGACAGCTGCAATGTTCTTTGTATAATTATATGCTCAAGTTTCAATTCTTACTTAGCAATATGTTATCAACCTGCTATATATATATATCCAGATTGCTCCTAGCAGTAATTCACTTCAATGAAAACTCAAACAGAGCTCAAGCCATCACTGAAGGAGGTCAGTCCCAATGGAGAGTGTCTTACCCCAAAGCCAGACAAGGAGACCCAGTTGTCAAGCCGGTCAAAGTACCAATTTCTTTTGGTGTGTACATGCATTAATCTAAAATGAAACATGTTATTTTGACATTTATTACCGAAACCTAAATAAGTTTCATATGCACAAACATTGTTACCCAATTCAAAATGGGCATATTTTATAACTAACTTACTTTATGACTATCATAAAATATGAATATCATTGATTTGCTTCAGACTATGTACATCAGTTCATTGCTGAGGTGCTTGATCTCAGGCAAAAATACCCAAGCTACAGACTTGCAGAGGTCCTTGAAGAGGAAAGGAATGTTCCACCACCTATTGCCTCCCAGTACGAGAAACCTGAAAAGGGTCTTCTCATAGATGCTCACGGGTGTCGATTTAACCTGACCAAGTAACCTTCCGCTCCATTGTAGATAACCTGTATATTTGCCGCCCATGTGAGGGAAGGATTCTCTAACAACTGTTACCACACAGGCTGTCATCACTTTCCTGTTTCTTTTGGCCAGTCTGCGCCATATCAATAATGTAAACTGGTGGTAGGCTAGATACCTGAATAATCCGAAGCAATATGTCAATAAGTTGTCTATGGTTATGAAATAAGTTGTATAGTTAAAAAAAACAATTGTCATTTGTCAACCATTCCCTCACTTTGTAATTTTATTGTAAGCTCTGCCTCTGGATTTCATGTTACTTGTTTTATTTATTCTTGGCTATGTGAAATATATAATAGTTTATAAATATGAACACTGAATATTTTACACAGCGGGATTGATGTTCCCTTAGCAATAAATATGATTGTTCAACCTCAAACCGTCCTTTTTGGTAGCAATAATGGCTAACTTACTCATTGTAGAGACCTCATCTCCAACAGGTCCATCCATTTGAATAGATTCAAGTTTGGAAGCTTCTAGTACATTTTTATTCAGGCAGTTTGCCAGGAATCTTGGATGCATGGTGATCAGAAGCATGTCCATTCCTCTGTTATATCCATCACTCTCTCCAAACTTCTGCTGCACACTCTGTTTGTCCATTGGGATGCAGTGCTGACAGCTACACCTAACTTAGAGAAATAATTAAAGAGTTATTGTAAATTTATATTTGTGGTACAATGAATGAATATAAAAGGAAAATACTTTATATACTGCATGTAATCATCTGTCCAAAATATTTAATATGCTGAGGGTACAATGGCAAAGCTACATTCACTAGCCAAGTTCTATCTGTTGTAATAGTTACATCTGTCAATATACCATCCTCAACTTACAGAATGTGTAAATTTATTGGGTAAATGATACTAACGATTATTTTTTTACCAGTTAACATAGTTCAATAAAGCTTGGGAAGGGTATTCTTAAACTCACCATTCGTCGAAATCTTAACTGGATTCTTCATCCGAAGCGGACCCTTGAGTTCCCGGTGTCATTTCGAAGTGTGACTTGGATTTTTCAACTCCCGTCCGTATTGGCTCAAATAAATAGTCATGGACATAATTTGCCCCAATTTTATGCTATGGGGCCTCGTTATTTTCATCAGAAGATGACATGGCTTAATTTAAAAACAGTGAAATCCTAAAATCCAAACAATCGCTTTTCGCTTCGCTCGCTGTCAAATTTTCTTTGAGGCCGCGCAGCAGGAATGACGTCACGCAACCTGCCCCTAGCGGCCAACTGAGGCAAAATGGCATCGAGAAGATGGCTTCGTATTTTCTTCCGAGTGGAACCTTATCGGTGGATTTTTAGTAGTTATGCATGGCGGTGCAATGAATTATGAGTACCCGTTGGTTAATGAGTTATTAATCTTCATTTTGAAACAAAAAATAAAGAAATGATGAAAGTCGTTGAAGTTGACCTTTAATTTACACCATCAGGCTCACTGCATGAAAGAAGAGGAAGTTGGCGTAGCATACTCATTACTTTAGCTAAATGGTATTATCAACTCATCGGTGGCATTAACGAGCATTGGTTCAAGAAAGATGCAGGCTTAGAATTAGGTACAAGGGTAGATCGTAAAATGAAGCCTGATTACTACGCGCCATGTAGCTCAGGTAGACACATTAGCGTGCCTGTTTTCCGAAAACTTACTTTCAAACTCAGTACTAAACTAAATAACCTAACAATGTGCCATTCTTCATATAACTGCATCACCCCTAGACTGATAGTATCCATTCGCATTTCTATCACTATGATTTAGCATAAAACTAATTTTAAAGATGACGTATATCCGGCTTGTACTCTGCATGGGCATTACGGATTATGGATTATATACACAGTATTTACATCCTATAGTCACCCAACGCATGGAAATCTATTTACTCATTTATTAACTGCTAAAACTCGAGAATTAACTTAACCATCAAGCAAATGATTTCAACAAAAGCATGTGTCGCACCCCAGTATCTATATAACATCAAACCTAGTAGGCGCTTTTCTTTGATGAATGCTGACATCATTTGCATGCACCTATTGTCTATCATATACGATCTGATAAAGCTTGATGATGTGTTAACGTGAAAAAATATCATTTGCATCGGATCAATTATTGTCACCATTGTCTGTGACTTTCTGGCCTTATCAACGATTATACCCTGGTGTCTCCCAATACTGACACTACAAGCTGATATAGTAGGTGGTGGTTGCTTTTGGCACATGTGTTTATAAACGTAGCTGTGGAAGCCACAAGAATGAACATACAAATGATCATTGAACATTAATTGTACTCTCAAGCTTTTCACGAATAGCAAAACGTACTAGGACACATTCTCTCGGTAAATTGACATGAATGTAGCAATCGCCTTAGTATTGGTACTTACAACGTATGGAAAGGCTTCTGTGATTTGCTTATCTAACGAAGTCCAATAACGTCGTGTATTGTCACACAACGGTTTAGATGTTTTGATGTTGTACAGGGAACAGCCATCACTGGATAAAGCGTCAATATCTCGAAATCGATCTGTCATTGTCTCTATTGTCCATGACTGTCTAGCTTTACAAACAATGAATTCCTGATGTTCCATCATGGTGGCTCCCAGTAGAGACAGACACGATCGCTGGATGTATATATTTCCCAATACATTAATGATGAACAAGCAACGGTAATTGCTTCTTGCACATGTATTTTCACAATATTGCATTAACAGTCTATTCTGTTGTGCTTCAGGTTGGCAGATGCTATCTCTGATGTCATGGAGATTATATCTAGCAAGCCATCTTCGTGTATGTGGATTATGCCTGAACCATGCCACTGGGAATTTAGAGACTAGATTATCATATATCATCGTTGGAAAAGAATAAGGACCCGATGGCAACAATTGCTATTATACAATTCTTTTATTCATACGAACATCATTGAGCACGTGACAAGAATTTATGAGTGACAATCAAGGATTGGCTGTGGTTTGTGTCTCTGTAGTAGAGCATAATGGGTGAGAGAATTAGCTTCTCCTCTTCGATTGTACATTTCATTACGGTTATCGGATTGCACTTTCACATGATGTGACACTACAAATAATGCTGATGAAAGTTTTGAAATATGCAGGCACAGTTGATTACATTTCAACAAGAAAGGCACAGCAAAACTACTGTCAACTTACTCTATTTGCAACGAAGACACATGTCTATGAAGTCTATGGAATAAAAGATTGACATAACAGCAGCAAACTCAATAACAATAGCAAACCACTAATGGGTCAACCCAAGATATTAATAGGTATCAGCTACCTCATGAAAAGAATATTCACATACAATGTAGGTAAAATATTGACAGTGTTAGGGATTCCTATCTAATGAAAGCTGTCTACTGCGTCCATTGGTGCCAAGGTGATCCGATTTCTAAAATTTAGTCCAAAAAAAATCGCTGATATTATAGCAATGATATTGACGTTAGCTTGCCATGCAAATATTGATTAAGGAATTGATCATCGACCCATCGTGATGGTATAGGCCTCAAAGTGCATCAATAAAACCAAACTACAACACCGTAAACTGTTCAATTCTGCTAAAAAGGAAGGTAGATAAACATGCTATAGGGAACATAATAAATATAGAATAACGATGATAATATGGGGCAGGAATGATTAATTCAGGAAATTCTACATGATGTTTTATGGTTTTGCATGCTAACTGTAGACATGATCATTATGCATTGGAATAAGAGTACATTTTCTTTGACACCCGTTAATGCAGCAGCATGAACGTCATCTCACAACCAACGTCATGAGCAGATGATAGATTGAACCAGTTGTTGTTGAAATGTAATGTTTTGACATTCAGAACGTTTGTAAGCGCATACAATAAATGCTTAACGAAATATTATGATATGTGCTACAATAGATCACATTATTCTGAAAGATTTTTAATTCCCGTGAAGCCTCATACGATTTATGCTACAGGCTTGGATTTTTCCTCTAGGATTCTTGACCATAGTTTGATAACGTTTCATTTGCATGTATCATATGCTGTCTCAGACAACATGGCAGTGTTTCGTCTACACTGCCACACTTTATTGTTGAAATCTTTGTGCATTTTCGTCCTGATATCTTTGTGCATTTTTGGTTCTTTATAGTTATATCAATCATGGCTGGAGATCATACAATTTATTCCACATCGGCAATGGGCTATTTGTTTTGTCTAGTACCATTTAATGAAAGTAATCACCACTTAAGACTACTTTGCCCCGGAATAAATCGTAGCAGGTCTAGTATCATATGTGCATAAAGTAAATGTACGATCATTCCGGAGCCCATCAGCACATAGCATTTACTGTATTAGATACATTGAAAGGTCATCAAAGGAATATTTTCAAACTCACTACAAAAATCAATAATATAGTGAAATGCCATTCATCATATATCAGCATGAACCTACTCCGATGGTATTGCATCACTTTTTGATTGTATAATTTCATAACAAAAATTATAAAGTTGATGTATAAATGGCTAGTAATCTGCATGGACGTGATAGGCGAATGATAAGAGCGTTAGCGTATGGGACTCATATACATGCAAGTTACTACGTAATTGTCAGGTAAAATTGCATGCATGGGAATTAATGCATCCATTTTTTAACGTGAAGATCGAATATCGCCAAAATATTGCGAAAACAAGTTTGTATTGAGATGGGCAAGAGACTAAACATAACCATCAGGCGAATAAATGCATTTGAAACGTGTCGCGATCTGTTACCTAGGTGACTGTAAAACTCATTGTTGCCTAATGTGGACCGAGCAGTATATACAAATAGGGAATAGATGAACGCATAGTGCAATGTTGCTATTATTTTCCATCCAATAACACAGACGCATGATTTTTGATGCGTATAGCCGTGTCTTCTTGCGAACTGTGTATTTGCGCTGTGCAAACTGACAAAATTGTAGATGTCATCGATGACTTTTGGAACTATAAACAAGTGTAAATCGCATCGAAAGAATAAGGGTGGCAAGTTAGCATGGCATTATGTTTCCAATTTATTTCCCGATGTTTGATTACCGCAGAAAAAGAAACGCTGCAGTTACATGATTTTTATACTCCACGTGCGACTGTTCGGGCAAACGCGTATCACTTGTGACAGGTGACTGCAGTGTATGATTTCCCCATGCAGCTAAGAATCCTCAAGAGATGGCTAGCACTGAGTAACACCATAATTTAAAACACGAAAGAAGGAAACGATGAAATAATAATCATTGTTCTGTCCAGTATAATCTATCACATTTATGATAATACACAAATCATGCAAGTGTTCACAATTTAACAGGATGAACACTTTTGCACAATGCTTGTGAAATATATATGGTATTGTTTTGATTGACATACTTTTTGGTTTCGCCAATATATCGCATTGGTTGCACAGCTGTATATACCATATTGCATTGGAATCGGCGGGATTGAATGTACATGTTAAAGAGGGCTTGTACGATTTGAACAAGAGAAACGCTCAAGAATATTTTTTTCATTGTCTATTATGGTACTATAATGTCAAACTATACTCATAGCCTTAATGCTACATAGGTACTGGCAACCGAGCTGAACTTTGGGATTTGGACGGGCTGTGAGTCTGGATAAGATAATATTACTTATGTTACTATGTAGTTTCCATATTGCGAGGAGAACGATATCTATCTCATCTCTGTCCCAACGAGGAACGGGATAACCCTAATTTATCTGGCTATTTATGACCATCAGTTGACAAAACAACGTTTCCTCTGATATATGTTCCTGGTGTTGATTTCGTTTGTCTGCATCGTGGTGATGTTAATGTTACACGGGAGCGGACCCGGTATATGAAAAGACTATTTGTTAAACCGTGCACGGATATGACAAATTCGATAGGATTCCATATCCATTCTATTCTTCTAATGCTCTTTCAAAATCAAAAGCATTAATTTGTTGTTATCGTGTCTGCCTAAGGTGGAGCTCACTAAGCTGGGCATTGAAAAACATGAGACTATTTCGCTCTATATCAACCATGTTTAAGCTTAATTTATATCCTTATGCCAGTTACCGATAATGCTGTGGTTGTGTTTTTGTGTTTGTGTGTGTGTGTGTGTGTGTGTGTGTGTGTGTGTGTGTGTGTGTGTGTGTGTGTGTGTGTGTGTGTGTGTGTGTGTGTGTGTGTGTGTGTGTGTGTGTGTGTGTGTGTGTGTGTGTGTGTGATGGTCACTTTCATTGGAGGCTGACGTCTACATAACAATGACAATCACCCAATAGAAATGCACCAATATTTGAATAATTAAACACAACCGCACCAGCAGGAATCTAAGAAATATAGATGGTGCATTGCAGTAGATAAAAAATGGCAAGTTGGCATTGAAATCCGGCCTGCTGCTCAGGTAATCGCAGGAGCTACCACCGGTCTGTATAACAATTCTTTGAAGTATAAACAGGGTAGGAGTATAATGTCGAATGGATATGATACATGACAGTGACTAATAGGAGGGAACAAAAAACGATGGGATGGAAAAGTATGATTAGATGCTATGGGCTTTGTACATTGTGCCCAAACACATCATACATTGCTAATGACAAGCTCATTGAAATCGTATTAACAGTTAAACGATCATTAGCTATAGATTCCACAAGAACATGTGAATGAAGTATTCTCACGAGTTAACAAACGCTCTTGACAAAGTGTTGGAGCAAGCAGACGTCACCCTGAGTAGGTGGCACCTCAATCAATAAATGGTTGGAAGGCCACATTAGTGATAGCTGAAGATTATTATTAAGTGTCTCTTTGGTAATAGAATTGAAAACGAATTACGTGACGTAGTTAGGGGTAGGTTTGTAATTCAGATTCAATCAAAAGTTTCATTAGGTTTGCTGGCTCGTAATCACTCATTTTGTGCCAGATCTATCGGGGAAATGTTTGTCCTAAGCTTCTTCTTAAAGAACAGAAAGTTGCAAACCCAGTATCAGAGGTGTATGAAGTAACTGTACCAGGGTGTTTGCATTGCGCGAAGCAGCATATTACATAACGTGGATTAAATACTTCGCGAAAACGCCGTAATGTATCAATTATCTAGTTTAGTGCCATTGACCGAATATCAAAACCAACCTACAATGAATGAATCTTATCACATTTCTATTATATTATTTTATTTTAAAACCAATTTTGCAGATGATGTAACTCCGGCTTGTACTCTACATGGGCACGTTAGATTGCTGATAAAACCCTGACCCTTAGATTTGTTCAGTTTGTAGTTTCGATACGCCAAGGAGATAAGCCACATCACCGTCTTTTATCTTGCTGTTCAATACCCTCGGCATGGCAATAGGATATCAACTGAAAGCCACACTTACGATAGCCCTAAAGATGGATGCAATTTGCATCGAAATGTTTAGGGAAACTGGCTTGTCACAGCCATGACTAGATAAAGCTTCAGTAGCTCGACGTCGATCTATCATTGGCACTATTGTGCCTGACGGCCTGGCAGTACAAACAGTTAATTCCAGATGCTTTACCTTGGTGCCTCCCAGCAGAGACCCACACATTCAATGGATGCAAATATTGCCAAGTGCTTTATCGATCATATAAGCAGCGGTAATTGCATCTTGCACATATATGCAGTAGAAGCCACCAGAACAAACACTCCACTGATCAGTAGATTAACATTTCCTGTGTTTACATTAAGTAGCAATGGGGTATGAAAAACCTACTGGGACATCAACCCCTAGAAAGTGAGGTGCATGTCAGGGATTATTTTTGCACTTACAACGTGTGGAAAGATATATATTTCTCCATTCATCTTGCTTTGTAATGTTATCGGTTGATATAGCCTTTGATGTAAGCCTTTCAGCCAGCAGGTGAGAATGTTAAAATCTTTGGACAGGCTTATTCGCACATAACAATGGTTCATTTACGTGTCGAATCGTAAATAATTTATCAAAAGAGACTTTACAGTTATTGCTGTTTGATAAGATTTGGTACTTTACAGATGATCATATGTTAGACTGGTGGATGCTAGAATATATGTTTATAGGTAACTGCTTTGAAGAGAATGTAGCATTAACGAGTTTTGCCACTGTATTTTAAACAATGTACGAACACTTTATTGAGTTTGGCATTTAGCTATAAGCTACTTTAAATCGATTTTGCATTCTCAATCATAGACCCTGCTGGAGCAATCAAACCGTATTACTCGATCGTTGAGCTTACCATGGGTAATAGGTTTGGTGCTGCAAAGAGAAGCCCATGGGTGTGTGAACCATTGCTTGCAATTATAACTGCCTACCCCGTTTGAAATACATGTTATGGTATTGCAGAACATACTGAGGTATATTATGTCCATACTGTTTATATTAATCAACGAAACGCAACAGCATTGTGGACCATCCTCGAGGCTCGTACCGAGTGAACATCCGTTTATTAAAAAAAGTGAATGCGGGGCATAGAACAGATGTGACAAAGATGGGGCCATTTTCAACAAAACTATAGGCTGCGGGTGGTAAACAGACATTAATTACTACGGTGATGCATATAACATAACCAAACCACGATAATCTGATATAAGTAAAAAGGCTTGTGGTGGGCTCTGAATATTCTGCATTATATAGATGGCATGTTACCCTATCAATCTTAGCCATCATGGTTTAGAAAATTGTGATATCGCTGGCCAGCAACTTATCGATATCATATTGTTGTCCCTGTATGTTGTTTATATACGCTGTACCGTCACCTAGCTCAAAGTGCATCGTATAGAGCATAAAGCATAGATAAAAAAACTGCGTTATGCGCTAGCGACCACGTGTGATGCGCATCGATCAAAGCAAATTCATTCACCAATAACTGAGAACTTATCCATAAGCGAATTCAGTTTGAAACATATCGATTTGATTCTGCATGACCCACCTGAGTAACTATCGCTTGTGGTGTGTCTGAGAGGAGCTTAAAGTTGTCTGATACTGCGATACCCTCTTGCAACACACATGGGCGTGCATCGAATAGTGGCAGCGAATGTCATGCATCGGTTGGAAAAATAAACTGAAAATAGTGGCATGGCTAAATGCGGTCTCTGGTCGATGCATCGTTGAACACATGGAAAAAAAAACTGAAAATAAGCCTCATATACAGATCGATAGTGAAATGGCTTAGAATGGAAGACATATAAATGTTGTAATAAACACTCTATTAAAACGCGGGGTTCACATTCCCCAGAAATTCCATCGCATCTGCTTTAACATAATATATCTGATGCAGAAGTTGCCCCTCAACTCCGAGTTGCTTCATGCAATTGTAAAAAAAACATTCAATTTCGCACAATTGTCACCCGAAAGTTCTTATCACAGGATAGTATGAACTATCTTTAACCGTTTAAAACCACTTGGTGCTGTATGTAACTCCACAAAGATGTCCCCGGGCTGAATCTGTTTCAGGTCTCAATGTGATATTGGTATGGGTATCTTGTATACGCTAACGGCAATTGCAATGTATCGCCTAGTTCTGTTGTAGATTTACTAAGGAGCATTCGCTCGGTCCTTCAAATGCATAGCTAAAACAAAGAAATAAAGATCGATTGGAGTGCAAAATCTAAGCTCGCACTGACAGAACTTCAAAACAGGTGGAAACTAGATTAGCGAATTAATGTCTCATCTGACTTTTTCTAATGTATCAGAGGAAGATACCAGAAAGTAGAAATGATCGCAGATGCAGATGACTCTTTGTTCATATAGATATTTTAGTGAGTGTTATTACGTATTACGATTGGTTAATTCAGTAGTTGATTGGCAACCACGGTCATAATGCGTTAACTGAATGTCAATTTAAAACGATGGAGCGGTTGTGATAACCATGACTTCTATCCTCAAAGGTCATAAGGGAAGGCAGATTATTGCTATTGATGTGCTCATAACAGTGTCTGACTCATCTTTTTGTGTCCAAGATATCATTTTATTGGGCATTTCGAAAAATCTACTTTTCAACAGCCTGATTGCAGTTTTAATGTGCTTACCATCTGGAGCGAACGTCGGTAGTTCCCATGTTTTGAAATATAAGGATAATAACGATGAATCTTATTCATTATTTACCAAACAAACCCCAATAAGATGTAGATGTTTTTATCTGTTGCGAATATTTCATGAAAGATAATACAAGTCTCCTTCTGCAATTAGTTAAAGGGCTTTATTAGTTAGACACAACGCTAAATCTTATCCATTCGATTTCGTAATTGTCCACTACAACCCATATATATATATATATATATATATATATATATATATATATATATATATATATATATATATATATATATATATATATATATATATATATATATATATATATATATATATATATATATATATATATATATGATTGCAGCTCTTTCTATCATTGACACAGCAGGGCTGTCTTGTATGTGGGTGTTGATATTTGCTCTAATGTAGTTACTATTACGGCTTAAAATAAAGCTGATAGTTATAAATGCATTAAAAGTAGA
>CM067356.1:26154146-26199146 GCA_034190875.2 Urechis unicinctus
CCGGGAAATTCCGAAACTCGCTCGGCACCAAGCATTTCTGAATAAGGATAGTCAGCCTTCCAATAATGCAGACGAAGATTTGCTGCCGTTCAGAACCTGTCCTGTAGGGCCTTTTGCATTGTGCAAGTTAGAACAGTAAGGCAAAGACAAGGAGCCGATTGATAGAGGGGAATACTCAGGTTCAGTTGGTGGGTGAGGGAGAGGATCTCCTCTTTTGTAATCCCCCCAGCCCCCTTACCCACCCTCGCACTTCTCGTCACCGGTATTAGGCCTCCAACATCTCCCGATAGGCAGATTGAGTATGTTAAACGCCAATGTATCAGTGATAACACTTGCCATCCCCAACTCTTAATCGTAAACGTGCTTTGTGTTGTTTGAAATGCACGACCGCCAATATGTTTGTCTACATAATATTTTCGTTCTACATACATCAGCTATTTACATAAAGCTCAGTCATTCGGCTATTTCCGTAATGGATTTAGCGAGCCGACTTTTGCAGAATCGTTGATGTAGCAGATAACTTGCAATATGCAGACACAGCATCTTCCTCAAATTGGAGAACCCGCAGAGACTAGTATTCTGAAATATCTTAGCAGTTTTTAATAATGCAAAGAGTTCTCTATCTTCACTAATTGTAAGTATTATAAATTTTGAAGTGCTTGTGTCAAATGAAAATGTTTCTATGCATATACTGTTCAACACTCTCATGCCCTTTGATTATACTTTTCGCCTTGTTGGCTATACAATTGACCTTAATATAATGACATTGTAATGGCAAAGCCTCGGTGTAGGGAAGGCTATGTTTGACAAAGAGCGCAAATACTTGTATTTTAAGTAAAAAGTTATGGTATTGATTTCTTACTGACATACTAAATGAAGTGTGGCTAGCTGATAGGTTTTGAAAAGGCAGAGAGTAAATCTTGGAATGGGGAGAGGTTAAAGTGGGGTGCATTGTTGATAAGTTGTAAAGATAAAGTGCAGATGATTCAAATATTCTTATTGTTGTGCAATAAATATACAGTGTATTTATTTTCCTTAGGATCATTTCAAAAATTGTCCTTTGTGTTGATATATGATATGCTTCAGGTTCTCAAATGAATACAGACATGAATCTATTGTGATTTAGGAGTCAGTAGCAGAGGGTAGTGGACTACCTGCTAATGGATAATGAGAACAAGGATGAGAGGAGTTCCAGTCAAATGAGGCAGATGAAGTGACAAAAATGTGTTGTAATGGATAATAGAACATTACTCCTGGCCTTGTTAAGGAAACTTCTAAATGCTACAGCTTGATGTTGGTTTGTAAAGAAAACATATTCACTGCCCATTGCAATTGCAATTCATATTTAAATTGCCCTTCACATGAAACCAACCTCAATACAGCTACAAAGTGGCAGCACATAGTTCCATCAATATTTCAAAAGAGGTTTTCTACTTCAGAGGCTTTCTACAACTGACACCTCCAAGAAGAAAGAGTATTACTTGGATATCGCAGCAACGCATATCCGCAAGCCATACTTAACCGTGCTAAACTGTCAACCTTGCAGCCCAAGAATACAAAACAGCCTGACAAAAAAAGTATCAACAAACAAACGCCATGGTTGAATCAGGGAAGCGAGCAAGAATACAAAAGTATGATACACATATCTTGCCAATGTAGAATCATCATGTGAACTTTTAAGAAACGCGTTGAACAAACAAAACACCAACTTATCGACAGATATCATAAGTATTCCTACAATGTGGCCAAAACAAATGGAATGATTGGGCGTCACATCAACCTACCCTTACAATGAACAAATGTTGCACACAAATATGGCGTTAGACCGCAGTGGAGCAACAACAAGCTCACAAACTCAGAGAGAATACAAAAGTATGTCATTTAATTATAAAACAATACTTCTCTGTGAGAATCCCTCAAAATGTTTCATAACTCCCTGATTGCATCCACTACTTATGCCAGCTATCTCAAACAAATATATGTCAGACGTGGATAACTATGGTGGCTGCACCTTCATTGCTTTATCGCTTTATACTAGCCAAACAAACCAACATCGGGTATTAATACCTTACTAGTGTCTGGTCAGCATAAACTACAAACATCATACATAAACATACATACAACATACATACATACATACATACACATACATACACATACATACATACATACAGACATACATACATACATACATACATACATACATACATACACATACATACATACATACATGACATACATACAGATACATACATACATACAGACATACAGCATACATACATACATACATACATACATACATACATACATACATACATACATACATACATACACATACATACATACATACATACATACATACATACATACATACATACATACATACATACATACATACGTACCATACATACGTACAGCACCTTTGATATGCTAGCGCCAAATCATGCATATATGCATACACGCTCATGCATACTAACCTGCATTAATGCATTCATTCATACATTCCGCACCCTTTATATGCCATAACCTATGTGACCCAAACTCGTCTACGTTAGTATCAATCTACATTCTTCCAAGTGTGATGTATCTTAAAATCTTATTCATGTTCAAATGTGTGTCGTCCTCCTGCAGAGGTACAAACACATATTTGTGATATTTTATTTCGAACTACTTCTCGCAACAAAACTTTATTAATCATTCGTGGTGCACATCAAGAAGACAAATTTAACAACGCCGTCCAACCATTACCCAAGTTTATTGCGTGATATAACAAGTTTCGGCCACATAATGCCAACAGCAATATATAATACCTATTACAAGCATGGGGTCTAGCTGCGCAATGCGGTGTACAAAACCTAATGCTGGGTAATTTAATGGTTTCAGATATTTGGTTAAGGTTTTATCGCCAAAGTTTACATAGAGTGTCATCTATCGCTGGCGATTTTTTAAAAGATATGTCGCATAAAACATGTGCTCTTCAATTATCTAACTATATATTTCAAACACAAGAAGGCATACTTCCTCTTTTTGCATTAGATTATGGCGGTAAAAACGATCGAACAAACAATTTATAAGATAAAAACCCATCGATATACGTACACGTCAATATACAGACTAATGAACGAAATGGGCGCATCACCATCAATCTCGTATGTAGCTTTTCCTTCCTAAAGAAATTAAACATTGAGTCGTATTTGGCAATTTATGGTGATACACTTTCTATTAATTCCAGCAAGATGACGTTTCGCGTAAAAACTGGGGTAGCGTTGTTACTCTTTTTAATGCCGCTTTTGCATATTTTGAAAAATGAATTGCGAGGACAGTCATGGTCAGTAATAATAATGAAATGTCTTAGCTGTCGTGAATTAAAAGTGCTTTACGTAAGACGCTGCTACGGGGTCGTGGGTGTCTTGGGAGTTATGCGATCGAAATAGGCGGTAATGAATGTGTCAGGATGATTCCATAAATCAGCTTTGTGATGCCTGGCACAACCTATTTATTCTTAAGAGTTAAACTTCAAAGAATAGGATATTATTCGTCCGACTCATTAACTATCTTATGACAGATTAACAACAGCTTCTAAATGTCACAGATATCTACACATGACCGAGAAGGCTTACGACGTAAATCTTAGGCATATCAGATAATTGAATTAAGTCTCTATAAATAACCAAAATCAATGATCGGTAACTACCATACAATCTCACGTTAACTTCACTACAGTCACTGATAGAGCGCAAACAAACAGCAAATGGAAGTCGAAATCGATTGACAGATGTTTAAAGCAATTGAGCTTGCCACTTACTGCTGACCTGAGAGACGAGAATAAGCTGAGAGCTGTGGTAAATTCGGACATGAAGGCGTGGCAATTGAACAACCGCACTTTAATTCTCCACGAATAGTACGCGTTGTGGATTTATCGTATGGATTTTGATTTTTGTCGCTCGGTATGAGTCGTCATTAACACTTAGAATCGAATTCCGATATTGTATACAGTGCAATACACATTATGAATGTCATTTGCAAAAATATTTTTCATTTATCCGAATTGGATACAAAAAAAATACCGTCATGGTTATAGACTAATACTTATCTTCACTTATGACAATGCGTCCGATGGCTTTGGTCGACTACATGATATATGACAAAAATGATGATAAACATGTTTTCGTACATCACATTTAAGGACATCTTGTTGACGTAACAATGACAGATGAAAGTGAATACGTCAACATAACGCACAACTCGAGTTTGCTGCAAATACCTTTAAAAAATAACCAACGATGATGCCACCATACGTTCATCAAGTGTCGTTATCTGTTCATCGTCAAAGTATAGATTATTAGCGTATGGAATATATGGTATAGAAGTGAATTATACTTACTTTTGAGTAAAATAAAGGGAATGAGAGAGCAATGAATAGACTCATAATAGGCCATGTACAAACGATACTTTTCCCCCATCTTACGTAGTAGTGAGGCCATAACTTGTCACAATTATTCCACTATACGCGAGACTAGTGTCTTATTTGTGGCGTCTCCAGTTATGTAACGTAAGCTTCGTCCCAAACAATAAAATGACAAATAATATTGCACAAGAGCGGTGTGTTGGCAGCGATCAAAGAGCTCTTCTTCAAGGGATTATACGTTCCTGCTATTAACTGACATAAAATGTCCTATTTGCGATATAATGTAGGTACGGTTCTTAAACCTTCTTTCTTGGTGAGGGTTAACCTTATAACAAGGAAATATTGTATCTCGTTAACCTGATGAGATGGTATTAAACTTATTAAATTTGACGTACCACTCCTATTATGTCGCAATGCTGTTTCAGTATTCAAAGCATACGCTGCGTCAGCCGCGTTATCTCACCAGCATCTTATCATACCATTCTCTGAAATTATGAATATCAACCTCGGGAAAGGAAGATGTCACAACGATTAGTTAGCTAAAGCTACGGTATAATCATTGTGTAGAAAATCGTAGCATATTTTATTAGAAAAGGAGGTGTTAAATTTGTTAGTTAAACAAGAGAAATAACGGTATCACGACCAAAAGGTCAACAAGCGTGCCACATTTTTATACATTTGTTTTATGAACATTTGGATCGGTCTTATTTACTGGCCTGGCTTTGGATTTTGCATGATTTAACGCCCAGTGATCCGCCATTAATTCAACATGTACAGATACTTACGCGGCAGTACAAAATTTCCACTTACAGAACAAGAAGAACAAATGCTGACCCACTTAGTTTGAACACGAGTCTAAACACGCTACTGCTAGCAATCGTGACGTTGCTCGTCTCTGTGTTAACTGTACCTTCGTTCACTCTTGCAGCCACTTTTTGTTTAACAGATGAGGAAGTATGTTAAGTAGAGTGATGAGTGTCAAAGCTTTACAATATATTCAACATTTATTGTACGAACAATCAAAAAGTTTGAAAACAGAATTAAGTGGTGTTTTGAATAAAAAACGAATATCAATTATTTTGGCGGGGGACTCGTTTTGTAAGCGTGTGCGCTTTGTATTCTGGTCCTGATGAATTGTAGTTTTATGGCAGGTTTATAAAGCCTAGTCCGGAGTCATTGCGGTTAGATTGCTGCAATTACTGTGCAATCATTAGATCTTGAAAATGTGGCGCTATTCTTATCGGTTCCAGGTTAATATTCGACACAAATGACCATGATGAACGTTAATTATCTTATGTATTCACCCATTGTTTGACATATCAACATCGCCATAAAAGTCTGGGTTTCCAGCAATACAAACAAGACGCCAAGGTTGAGGGGCGAAAAGATGTACATCGTTATTGTTTTAAAAAGGATTTAAAATGCTTATTCCTCTTTAAGCAATGGTAAGGAATAAAAAGTCATGTGATATTTAAAGACATATAGATATGTTGGAAATGTTTTCTCAAAGAAATGTTGCCAGGGATTAGACTTACTTCGAATGTAAATAACATACCCTATTCTGTTTAATAGCCTCCATGTCAATGTGCCATCTCCTAAAAAACGGCTGAACAATTCCTTTTATCGTCGATGGTTTATTTGTGCATTGTTCGATGCTAAACCAACATCGGTAGTGTTGCGCATATATGACGTATTAGTCTTCACGGGGATTGTTGAATTATAGCGGCAGGAAGGGACGAACGTAGCTCTCGATTATACAATAATGAAAGCAATTACGTGAATGACGCCGCCATTTCCGCTGTTGAATTAGAACCGAACCACGAATCATTCATGAAATAAGATTTTTATAACCTTTAAAGATGATTCAGGAAACAGTATAGTTTCCAAACGTGACATATTGCCTATCAGCGTAACACAAACGTTTATGGAAAATATTTGTTCACCTTGTTTTATTTGAGAAATACTTCACCTAACATTCACATAGATTTTTTCGCAGAATGCACACCAGTAATCATTGAGGCCATGTATGTATTATGCGCATTATGGATTTCAGACGTCATGCCGTGCCATGTAAATAAAGTTTTGGGCAATGGCAGAAGGTCGTAGTCATTCACTGTGAAATCGGCATGTGGAAAACCCCTCCATTGGATTCTAACTAACTCTGTTTTTCGAAGCTGGCTATGGCATTTTGGGTGTTAGATACTGCAAGTTGTAGAGTAATATGATATATGAGATATTGTTAATGCTACGTCATTGACAGCTGACGAACGGCAACTTTGATAAGCACGTGGAATGATTCTGTCTTCAAAATGATATCCACAAAACCTCATCGCACCCATAGTTACAGCCAATTCATCTATAACTTCGCTTTAAAACAGCGATCCTGCTGGCAAATTGTACGTTAATTGAACAACCAAAAGAAACGTTATCATAACTACACATTGAATATGAATTCTACGACCTAGTGCAGCGTAATAATAGTAATCAAGCTTCAAACAATTTACGTGTATGCAGCAATTAATGTTTATGTTACACGTTAAATATATACTTGTTATTCACCTTAAAATTTAAAACAAATGAATGTGGCTTTTCTGGGTGCATTGCTTATGGCAAGGTTTTTTCCGATAAATGACACATATTTCCTAATTTAAGCCCGTCAATAGCTTTCATCACATTTATGAAAGTGGCTGTACCAACCGAGATGGCTTTTGATGTTCTATAACGAGCCTGTAACGACCGATCAGAATGTTAATAACGGCTATATCACGCAGTATATGATGATAATTGCAATTGTTAGTTACAAAGCAGATCGCAGTTAGCAGCTGCCTCCGAGCTGATGAAGTATTCTTAAAATATGCCGAACCCCGAAACGTTCGATCCAAAGTAAAATAATCCATTTATCCAAATTGTTTTTATCTGCTGTCAGATGATGTGGATATATTATTCATGATTACGCAATCGCCGTGATTTGTTTTAAACATAAGCAGCGGTATATCATCGTACATAATGTCCACGTACAGAGGTTTTCCAGTAATGCTCATTTATCTTCTCCCCGCAGTATCCTTTTTCAAGGTTGCAAACATGAACTAACCCGCAAATATATATGCAAAATTATATATAATTATATACATAATATATATATATATATATATATATATGTATATATATATATATATATATATATATATATATATATATATATATATATATATCATATATATTCATATATATAATGTGTATATATATGTATTTATATATATACATATATATATAAATGTGTATATATATATGTATATATACATATATATGTATCCTATATATATATATATATATATGTATATATATGTGTATATACATATATATACTTATGTGTATATACATATATATATATATATATGTATACGTATATAGGTTTACAATTTTAGTACATATAATGTGCGCATTGCCTATGAATATTCAATTAAATATCTACCGTTAATAAATAAGCATAGGTCCCGTTCAATCAATAGCGAGTAACTAAATCCAACGCAGTGATCTACCGATTTAGGTATGCACGATGTACGACCACCGTGGCTTAGCGAATCATCAAGTTCGACGTAACTTAGTAGTAAGGGAAAATATGCTTGCCACCTTTTGTTAGAACACTCCAGACTATGGCACATCCGAGTACGCAGCTGCAAACGATTTCTTGTTGTTCAACGATGGAAGATGCGGCTGAATATACAAAGATACAATTATGTGTAAATGTATACCATGATAAACATGCAATTCTAAGGCCAAATATGCTGAAAAAAGCTAATGCCTGGATGAATTAAATGCAGTTATCGGGTTAAGTCAGCACGTATTGGCGATATAATGTTATATTTTTCTTCAGCATAAGAAGTTTGCGAATAAAGCAAATTGGATCTTTTTACTCCAGTTTACAATAAGTAGTGAATAATTAATGAGCTAACGGCAATTTCGATATATGAGCTCTGGTGATCACAAAATAGGTGAATGCTGTTTCTGGATTAAGGTAAAACCATGGGTATATTTTGTTGATTATGCTACGTTGACTATTGTAGTGATATATGTACCTCTTCGGGCCGTGTTTTTGATCGGGGATGACGTGGGGACCCTTTTCCTAATGACGTGGGGACCCTTTGGGGCCCCTCAATGTGGAGGCATTGATTTTTTTGGGGGGTGGGGATTGTGCAATATATTTTTCGCTGACGGATCGCTTCCGGATTCGGTGTGCAATATCTTGGTGACATCATTTTCGACGGATCTATTTTTGGAAGGTGTTGTGCGCTATTTTGGGATGATGCGGTAAGTTATTTATTGAAAAGGTTTAGAAAGTGTTGAAGATATGATAATAGTAACTTTGTGAGGGATCTTTGAAAGGAGCTTTCAATTGGCTATTAAAAGTTGGTGGTGGGTTGTTAGCTTGGCGTGACAAGGGTAGTGTTGTTGTTAGATTGGTGCGAGTTTTCACCTGTTTCCCTTAATATGAAGATGGTCGTTATTGGCTGGGTTTTGTAAGTAGCTATTAACTTCCTCTATCCCAGGTAATGAGGTGATATATTGAATCATATATCAGCTCTGGGTGATTTCGTAATCTCCTCAGATATTTCATCATCATTTGCTGACCTTTGCTAAATTAAGTAATACCTCATGTCAATACATTGGGGTGTATATAAACTCGAGCGTGTGTTCTCATTTGATTATTCACCATGGCGGGCAAACCACAACTGGAGGCATTCAATTATGTGAGCAAACGCACTAGACTGATGAGCGATGCCGACTTGTTAAAAGCGGTGGAACAAATCGAGATGGAAAGCAGTGAGTATGATTTTACGTCATACATGCATGACAGTTTTTTGCTATGCATGTGTGTTTAAGTGTTGACGGGAGACGAAGATATATTACACGCCGCCATGGACGTTTATGCAAATGAACAGGCCAATACAGCGCTGGGTTCTTTAAACAACGTTCAACACACCGCGACACAAACTGGAGCTGGAGCTGTAGTCTACAGAGCCAAGGGTAGGTCTATTACAGGGTAGAATTGAGGAATGACGTAACGGAAAGCTTTATGACATTGGGTGATATTTATATTGACAGATTATTGATGATTATGTCGACAGAAGCTGTGTTGGCTGCTAATGAAAGAGCTATTTGGACTCATATGCGATTAGGAAAGCCAACCTCAACCAGAAACTATTTGAGGAATGCGATTCAGCCTTTAAAATCAATGGTAGTTATGGATTCTTATTACGCCACAAAGAAACATGCATTTGCGCTATTTTCACTCGTCATTAAACAACAATCGAATGTTACCTACACCTCTGGTTGTACGGAATGCCGACGATTTTGAAAGGGGTATGCATGGATTAACACAAACAGACATCTTGACCTACGCCCAGAATCAACGACCTGACTCGAAATGGAGTGTGGAGGCAGTGACAAATTTGACCGTCTTTGTGAACCCAATCGAAGCTCACGTGATCGGCTACCCACCACCTGTTATGCCAGAACACCTGAACACAAACGGAGCCATCAACTTGTTTAAGCGAATTCGAAACATGGATGAACCATATCAGGACCGATTGTGCTATTCAGGGCCCCGGCCTTGCACTGGGAAGCAAATCAAAGGGTCTAGAGAAAGCAGCAAAAACATTGTTTAAGACTGCTTACCAAAAACAAAAGAAAAAAACATTTGCGGGTGTTCCTCTTGAGGACATCGAAAGACTAGCAAATCAATTCAAAGTGAACGTCACAGTGTACAGGCTAGATGAGAATCGAGTAAGTGTTTCATTTAGTGATTAAACAGAAGTAATACAAGAAACGATGTAATCATTTGATATCGAAATAGAAATATGAGAAACGGGATGTGATCGTTTTGTTATATGTGTTTTAGGTAGCTACTTTGATCAAGCGAACGCGTACAAAATTCGCCGCGACCTTGAAATTGAACCTGCACGAAAATCACTTTAGTTACATAAAAAACTTTGACCTTTAAGCAAATCATATATTTGTGGTACCTGTCAGAAGCTGTGGAAAAGTGAGAAAAAACTACATAGCTACGAAAACAAATGTACTGTGGAAACAAAATACAAGTACCCAGGCAGTGTTTTTCATTTACCGCCCACTATCTTTGAAGCGTTACGGGATGAAGGAAAATAGAATAGAAATAGAAGAAGGTATTTACCCTTACCGAGCCACCTATGATTTTGAAAGTTATTTTGGAGAAGACAACCTACCCATCAATTCACCCAAAGTCACCTTGGGGCCAAAAACACGTGCCGTTATCATTGAGTGTATGCAGTAATGTACCAGATTATACAGAACCAAAATGCTTTGTAATGGAACGAAACGCGCAAGCATTGATTGACAGGATGATGATGTACATAGATGAGATATCAAACGCCGCCTATCTACTGATGCTTGCTCAATACAAAGCTACCCTAACCCAGTTTCAAGAGAAAATCGATGAAGCCCATCAATGGGATCCGGGCGCCAAGGTAGAACACCGTTGCAGATATTACAGAGCAAATTTGACAACTATTTATACGTATTACTGTTAGTCGGATTTAACTCACCAAATTATGACCTCAACGTTGTGAAAATACCGTGGACAACTTACCTGCAAGAACACTCATCAATCAAGTATACCATTAAACGAAAATAACTCTTTCATGTGCATTGAAATGGACCGTGTACGGTTTTTGGATATCACTAACTTTATTGCACCTGGATGTACACACGACAAATCCCTACGAACCTTTCAATGTGAACAGAAAAAGGGATATTTCATGTATGAATGGGTGACACTCAATTGTTTGAACAGTACAGAATTACCACCCCATGCAGCTTTTTACAGTGCGTTAAAACAAGAAAACATTACAGCTGTTCAATACGCTGAATGTCAAAAAGCGTGGGAAGCAGGTCATATGCAGACTTTTAAAGACGTTTTGATATATTACACAACAATTTTGATGTCGAAACTTTTCTGGGAGCCATAGATACAGAGTCGTTTTTACTATGAGAGAGGTATAGATATGTTGAAGGATGGAATATAAGTACCTGGATTAACCATGCGATATTTGTTTCAAGACTTGGAAGAATATTTTACCTTACTAGACAAACAAAACACGACATTTATTGGTTGATACAACACCGACTAAACAGAGGGGGAAAAAAGGATAGGAGCCCGGCGACTACACGTAGATGGTTGGTGCAAAGAAACTCAAAGAGTGTATCAGTTTCATGGATGTGTATGGCATGGTTGTCCGTGTCTGAAATTTACCCATAGCCCCATCAATGGTAAACTAATGAGTGACTTATGTGCCGAAACAGAAAGAAATACTCAGTATTTGAGAGGGTTAGGTTATAATATCGTAGCTGAGAGGGGATGTGAATGGGTGAAAAAACGGAAAACAGACCCTCACATCAAAGCGTTCATGTGTAGTCGACCTCCACCACCACGAGACCACTTTGACCGAAAAACAGCTCAAAGCCAATATACGTGACGGAACCTTTTTTGGAATGGCTGAAGTAGGATATACACTACCAGAAACTCTTAAAGACTATTTTAGGGAAATGACCCCTATATTCAAAAACATTGAACTGACACGAGATGAAATCGGACCCTTTATGTGAGACTTTGCCGAACAACGGGACATTATGAAAGTGAGTAAACAAGGGTGACAATAAAAAGGGAGTGAGGATCATAAGGAATTTAGTTGCGATCGTTATGATGTCATAACGATTTTTATTATTTATTTTCATATAGATGGAATGATGGTTGTTGATAGGGAGCAACAAAGGTGTGAAAATATTGCTTGCTAGCCCACTACTGAAATGGTACTTGGAACATGGTCTGGTGATCACAAAGATATCCCAAACACTGGAGTATGAACCCACAGCCTGTTTCAAACGATTTGCCGAGACCGTTCAGACACCAGGTATGTACGAATACAGGAATGTAGTTATATGTTATACTCTTGTTGTATTTTGTTTATTTTTTTTATAATGTTCTTGTTTGTGTGTAGACATGGGGGTGATGTCGACCCAAGTCAGACCGTTATAGCCGAAACTTTAAAGCTACTTGGTTATTCAGCATATGGTAAATATACTAAAACGTATTATTTTCAAATTGTTATTTTCAAGTTTATTTCAAATTTGTTATTTAAAAAAAAAAAAAAATACCCGTCAAGAGGTTATGTGTTTGTATATGTTTGCAGGTAAATGTGTCACGGATAAAACTAAACACTGTGATGTCAGATACGTCTACAACCGAGGGGGTCAGCAATTGATCAACGACAAAAGATTCAGAGCCTTAAACGAATTAACCCCCAACCTGTTTGAATTCGACATGGCCAAAACCACCATTCATTGATCTCAACTTACCCCAACAAATACGCAAAATTAAGAATGCTTGAATTTTACTATGATTTTATTGACAAGTATGTCGCGAGATCTGATTTTGCCTATGTGCAGATGGACACTGATAGTAGTTATATTGCCCTTAGTAGTACTCATCTAACGGATGCCATCAAACCCAACATGAAAGAACAATTTTACCGAGATTACCCTCAGTGGTTGCCAGCTGTAGCGAGTGATGATCACACCAAAGACTTAATACAGTGTAAAACGAATGGAACCCCGAACCTCAAACGTGCTGTGTGACACGCCAAAAAATATGATAAACGTACTCCGGGGTTATTTAAAGAGGAGTGGAGTATAGATGGTTTTTTTCGGACTGTGCAGTAAAACTTATTACTGTTATGGAAATACGGATAAAGCCTCGTGTAAAGGACTCAATAAACGTCAATATGAACTGAACAAGGTGAAATATATGATTTTGCTGACAGAGCAAAAATCGGGTCGGGTGTGAACCATGGCTTTTGCGTTAACAACAACACAATGTATTCATTTATGCAAATTGGAGATGGATTAAGTTATTTTTACCCCAAAAGAATTGTAAGTGCAGATGGTATAAGCACTAAACCATTAGATGTGGGATAAGTTAATATGCTATTTAAGAAATTGATATGTGTTATTATGTAATAAATTGAAGTTAAGGTATTATGTAATGAATGGATGTGCGCATTGTAAGAAATCAATGATTTAAATGATGTGTAAGAAACTAAGAATAAAAAACACCACAATCGTATATTTTCAACACGCGTTGTTTATTTGCCTTTAATTAAGCATGTCATCAGCTTATCAATAATAAAATTGAATAATTGTCGGTAAATACATCCAGCAATTGATTCAAACTATTCCACGACATCGTCTCTTAAAGTTATACAAACAATTAAGTCCCCAAGTATTGGAATTTAAGTCTTGTAATGTCTTAGAATTTTAAGTCACACAATGCTTGTCCAAGTACTTCGCAAATACGTTATGTATGGGAGGCAGTCCATAAGAATCAAAATATTCGTCACTTCCATTATGATCAATGAAAATAGCAACCCAGTGCTCGCATTTTTTGGAAGCGGGATCGGGGTTACAAACAAAACTGCTGGGGTAATTGACATGGCGGGGTAATTTATTCCGCACGGTAGCTCGAGTGAAAGTGACTTTTTGTAAGAACTCGTGTAATTGCCTGGTGTCCATTGTTAGGCAGCGTTATCAAACAGGACGTTACGGTTTCGGTCAATTTGAATCATATTTTCAAATTCGGCGTACACAATGACATTAATGGTACGTTCTAGGGCCGTTCCAAAACGCATTTCCAAACGCACGTTTCCTTGTTTCAACAAATTAAAATGAGTGACGCTTTCAGCCAGGTCGGGGGTCAGATCGAAAGCGAATAGTGTATAGCGATTGGGATCATCTCTCCAACTTATGCCATTGCCTTCGTCTTGGTAGAGTTGTCCAGTGCTAATGAATGAATTAGCATAACTGCGGGTGTATATATGGTGATTGAAATCGGGTTGTAAGGGTTTTGTGGGTACTTGTTGTCCATCAACATACAAAGCTAAAAATGTGAGGTTGTTATGCTTAAAGTTGAAGGGGTTCACCTTTGAACGCCCTATTATCAACACTTCCGACTACAATTCGTTTGGGTAACTGTCCCCAAAATAATTTTTTTTGATTGATCGTCATAGCTCCTTGAGATGCAGAAAACACTTTGATTTCTATGCGTCTTATAGTGTATTTAGCTGGGCTTTGCTCTAAAGCCTTTATGTGGGCTAGTTGCATGGTGGGGTTCAGCTTTATTTTGCGTACGAATAAGGTCACGGATTGCAGGACTATTTTAGGGGCAAACCCATCTGCAGTATTTGCCATAAGGGCAAAGGTGTCACTGCTGCGTACTAATCGCAATTTCAAATCCACGCCGTTTAATAAATAGCGTTCTTGACAAAATATATCTAAATGACCCGTCAAACAATATATCTAAATGTAATTTAGTACAGTCTCCATGTGTCTTTGTACCATAAACTAGACTGAGAGTTTTGGGTTCCCCATCCAATTTTTACCGGATACTTTGGCATTTTTCACTTGTAAATACGTGTCGTTCTGATCGATATAATCACCACCTGAACCACTGATGTGGAATTCGACTGGACTCGAACCTAGAGCAGCTACCGAATGGAATTCCATCCACAATCAGTGCTTTGAGTTGGGGGAATCGAAAATAGGTCTAATTCACTTTTGACACAGGGACAAGATTTGGGGTGTACCAGTGCCATGATCTAACCAAACATATCCTTTGACAACCTCTGAGTTGTTCCACGTCGACGGCGTGAACTACTGCTCCTACCTTGTGCAAGTCGTTTTTTAGAGGCTGTTGGTTGGCGACGCGGTTGTTTGGATTTAACTATTTGATTGAACACATCTTCTCCGGTTTGTAACATTCGTTTCTTAGCCGACTGTTTCAGAGACTTCCCTCCCAACAAATCTCCAACCACCCTCACTCCTGTTTTCAAGGCGTGTTTTTAACGACAGGTAAAACTTTTTGAACCAGCGGTAACACCATTTTAGCCAGACCACCAACCGCATTACAAAGGTCATGTCCACGCTGACTCCTGGCACTGGAAAACACGGGGAGCCCTCCACCCGCTTGGTTCAGATAATACGGGGTGTAAATATCAGCCATGGTTTTCAAAATATAGCTTTCTTGGTTTTACAGAAATGTAACGTCACTGTCACTTTACCAGATTCGAATGGGATGGATCGACCAGTGTCATCTCTTATATCGATTTCTATAGTAGAAAAAAATCTTGCTGGCTATCGGGTAATAAAATATCTTTTATATGTGAGGTTGATCAACTGCCCGTGACGATCGTGATTGATTGGAATAATACGCAGAAGCCGAACCACGGTGTTTCCTACCACCTGAGCTTCGATGAGATTACAATAGACATAAAGTCCGTACAAACCTCGATCAGGGTCAACAATGTGCTGACCGACTTGACTATTCTCAAAAATCCTCTTGGACGCAACACCTCGTCCATGTTAAATACAACTGACTCATTATCTAGGGTCGTAGTTGTTGTCTGTCATGTTCATTTTGCTCCTTTAACTTGGCTGCTAAAACTTCTATCAACGACCCGGTCGTCACGAGCCACGCGATCTAAGGCGACAAACCCCTCATTCCCTGTAACATTGTACCACGTGTAAGGGTACTGAATTTCCGCTAATTCCACTTCCCAAGCCCCTTCCAGCTGTATAGCTTTGGGGAGTCGAGTAAAGTAACGTGTCAACGTGTTGTTGGGGTGATAATTCATTGAACTGTTGGAAGGTAGGGTAAGAAAGAAACTTATGATGGTGATGATGTACCCTAACCTACCGGTAGATAAACACTGGTGTTATGTTTGGCAAAATAACGCCACATTTTAGTTTTTAACGTACGATTAAACCGCTCGACTGTGCTAGCTTTGGTTTCTTCGTTATGGGTGGTGAAAAGCAAATCCCCTGTTGCTTAAGAAATGTCTGAAATCTACGATTGATAAATTCTCCACCCTTATCAGTCTGTAAACACAGGGGCTTTCCTCCCTTGTTTTAATATAATCTCGAAGGCTCGAACTGTCTCCTGTTTTATTTTTTTGTGGTATCACCCACGCATATTTCGAGAATACATCGATACAGGTCAAGAGAAATTTCATGTCTTGGTTCTGTTTGGCTAAGCGGGCTATATCCACTAAATCTGCTTGCCATTGATGGTCAATCCCCCCTACTATGACCCGTCGTCTTCCAGGTCGGTTTATATAATGTATAAGCATCTTGTTCACCCAACCATTGTCTGACTGCCTTTGTTTTGGATTTCATAGCTCTGACCAATGGCTGCACCTCTCCATACGTGGTCGGTGCATCTGGGTCCTTGCTGTTCTCCTCTGCCATCCTGAATGAAACATAAATATGTCCTGTTCGCTTATTTATCCCCCTGATCGAGCTGATGTAAGGGTTTTATCATGATCACGTGATGAATTAATTTAGCTGATGCAAGTGGTTTTTCATGATCACTTGATGAATTAATTTAGCTGATGTAAGGGGTTTTTCATGGTCACGTGACACATTTATTTCGGACCCGCTAAATCACATGGTATCGCACACACACCTGGGTTGTGGGGTTCTTTGAGCATGGAAGTTAAGCTTTCCGATTATGTCACAACCTTTCTCTGTTTTGTAGTACCTGTTGTTTTTCTTAATTTTTGAATGTGAATGTAGAGCTTATAATTACAGTGATATTTCAAGTGTTGGGTCAAATGCGCCTTCGTAATAAACCCACATTGACACAAAGGGCATCAACACGTTCGAGGGCGTCCGCCATCCACAGCCGAACTTGTTCCTCAGGTTCTGCCATCAAACACAGATTTTGTTGTAGCTGGCTCGGGTGGTCGATCTGACATCTGTGGCATTTTTTCTGTCATTAGGGTTTCTATTAAATCGACCAGGGTGTCTGTGTACAGCACCGTCAGATATTCCTCCATTTATTTCGCTCTCTCCACGTGGGTTCCCTAGAGCTGTTTTAATTCGTCCCACGCTTCTACAAGCATATGCCACGAGTAACCGTCCATTCGCATTGTCACGTGACCCTTCTTGATCAGCACCATAGGGACCGTGTATCGTACATTCATCGTCACATTGGTACCAATTGAGACCTCGACACGACTCTCGTCTCCTGCTTCTACCTGTTTCAAAGTTTCTGTGACAGCAGCTTTTTCGTAACCACAGTCCAATACACAGTTCATCCCCAACTCTATGTGGCATTTCATGAAATTGTTTTTCAAAAACACTACATCTTTATTCCAAACCAATATCGAATACTGGAGTGTATAGTGGCTTCACTTCCTCCATCTCGATTTGTTCCACCGCTTTTAACAAGTCGGTATTGCTCATCCGTCTGCCAGCCATGCTGAATGATCAACTGAGACCACACGCTCGAGTTTATATACACCCCATTGTATTGACATGAGGTATTACTTAATTTAGCAAAGGTCAGCAAACGATGATGAAATATCTGAGGAGATTGTGAAATCACCCAGAGCTGATATACGCTTGAGTAATCTTAAGTGCTTTCGCCATATCTGAAGAGATTGTGAAATCACCCAGAGCTGATATACTCTAGAGTAATGTTTAGCACTTTGGAGATGCAGCTCACAATGACTCAAATGGTTTGACACGAGCCGTTACCTAATGACCATAGAAGCGCATCTTGAATTCGACAATAAGTAAATCACAATACCCAATTGTGTAATTATACCACAGATTCATCCGGTGAGATTAATAACACTAACACTAGTATAAAATTTATATATATTTATTTATAACTAATTAACGAGTCTTTTATCTTCATCCTACAAACAAAACAAATTATTATCTATTTTGTTTTAATCTCTACGAATAAACAAAAACAAAACAAAATTCAAAAGAATCTTAAACAATTTTTTTGGGTACTCACGTTAATCATAATAGATGCTTAGGTTCACTGCACACAAAGACATTTATACTTACAACAGATACAAAAGTCAACGAATCTATACTACGATGTAGTTTTAAGCGAATACTCACAGTAGGGTAAGCTGTTATGAGGCACCCTGCCTTCATAATTACTTTCACCCACTTGGTTGGGCTGAAACATATCCGGGATACTCCCCTGTAACTCCTACAACGGAAGGGAAAAGTTTAAAAAATACTTTTTTACTTCAATCCCACTGCTCCTCTAAATCTGTGGTTTTTTTGGGCAGTTCTATCAGTTCCAGATAATTTGAAAAGTAAAATTTCGACTTTGCAGGATCAGATGAAATATAGTGGTTTTTGTATATGTGTTCCATGGTTGTTATTCGGAAATATTTCCAGATGAAAACTATTTTGAAGTAAAGTTACCATCCGCTATTTGTAACCCATAACTCCACCCCAATTTTGAGAAATATCCAATCATCAAGTTTTAACCTACCTGCAGGTTATATTCTCAATGAGAGTTACAACACACTTCCTTCAAAGTAAAATGTATTCAATATTTAATGAAGATTCAATATATCACCTCATTACCTGGGATAGAGGAAGTTATTAGCTAATTACAAACCCCGTTCAATAAAGACCATCTTTATAATCAGCGAAACAGGTGAAAACTCACACCAATTTAACAACAACATTACCCTTGTCACGCCAAGCAAACACCCCACCACCAACTTTTAATAGCCAATTACAAACTCCTTTCAAAGATCCCTCACAAAGTCATCATTATCATGTCTTCAACATTTTCTAAACCTTTTCAATAAACAACTTACCGCACCATCCCAAAATAGCGCACAACACCTTCCCAAAATAGATCCGTCGAAATGATGTCACCAAAATATCGCACACCGAATCCGGAAGCGATCCGTCAGCGAAAAATATATTGCACAATCCCCCCCAAAATCAACGCCTCCGCATTGAGGGGCCCCAAAGGGTCCCCACGTCATAATGAAAAGGGTCCCACGTCATCCCCGATCAAAAACACGGCCCGAAGAGGTACATATCACTACTGACTATTAGACGTCTAAGGGAACGTCGCTCAAATTTGACAACACATTTGTTGCCTTTAAGCTGCACACCGCGTGTTAGACGTTATTGACAGGGCAGCCCAAACATTGGTTGATATGACTATATGTCACTCTTGCATTCTGCATGGCTATCAACCGCCGAGTAGTATATAAGTGCTTTATAGACAGCGTTAAAGGCAGCATTATATATACATTGTTACATATCCGTTCTGTAGGTATTCGCGGGGTCGATTCGCATATAGAAACACATTTGTCATGCTGAAGGCGCTGGCCACGCCAATATAAGGTAAAACATTCACATCTTGTTGCATCAGAATATGGTGATAATACAAATGAAAAATGTGGTGCGCACTGATAAAATTCCCCATGGCATTCTTTCTAGCATCATGTCAGTTATGGAAGCGAGAAACATCATATGATCTCCTATTCCCGTAAAAAACACCAGTAATGCATATGGCTGTCAGTTGCGCTGCCATCGCATAAAAGCACTAGGGCTGGTCAAGACTAGATAGTTAGTTGATCAACAATTCCCATGACTTGATTGGATTTGAGCTGTACATAAGTTATTATATTTGAACTGTTCAAACTGCGATTCAACGAAATAAACACACATGTATGCATGCATACACATATACATACATTCATGCATACATACATACAGACGTGCATACATACATACATACTTGGGTCACTTCAGCTACCTTCTTGTTACCCATTAGTTAGCTAATTAAATGCTCAAGTAAAATCATTCAGCAATAGAGGGCCAATCTAACAATATCGGGATTCCTTTGAATGTTTCTAATAAAAAACAGCAACATCCCATGCATAGTTCATTAATATATGTTTCAGTATAAAAAGGCTTTTATCCTTCTTTCTCCATGCTCATCATAGGAAGTACCAGTGCATGTAACCTCCACTAGTTAAGGGTGTACGATATCAGAAACATAAATGCAAATTTGTTCGTAGAAAATGGTTGCATATCCTATTTTCAATGAATCCGCTATTTGTGCTACGCAATGATCTGTCCTTGTTATGTCATGGTAATGTTCAAATTTTGAATGTAGTACAGATTTGAAATCAAAGGAGAATCTATGATTATTTCTGAAAACTATAAAGCAATCCGGATCTTTTCTCGCATGTTTGTTCCAACTCTTGAACAGAGTAGTTATGTCCGTGTGGCGTGCTTTTATTTAGATCAAATCCATAAAATCAAAATAAGCAACACGGCTAATATAATACTGATATTGCACATACCTGATACGTAACATTAAAAGCGTATCTTATTGGAAAAGTTATTATTGCCTTTCTCTGACAGTGAGCAGCCAAACGGATTTCTTTGAATAGCGACAATATCAATGTGCCACCTAGAATAAAGCCGTAAAATGATTCCGATTATTATCATATTTAGTACCAACATCTGCTATATTTCGCATATGCGAAGTATTTGCTGGTAATGTTTTTTGTGGATAGCTGACCATAGTTACAGGAAATAACAACCTTGACTGTCGATTATTCAATGAAATATGGATGTCGCCACCATTTCCAATGTTGTATTCACGAACCCTTCGGCGAATGTGAATAGCGGATTAATGATATTAATGAATCAATGATAGAATTTGTATGATGTCGTTTACTTTTTAAGAAAAACATGACTAAACAGGACATACTTCCTAAAAGGATAGTATGTTCGTTTATTTACAATAGTTTTTGCACTGACCTGCGTGGTATATTACCCAAAATATTGCGCTCACTAGATTGGACAACGTAGCAGATGTGGTGGAAAGGCGGAAAGTTAAGTCCGTGATTACATAACATGTAGCCAGGATACATATCTAACTTTCTGTTTATTTGTTTATTCCCAAGTTTCTACTAAAATGTTATTTATATTACCAACAAATTAATCAGGGGTTGTTTTTCACAAAATAGTAGGCATAATGCATAGACTTTCGTCGGTGTACAATTAGTGTGATTCGGTGAAACATTAGAAAAGTGACCAAATTGTGGCAAAACTACTGAACAAAGTCAATGAAATGAGTGCCTTGGTATGCGGATGTGACATTGATTTTTGTATTGCGTATTTCATTACAACTAAATATGTCCTGTCTCAGCTGGATGGGGTTTTCATTGACATGGTATATTTTCAAATATAAGGCTGGTCGCTAAGAGAAGCTTTATTAATTCACACGCGGAAGCATGTTACATGTGAGTCGGGGCGTATTATGATAAATCCCTACATGAGTAAGTTACCCATTAAGGGTATTATTTTCCTTATCCATAAAGATCCGGCAGAATATATATGCACCAATTTATTTTGATACCAGCGCCATCATTAGGACCTGTCTCTATAAATCATGATATAATTTCCATCGAGGTATTCCTCGCACACCTGAGCACACCGATGTTATCGATGAGGCATTGTAAAATAGCTAGAGGATATAAACGGGCCTGCATAAAGGGAAAAGGTAGTGTTTGAACACATAATATTCTATGTATCATTTTGCAGTGGTGATTACATCCTGAAGATAAGTAATAGGTCGACCAATATCATTATTGTTTTTAGTAAAACACGGCTTTTTTCCATGACCTTGACTTAATAGAGATAGGAGTACAGTACAAGTTTTATTTACATTTTGCTTTCGCTCTGTCATAAGGCACATGCTGAGCCTGATAAACAAGCATATACATGTTTTCTTATGGTTTGTTTTCTGTCGGTCTTATTAAGTAAATGGCAGTTAATTATAAATTGCGGGCTACTGCATCTTATAGCTAGGGTTTTGCCTTGGTTGAATTAAATATGGCAAATAACAACTGCTTCCTCTTGTAAATCATCCGGGTTTGCTTTACTAGCACGATAGCATTGTATAGACGTTAAGATCTAATTCAATCAATGCCCAACAAATACATTGCATGTCATTTGCTACAAACGAAATAATATAACGAACGAAAGTGATAGTCTTTTTGACCTTTAGTAAGTATTATTCACTGACCCACTGGTTAATACGATATATAAAGCGGATGAAAGACGCAATACATATTTGATTAAGCTTTATATAATCTAAACCACGCGTGAATGCTGTGATCTCTGAGTTTCCGTGATTGTACGTTGTTGAGTCACTTATGTTATCAGTTGGAACAATGGCGCAATTTCATACATTCCTTTCACGATGTAGCTGGGTAAAGGACTTTGGTTTTAAACAGCAATCAATAATTAGGACTTAGCAACCACCTACCGATGTAAAGGCTAGTGAGTGAAGGATATCTTGACACGTTGCAAAGCCAAAATGAACCTTAAAGGTCACAGGTATCATAGTATACCTTATGATGTGCATTACAATGTGGAACTAGTGAGAGTTCAATTAAACATGTCGCCACGCTAAAGAGCCTCCTTCACACTAGCTCCGGTCAAAGAGTATTATAAATACATACCGTTCTGATTCAACATATTCCGCGCGTCGACGAAAACGCGTTTCGGCTAATGTGCTCTATTCCGCATCTCGAAAATAACATATATAAAGAGCCTATACAACAAAAAGTCCTAACGCACCAAAAAAACACCACCACTCGACGCTATTCTTCAAGAAATGCCATCGATATATCATTTCTGACAAATCGCGATACGATGACCGCCATTTTGGAAAATATTGCGTCGCGTGATTTCCCGCGATTTCCCCCGGGGGGTGTTAGATGGGGGGGTGTTCTCACTATGTGGAGGTTAGTGGGGATGTGCCGCCAGTTTGGGTCGGTTTTGGGGCATTTTGGTATACTAATGGGTCGTTATTTTTTGCAGACAGGTATAGCAATGGGTCGGTTGTTTTGACAATGACCTGGTATACTAATAGGTACGTATTTTTTACAGCGAGTATAGCAATGGATATTTGTTTTGTGATGGGTATCCAATATGATGCTCAATATTGGGTGTTTGCTCAAGTCCCCTGGGTCAATGGTGGCCAGCCCTATCAGTCAGCGTGGTTGCGTTGTTTCAAAGACAAGTTTTATGACATGATAAGCAAACAGAAAGGTCTCCTTCTACGGTTTCCTGCAATATCGTCTACCTCACGGGCCGGATGTCCTGTGGCGCTTGTTGATAGCTTGCGGGCCCGAGTCACACATCTGATAATTTAGTGGCCTGTATATTTAATTAACTGCCTTGCCGTTTCAAACCAGAGCATTGTTGGGACTGACCACGGTATCATCAAAGTTTTTTTTTGGCAGCTGTGAAGCTTAATAAACGTACTTTTTCATTCTGAATCGTTAGTTTGGTATAAGGAAGGATGGGTCCCTTGCAGCTCCTCGAGAGGGTCTAGATATGATTTGGGATCATTAATTTTGGTATATGTATTGGCGACCCTTTTAAAAAAAATTGTACATGAATGGGTCTTTTTTCAGAGGATTTGGTATGTAAATGGTTTCCTTTTCTCACTTTGGCTTGGTATAGATATGGTCCTTTTCCAAGGAGAGAACCCCCCCGCCCCCGGGATTTCCCGCCGCCTCATCCGCATTACCTTAGCATTAGTCGTCGATGGGTCACGTCATTCTGAGCATGCGCAATGCACGTGGTATTGAACTTGAAAACAAACATGTTGCTGTGTTTTGGACTTTTTACCGCTTCCATATTGATCGAACTATAACTAATTACCATGGATGAAATCCCCCGCCGAAAAGGGATAAAATTGTCCGTGAACATCATTGCATTCTAAAACTCCATCACTTGGGTATGTTTGGGTTTGGTAGTTGTCTTAATCGATCTCAACATTTTTGCATTGCGTCGGCTCAAGAGAAAGTAAAACGTCTACTCAGACGTCTTGTAGGGCTACCTTCACACATGACAACAGGCCCCTCTCTAAGTGGGAGCCTAATTATCCCTTTCAGTTGGCCAACAAATTGGTTAACTGATTTATCAATGCTCTATGTGCAACAAGAGTGATTGTTCCATCAATTTATTTACTCTCCTTAGGTGTCTGAAATACCCGTAAATTTAGGTCATGGGCAAATACTAGTTAATTTGTGACTAACATCAGTACGTAGGTCAATTAATCAATAATTATTGCCTAGGAATGTACTCATTTACTCAAACACAGCACAGCAAATCTTTGAGTTACCAAAGCTATTTTAGGGGTTTATACCTTATGGCTATTAGATGTCATGGTATTCTTGATGCAACTGCCCTTGTGAGAGTCATTCATTGTGAAATTAATATGTAGCAAACCCGCCATAGTTTGACTCCTGGTTATTTATGACAGTTGAAACCACAAAGACGTTGTCAAAGTGATCACACCATTGGGGAAAGGGTCACATGGATACAGTACTGCTTATAGTCAGAGGTACAGGTGCAATGCTTAGCGGTATATTTTGTTGCGCATTCTGCCATTGCAATACCCGTCGCCGTAAGTGTCAGTGGTTATTGCGCCCTTTTACGCGATCTAAATACTGAAATGTCATTAAATTTGCAACATCACATTTTGCTCAATATTACCATCTGCATGATGTACCGTGGGTAGAAAACGCAGACGGGTCAATAGTCAAGAGACATAGCATCACAATGGCAAAAGTACCAATCGCACAAACAATCGTGTCATTGTTTTCGCCTGATTACGGAAATATAACCCAGAAGTACCTATTCTGTCTACGTATCAATTGTCAAAGGGCGCACTTTCGGATCAAATTCGGCATTAAAGATGAATCCGATCAGCACTACGATTAGCGCAAAATGGCTGCTGGTAATTTCGCTATTTCATCACTGTAGGAGCGCGACGAAGAGACATGGTATGGCACAGATCATTCGCAGACCATCGTTGCTTCGGCAGAGAAAATTTTGCCTTACAGATTTAAAACAAAAAAGAGCGATTCAGACGTCTTCAATGAAGAGAAAAAAAAGACACTGGCGATGTCACTGCTGCGTCTGGGTCTCACGCGGGTCATCCTGCCCAGGAAATAGGGCAGCTACAGAACAATGCTTGGTAAGCTATGTCTGATTCTGCTTGTGCACCAGTTCATCGTATATGTGTTGGCATGTAATGAAGTTAATCCATAAATTTCACCAACAAAATATGTAACCTCTTTTCCTAACAGTAGACTATACAACAGAGCTTTGCAGCAAATAACTCTTCCATATCAGACAGCAGACATGAGATATCACAAAGTTTTAATCTAACCCAAGTGGTTGCAAGGGTTCATGTTTACAAAGTTGTACCATGTAAATGTAAATGCTCCTCCACACGAATTGTAAACAAACTACAACTAATTTCGGACTAGCTGCTGTTGATAAATAGAAATGCACTTTTATTTAAAGTAGGCCTTTTTCAAAGTCTGATTACAATATTTTTAAAAGTTGATGTAGATTGATTCTGAGCTAGAACATATATAGGAGAGCTAACCGCAGCTGTTTTCTTATAGGATTTTCAGTTAGCCCATAAATGGATGTATAACTGGACTTAAGGAAGTGAAGATTATGGTATTATATTATCATTGTAGTCAGTGTTACATCAGAGTTTCTATGAATGTTGAGGCTAAAACATATTTGCCATACAATATGTCATCCTTTATTACATACATTAAGATTACCATCACTGCATCATGTTACAGGTGTTTATGTGTGTGGCTACTGTCAACCAATGGCAGATGTGGAAGAATCTGTGTGCTGTGTGGAGATTCCGCGAGTCATGACCTCTATAGAGAACAGCCCCATTCCCATTGGTTGCATAACCCAGCATCCTGGTTTCAGTCCAATCTGTTTGAAGCCTTGGGCCTTGCAAGTGGGATATTTCTCCAACAGACAACAACACGGGCACATGATGTACAAAGGTGATGGTTTTTTCTATTCTTTACACATAAATCTGAACGAAGGCTAGCAGTCATTATTTACAATTTCATTATACTTATTAAAACTGGTATGACAAAAAATATTTGAGCATGGATAAATCAACAATATCACATGGTTATTTTACAGGCGTTACAGGTATACTGCATACATACAGTTTGTTCGCTGGTGCTGGGGACATCTTGGACAAAAGATAAGAGTTCCGTTACCAGCATGCGCTGTTACAACAATACGAGATAACTTCCAAGCAACAGATTATCAAGGATTCCTCTACCCTCCACTCACCTAGGACTTGTCGTGATACATGCAGAACCTACTCTGGTGTGCTTCAATGGATTGTCGTGGATCTGGTCTCACCGCATCTGCACACATTGGAGGTGGTGCTTCTGTCTTGGGCAGGGTTGGCTCATAGCAAACCAGCAAGAACTCAGGCATCAGGCACTCAACATACTCTGAAACATCACCGGAATCAAGTCACTGCTTGCACACCAGACTGTTGCTTATAACCTTATATCTCCATGGTAATTGAATTTGTTGTTGTTTACATTTTATATATCAGTAAAAATATTCACCAAATGTTGCCTTTGTTGCTACTTAAACTTTGGGGTATCTTCGCTTGAAGACTGGATCCCCAGCTTTTGTTGTCGCCTGTTCTCTGATATCTGTGATACAATGAACCAATTTACGTACATACATATATTGGCATATCAGCACATGTAAACAAATTTAATGACTCGCAGATTTAAAAACAAACACCACCATGAAGGAGCACTGTAAAAAGCAAAATATTATATCATAAGAATGATACTTGCCTGGCAACCATACCGTCAACTTAACAAGATAATGGCCTATATTCAATACTAATACAACAAGAAAGTCATCGAGTCTCACCCTCTGCTTTTTCTCTCTTGATAAATACAGGTCTGCTATTCTTGGGCTGGGGTGGGAGGGGTTCACTTGCCTCACCATCCTTTCTTGCTTGCTTGACGGCAGAGGCCTTCGCTAAAACGATTAGGCACAGCATCTTGCTTCAAAACCCACTAACACCGTGGTATCCAACAAAGCTCTTCTCTAAGTTTTCGGTGCTCTTCTCTAAGTTTTTTCTTGTCCGCGCCCTGCTCAAAACATTCCTCGGAGAAATGAACCGAGCACACAAGCGAGTTCTTGCCCGGGCCCGGCCATTTGTCTCGCATCGTAGTACCTGGCCAGTCCATTGGTTTTTTCAAATCGTCCTTACCAGAAACTTGAACAAGCTCACGCCGTCCCCAACTGGTACGCGAGCAGCAACGCAATAACAATTAACCATCGTGTTCAGTCGACACAAGATGGCTGAAAACGATCAAAAATCCAAAAAATGAGAGACGAACTCCGACAATGTAAACAACGGGGAACTCCCAGCATCTCTGAGAACGGGCTTACTTTAATAACGTCACACGCTTAGTCTGACCTAGATAATGGCTGCCACAGCGTTTTGTCGAGGGCGCTAATTTGAACTGACATCTAAGAATGGAGATGATAAAGGCAGTGAAATACATCTGATAGAACTAGTCTATCTAGCATGCTGCAGTAAATAGAAACCAGGACATGACTCATCAAGTACCATAACATACGTGCTTATGGTTGCCCATCTTTGAAACAATCGTGAAACTAATGCGAAATGTTGAGATGTGTCCATTTTAACGAATGTCTTCGGCCTGTCTCGTCCATATATGGTTTGTTGTCATATGGTGAATCTCATTAGAACTGGATTGCGTGGTAACTGTGTATGCATTTCATAAGTGTTATGCGTTATTCGAAGGTGATTCTGATACCATGGCAACATGGCAGTAAACGGATTAAGCTTGCAAGTAATATATATATATATATATATATATATATATATATATATATATATATATATATTACTTGCAAGCTAAATCCGTATATATATATATTTATATATATATATATATTTTATATATATACACACACACACATATATATATATAGATATATAATATATATATATATATATATATATATGTATACATATATATATATATAGATATATATATATATATATATATATATATATATATATATATCTAGAGATATATATATATATATATATATATATATATATATATATATATATGTATATATATATGTGTAGACAAATATTAAGACCGACAGGCCAGGTGATTGCGACTGATGGGTTTCATCTACTACTTTTGACTTTGACCTTAGAGGATCATTGTTTGTACTGCAGTAGAACGCAGGCGTGCAAGCGACCCCATGTTCTGAAAACCCACGTAATGCTCCGCGCTTAGCTGTATAATGCATGATAAGCCGTATGATGAAGATTTTTCAAATCATTGTTGAAACCTGGAACCTTGAGCCACAATTAGCTACTCTATGATTGTTTTGTCAATTCATCCACTCGTACAAGGGTGTGACCAGTCCAATCATATGGTTCAGTATTTATGTCAATATTGCTATATGGAACATTTACCTCATATTTGTAGCTGGCTTTGATTAATGTCTCTTATTGATCGCTTTAAGTTATATAATGTATTGATATGCTGCCCTATCGATGACCTTCCTTCCGGTTGCAGATTCTCAATGTTAGTCATCCTTAGTAGGTAACTCGGCTGTAGGGTAAATATTGCGACAGTTAGTCACAAGGGAATGTCTCTTAACTTTCGCATTGATAACCGTTTTTCACATTCTTAGCTTTTTGTGTAATGTGCTTTTTGACATGAATGTTAATCCAGATCCTTCTCCAACGTGCATTAAATCACCGAGATAATGTTCAGTTGCCAGTATGTATTAGCTGATCATTGTTGCGATGTTTTATAAATTCCAACATATGATGCAAACTGATACGATTCCGCATTGCTTCAAAACCCGCTTACACCGTAGTATCCAACAAAGCTCTTCTCTAAGTTTCGGTGCCTGCTCAAAACATTCCTCGGTGAAATGAACCGAGCACACAAACGAGTTCTTGTCCGGGCCCGGGCATTTGTCTCGCGATCGTAGTACCTGGCCAGTCCATTGTTATTTCAAATCGTCCTTACCAGGAAACTTGAACAAGCTCACGCCGTCCCGGCTGGTACGCGAGCAGCCCCCAACACAACAACAATTAACCATCGTGTTCAGTCGGTCACAAGATGGCTGAACACGAAATAAAAATCCAAAAAACGAGAGACGAACTCCGACTATGTAAACAACGGGGAACTTCCTGCGTCTCTGAGAACGGGCTTACTTTAATAACGTCACACGCTTAGTCTGACCTAGATAATGGCTGCCACAGCGTTTTGTCGAGGGCGCTAATTTGAACTGACATCTAAGAATGGAGATGATAAAGGCAGTGAAATAAATCTGATAGAACTAGCCTATCTAGCATGCTGCAGTAAATAGAAACCAGGACATGACTCATCAAGTGCCATAACATACGTGCTTATGGTTGCCCATTTTTGAAACAATCGTGAAACTAATGCGAAATGTTGAGATGTGTCCATTTTAACGAATGTCTTCGGCCTGTCTCGTCTATATATGGTTTGTTGTCATATGGTGAATCTCGTTAGAACTGGACTGCGTGGTAACTGTGTATGCATTTCATAAGTGTTATGCGTTATTCGAAGGTGAATCTGATACCATGGCAACATGGCAGTAAACGGATCTAGCTTGCAAGTAATATATATATATGTGTATATATGTATATATATATATATATATATATATATATATATATATATATATATATATATAAATTGGCAAGCTAAATCCGTATATATATTTATATATATACACACATATATATAGATATATATATATATATATATATATATATATATATATATATATATATATATATATATATATATATATATATAAATATATATATATATATATATATATATATATATATATATATATATATATATATATATATATATATATAGATATATATATATCTGTGATCTCTCTCTCTCCGTCTCTCTCTCTCTCTCTCTCTCTCTCTCTCTCTCTCGGCGTCTCTCTCTCTCTCTCTCTCTCTCTCTATATATATTATAGTCTCTCTACCGTGTAGACAAATATTAAGACCGACAGGCCAGATGATTGCGACTGATGGGTTTCATCTTCTACTTTTGACTGTGACATTAGAGGATCATTGTTTGTACTGCAGTAGAATGCAGGCGTGCAAGCGACCCCATGTTCTGAAAACCCACGTAATGCTCCGCGCTTAGCTGTATAATGCATGATAAGCCGTGTGATGAAGATTTTTCAAATCATTGTTGAAACCTAGAACCTTGAGCCACAATTAGCTACTCTATGATTGTTTTGTCAATTCATCCACTCTTACAAGGGTGTGACCAGTCCAATCATATGGTTCAGTATTTATGTCAGTATTGCTATATGGAACATTTACCTCATATTTGTAGCTGGCTTTGATTAATGTCTCTTATTGATCGCTTTAAGTTATATAATGTATTGATATGCTGCCCTATCGATGACCTTCCTTCCGGTTGCAGATTCTTAATGTTAGTCATCCTTAGTAGGTAACTCGGCTGTAGGGTAAATATTGCGACAGTTAGTCACAAGGGAATGTCTCTTAACTTTCGCATTGATAACCGTTTTTTCACATTCTTAGCTTTTTGTGTAATGTGCTTTTTGACATGGATGTTAATCCAGATCCTTCTCCAACGTGCATTAAATCACCGAGATAATGTTCAGCTTGGCTTTTGAATGCTTCCATATATTTGTTGCCAGTATGTATTAGCTGATCATTGTTGCGATGTTTTATAAATTCCAACATATGATGCAAACTGATACGATTCCGCATTGCTTCCTTCTTCTTCCGCACCAGTAATGAAAGTTAGCACTAGCACAACATCACTTGTATGTGATGCTGCCAACATTTCTCTAGTGCAGCGATCACTGACGTTGCCATCATACAGCATCACTTGGTTTTGGAACACAACACGAGAACGTATGCTATGCCTTCAATATTTTTCTCCTACAGCGATCACTCATGTTGCTATCACAGGGCATCCCTTGTTTCTGGGGAAAACACAGGAATGTATGCAATGCTGGCGATACTTCTCTCATATAGCGATCACTAACGCCGCCATCACACAGCATCACTGGAGCTGGTCGCAATCAGATTGGTAGTCAACCTTTTCCGCCTGATAATGATGAATATTTGTATTGTGAACCGTATATTGAGTGACACTTACCACAAAATGTTGCACACAAGACTTCATGATGAAACTATGTACGTTGTGCCTTTTCCAAACACTGAGCGTTTTAAGAATAGCATTGTCTACGATGACATGTTGTGAAAGTATTCTGTTTATTCAGTCATGAGCATCATTTATATTTATGTCTGTGTAGTGAATTCATTGTGCATGTAGTGTTTTATTTCGGTGCAAACCGTTCAATGTACCTGTATAAATATGCTAATAAAATATCAAAAAAATGACCCACGTATTGATAATGACACCAAGGACGACACCGACTCTTTATATTGAGCGTAGTACATATATCGTTCTAAAACGGCAAAATGCATTTAACAACCGGTGTACAGTACATATATGTAGCCGCGCGTTGCTTGATTGCAGGTCAAGAGAGTATGTATTGTCATGTACATTGTATCCCCAATACTTTCACATCTCGTGTGGCGTTTGTTTGGCATGTTTGAAGATGCATATTTAGCTATAAATTGGATTTATTTTGTTGTGGATGTTTTTGATCGCGCTGTAGATAAAATGATGTGATCTTAATTGCACAGCTAGCTTTAAGCAATGAGGTCAAAAGACTGCATCCATGAACGGCGCGCAAATCGCACCAGCAAGAGGTTAAATGAATTGTATTACTCAATTAATCAAATGATGTCTGAGATTTAATCGCTTGTTAGTCTACTTAGTGTGATGAGCGAATTCATATCCTAAAAACTTCTGTCAATGTATTTTTAATTCAGCTCCTGGAAGCCTTTAATAGAATGCGGCCAAACATTCATGCCTCTTATAATTGTAGAAATGCGCAGACGTAAAATGGCGATACAGGAGGTTAGTTGTCTTTTACTCACCATCGTCATTCAATCTCTTGGTGATGCTGTCTCAGTATTCTTGAGTGTACCTGTACAGAGACTTTTCGACTATTTATTTTTATAATGATTGGGATACAGGCCGTTCTGGGCTGTCTAAAGCGTGTTTCAATACAAGCGTCGGCCATCCCTTCGTAAAAAGAGTAACGATTTATAGAACACCAAAATGCATTCTAGTTGGGTTAGCGTCTTTTTTAATACTAATATATATAGTTAGATTAGATTGATTTCATAACGTACATTATCTCTACACTTGGATAAAATACTATGGATTGAGAATATATGATATCGCAATCAGTGGGATTTATTCTTACGTAATATAACTGGCAATATTGTCTATGTTCATAGGTTTTCCATTCATTTGCATGTGTCACTTTGTTCAGGTGGCGGCCATGAAATACGTCCTATAATGTGATTGATTGGGTAAATGTATAATGGTACTGTAAAGCTTTTAATATATTGCCGTGCAAACTGCGGTTTAATGACATGAATTCATAGTGTTTTGCATGTTTCAGATGACAGTTAATCCATGCTGCTTTATCTTGTGTTTTTACGTAAGCCAAGTATCGAACATATTGCCCCAGAGAATTCGTTCCTTTTGCCATCATTGTTTTACTTACTCAATATATTTTAGCAATTGACAGAAGACCAACACTCATGATCATCATTCAAAAATAGCAGATAAATCGCTAGTTAAATAAGACGAGCACATCATAAAAATACTTGCAATAGGTCTTTCGTAATTTATGTCGCCATTCTATGGTTTAGGTCCTTGTATCCAATCAGTGTCTTTTAATCAGTGTCTTTTACTTAGGATGTGGATGAAAATTGCAGTATAACTTATCCTTTTTTTTCACAAAGGACCAGATCAATTATGCTGTCAGTTCGAAAGGATTTTTGCACTCTTAAGACCTACCATATATGAAGAAGTCATGCCGGGGTATTATCTTACATGGATACACCTCAAGGTGACGCATTAGTATAAGTGTTTTTATCAAAAGTAGGCAAAAATAAGCACGCATGTTATGGCATTGGATGGGTTTTGTCCTGGTATCGCAGTCATAAATGGGTTTTGTCCTGGTATCGCAGTTTAATACTTTCAATGGGGATTGAGGTGCACATCGCTTATAAAACGCTAAATTGGATCGCGCAGGACAAGACCAATTATGGTGTCCTCGTGTCTGATATCGGCGGACAACACATTCTCGAATGACCAGTTGGATTAGATCAATTTCATGACCTATATTATCTCTATACTTAGACGAAAGGCAGCATTTAATTTTGTGAATCTTGATGGGGATTCATAATTGCTGAAATTGCAATCAAAATGATTCTTTCTTACCTACGCCACGTCTACATGTCATAGTCACAATTGTCCAAGTTTCTTTTCGGCGTTATCATATTACCATGTTTTCTCTACCAAGTATCCCTTGCTTATGCTGCGGCCATAAACTAAGCCCTTTTAAGTAATTTTGAAAATGTATGCTGTTCAACAACTGTATTGTTTCGATAAATTGTCATACATCATATGCTGCGGAGCTGTTTTGTGTGTTGAAGGCGACCAAAAACGCAAACTGTTTTATCTTCTTTTTATGTGATGAGCGAATTCATATCCTAAAAACTTCTGTCAATGTATTTTTAATTCAGCTCCTGGAAGCCTTTAATAGAATGCGGCCAAACATTCATGCCTCTTATAATTGTAGAAATGCGCAGACGTAAAATGGCGATACAGGAGGTTAGTTGTCTTTTACTCACCATCGTCATTCAATCTCTTGGTGATGCTGTCTCAGTATTCTTGAGTGTACCTGTACAGAGACTTTTCGACTATTTATTTTTATAATGATTGGGATACAGGCCGTTCTGGGCTGTCTAAAGCGTGTTTCAATACAAGCGTCGGCCATCCCTTCGTAAAAAGAGTAACGATTTGTAGAACACCAAAATGCATTCTAGTTGGGTTAGCGTCTTTTTTAATACTAATATATATAGTTAGATTAGATTGATTTCATAACGTACATTATCTCTACACTTGGATAAAATACTATGGATTGAGAATATATGATATCGCAATCAGTGGGATTTATTCTTACGTAATATAACTGGCAATATTGTCTATGTTCATAGGTTTTCCATTCATTTGCATGTGTCACTTTGTTCAGGTGGCGGCCATGAAATACGTCCTATAATGTGATTGATTGGGTAAATGTATAATGGTACTGTAAAGCTTTTAATATATTGCCGTGCAAACTGCGGTTTAATGACATGAATTCATAGTGTTTTGCATGTTTCAGATGACAGTTAATCCATGCTGCTTTATCTTGTGTTTTTACGTAAGCCAAGTATCGAACATATTGCCCCAGAGAATTCGTTCCTTTTGCCATCATTGTTTTACTTACTCAATATATTTTAGCAATTGACAGAAGACCAACACTCATGATCATCATTCAAAAATAGCAGATAAATCGCTAGTTAAATAAGACGAGCACATCATAAAAATACTTGCAATAGGTCTTTCGTAATTTATGTCGCCATTCTATGGTTTAGGTCCTTGTATCCAATCAGTGTCTTTTAATCAGTGTCTTTTACTTAGGATGTGGATGAAAATTGCAGTATAACTTATCCTTTTTTTCACAAAGGACCAGATCAATTATGCTGTCAGTTCGAAAGGATTTTTGCACTCTTAAGATCTACCATATATGAAGAAGTCATGCCGGGGTATTATCTTACATGGATATACCTCAAGGTGACGCATTAGTATAAGTGTTTTATCAAAAGTAGGCAAAAATAAGCACGCATGTTATGGCATTGGATGGGTTTTGTCCTGGTATCGCAGTCATAAATGGGTTTTGTCCTGGTATCGCAGTTTAATACTTTCAATGGGGATTGAGGTGCACATCGCTTATAAAACGCTAAATTGGATCGCGCAGGACAAGACCAATTATGGTGTCCTCGTGTCTGATATCGGCGGACAACACATTCTCGAATGACCAGTTGGATTAGATCAATTTCATGACCTATATTATCTCTATACTTAGACGAAAGGCAGCATTTAATTTTGTGAATCTTGATGGGGATTCATAATTGCTGAAATTGCAATCAAAATGATTCTTTCTTACCTACGCCACGTCTACATGTCATAGTCACAATTGTCCAAGTTTCTTTTCGGCGTTATCATATTACCATGTTTTCTCTACCAAGTATCCCTTGCTTATGCTGCGGCCATAAACTAAGCCCTTTTAAGTAATTTTGAAAATGTATGCTGTTCAACAACTGTATTGTTTCGATAAATTGTCATACATCATATGCTGCGGAGCTGTTTTGTGTGTTGAAGGCGACCAAAAACGCAAACTGTTTTATCTTCTTTTTATGAGAAAGTCGAGTTTAAAAACACATCGACTATTCAGATTATCACTTCTTTTTGCTGGCGCTTTATGCTAAAATAAATATGTTTAGGTAATTGGCCGTAGCCGAACACTCGACGTTAATCTGGCATCAGCTGCATGTATTATGAACGACACTTTCGTTATCAATGTGGTTCCATTGGTGAATTAAAGTGCTGTAGAAGCCTCACTTGCACGTCCTATGATCTGGTGAATTAAATGCGGAATCAAAGTGAACTGGCGAAGCTAGGTTATCATGACATTACTGATGACATGATATGATATTGGTAAAGCTGCCATATAATTGACTTCAGTCTGCATGGTGGAATTCGCCACGCATACCATATGCGCACCTATAAGCCTTTTGCGCGCATATTGACACCCGGTTACTTCAGAATTCACCCTAATACTAGGACGAGGTCTTGAGACATTAACAATGCAGTCTACCTATTTCATTCGCACAACCGTCACTGCTTGGCACGTGCCATCTTGTTTAAGCTGATTTATGGTACTAAGCGACTCTTATTCATGGCTGACGTCCATTTTCTAGCAAGACATTTTCATTTCAATTGTATAAAATCCATATCTGGAAATATTTGATGAATGCAATGCATAATACCGGGACATTTGTTGCGACAACTGATCTCTAGATTCACAGTTTATCTATTTATTTTAATGTTTCAATGAAACATCATGATACGTAAAGCTCACCTATTTAGGTGAGCAAGAACATCTGGTGCATTAACCTGGATGATATTGTCGCACAAACAATACAAAGCAGCATGGAAGTCTGAGAGAAGCTGTGTTTAGGATATTGATGGCGGAGGCTGAATCGATTATTGTCAGGCCAGCAACCGTTAACTGGCATCCGTTAAGGTTTTGCAGTCATCAGGTGGCTAATCAAGGCCCAGCAAGCATTTTGAGATTAAGCTGCCTATATTGTAATCCACAGTAAATTAATATAGCTTTGCTGCTCACGATATAGAGACTACACTTTGTAGAGAGACCTTATTTGTCATCAGTCAGTATGGCTTGTGTCATTTTTTTATCATAGAATTTGCCCGTTAACTAGATTTCGACTGGTTCAAACCTAACAAATGAGCTACAAATGGACATGTTCAATATTGTATGCCTTTACATTGGGCACCACTGTTCAACAAACATAGTAGCATTAGTAGTAGTACAGACGTAATATTAACAGAGCTTATCACCACATTTTTATTTTGATCACTGTCCATGATCAAGGCTTTCATTCCAATTAATAACTCAGTTAATCGATATTCATAGACACTTACACATATTATATTATAATGTTCAATACTAATTTTTACGGCTGAAATTTGCATATTGGAGTATTGCTTTGTAAGCTGAACGAAGGCGTCCTGAGAGATTGTTTTTTCAATGGCACCAACGGTGTTGCATGCATGACAGGATATACAAACATCTGCCAGTTTTATGGGTATCTATTCATAGTTTTTTTCAGCAGCCATGTCCAATTTAAATATACTAGCCGAGAAAATATGATTACTGTTAGTTGATTTGAATCACAACGAGCAAAATGCATAGAACCTAATACCTCCGTTAAGTTTTGTGATTTGCGTATAATCAAGCATTATTCCACACAATCGCTAAACAAAATATCGTGTCATTGAACAGAGCATTGGCAAACATATGCGTAAGATGTTGATATAATATTGACTTGTACTCGCAAATGTGCCACTATCTATATCCAGAACAAAGGCACAACTGATCTGTAGAAGAAGTGTTGTACTAGGTAAACACAGAAGAAGGAAGCGTCAAACAACCCTAGATATGCAGAAAATAAACAAAAAGATAGTTTCAGCCTAATGTTTGGCATTTGTAGGTAAGTAAGGAAAGCATCAACTGTATTGTAAAAATAAGCGTCATATAATTCGCTATAAGCAGACGTCAGAGCCAAATAAAGAATTCTAATATGTGAATTTCGTATTATTGTCAGACAAGTCGTCTTATGAACGATAATTTGCTTGATGCAAATAGATTGGCAACTATTGGTTTTTTTAACTTAAAACTTTCATCAAGCAGCTTATTCGATATTTTGAAATGCATTTAGCTTGTTTGGTTGATGAAAATACCAACCCCTTAATTTCGTGTAGATTTATCGTGGCATTAATCTATGGTTTTTCCGCGTAATCAATTATATACCCTGACACATAGAATGTACTATTCACCATTTGACTTTCTTAGCACCAACTTACTGATGCACAAGAAAAATCAACAGTAAATTGTGCATTGAAAATACACGCATCGTGCACGTGACTGTCATAATGAGAAACCATAGAGAAAAGCGACGCTGTGACACATCCTCTTATTGGACCAATTACTTCTATCAACGCGTACGACTCGCTCTAAAGTAATTAGGCCAGCATGATGCAATAACGTGTAGCAGTCATTCAGATCAACCCATCCACGAAATGGGCTGCAAATGGCAGTTGATTGTGTCTAAGTAATTCTGGTAGCGTATACTGCAGCATCAGCCTCAATTACCTTACACGCAGCCTCATGCAATGGTGTTAGGAGAATCGAAACGGCATGATGTGTAATTCGAGTTGTGTAATTCGAGCTGTGTAACTTGGTTTACATAGCTTAAGGTTAGTTGAACACACAACATATAAGAGTTGCTATTTTTTTACTTAATATTTGCATGGAAAAATTTATGACGAAAATATGTTTTCAGAATTCATAGAGCCTCCCTTCTAAATTATAAACATATATGTCGGACCCTCTTGGCAATTGCACTTAAATGAGATTGCCCGCACCCCCATCACTGTTGCATTGACGTGTGCATTTGTGCGTAAGTAAGCCGTTGTCTACAAATTACATGGAGCTACCCAATGCAAGTCGAAATAATTAACCGTATATACGTTAAACATCCGAATATATATTTTCCTTGGGTAGTATGTCGAACGGGCTCGTCTTTTTGCTGCCATGTTGCCGTGATACCACATTCACCTCTGAATAAATAGTAACACTTATCCAATGCACTAACACAATTACCACGCCAACCATTCCTATTGAGGTTCACCATCTGACGACAAACCATAAATAGAAGAGTCTAGCAGAAGACATTTCTTAACGTGGACATATATCAACATTTCGCATAGTTTCACGATTAGGCAAACACCAAACCTTAACCACCTGCTAGTCTGAACAACATCTCGACTTCCAAGCCGCCCCCCGACGGTAGACCATCACCTGTAACCCCACACCCCCCTACTCTCCTATTCCACGACACGAACGCGTGTTGCAAATTGTCCCGAAAGCATCAGCTTATATCATAGCATATGCTTGCGATAGGGTAAAAGATCAAAGGCTCAGAAGCTCACATTGGCTAGAAATGGCTATGCGCCTTCGCGCTCATGCTTATTTCACTCCCCAGCAAATGCGGACACATACAACAACCACCTCTCCATCCCTCACAAAGGATTTAGTTAAGCCACTCGGGACATGAAAACTACACCAATTTCGGCAAATGAAATTTACTCCCTTTCACTCATTTACAAATTAATTGTTGTCTAATTTACATAAACCTTTAGAAGGTCCAAAGCTGGGAAATTGTATAGTCCTAGTTTAGCAAGTATAGCCTCTTTGAGGTAAAAAATATTCGAATAAAGTCATTCCCATAACATTATAACATAACCCTTTGATCTCACTATATATATATATATTATATATATCATTTGTGCGTAAGTATATATATATATATATAATATATATATATATATATATATATATATATATATATATATATATATTACATACGCATATATATTTATTTGTATATATATATTTATGTGTATATATATGTATATATATTCTCTATGGCACCATTATAAAGCCTAACAACTTGATAACAAAACACTTCAGTTAAGTAGATGGAAACTGGCAAAGAGCTAATCTAGTTATTCCATAAAGCATACTGTACACATAACGGGGCAGTTTCGTTATATTTTCGTATTCGATTATATATATCATCATTTCATTCAAACCATAATGCAAAATTCAGATAGCGGTTATCGTGCATATAGTCTGACTATCTACAGCATCAGCACCACGAGATGTTTAGCTGAATGATACGATGCTAAGGCATAACTGCATAGACATTTCTTCTTCATGATGTACATCTCCAGTTATACCTGTGACGATGCACATCAAGAAGATATTCCATAACACGCTAAATATCGATAATCTTCCTTATAATTTACTTTGATATCGCATTAGAAGTGAATAAAAAGGTTAAGCAACTATTAAGTGGGCTAGGTAGAGAGTAACTTGTATACAGTATAGGAATCCCAGGAAGTTAATGAAGCTGTTACAAAAACACCAGCGCAACATCGACTGGCACAGGAAGCGCACTAAACAAACTCTACATGGAGTACATTCTGTTGCCGTGATGTGTTTCCGAATCTCGTTTATTTCAATTTATGTAACAAAAATCGGCCCATTCTGGAAAGCATATAAAGCCTTTTTACATAATCCTTTAATCAACAACCCTTTGATTGTTTGTGCCAGACTCGTTAATGAACTTCAAGAGCCATTTATGCCCATGAAGTCAATGAAGACAATCAAGAAATACACCCTTAAAGGCGGCAGGTTCTTTGCAGGGCAATTAAGTTTGTGGTAAAAAATACTCTATTGCAGTCATTACATTGCATGAGGCTAGTAGAACCCACTTTTGTGGTTTAATAGTAATTCTTTCTTCGTTGGGTTGACTTCCAATTGGTGAATAGGATCTGATCTGTCAATGAGCACCATGTAATAAAGAAAATAAATGAACTGCGAGCGAATCTGCAGCAATCAGGTAGTGACAAATAAACGCCATTTTCTTTTCGTCAATGAGATACCACCAAACAATATGATTATCAGACAATGCTGTCATGGCCCCTAATTCAGCTGCGATAAAACATCACACAATATGTGAGAATGATTTCTACTCATATTAAGAAAAATTGCAAACTGGCCAACATTCGTAACATAGCCTTTGTATTTACTGCATTTCGTTGGTTAGAAACCTTTGAAACACCGTAACCGAGATAGGCCTAAACGCAGTAGAATAATAATATCACACCTGTTCTTCACCATGATCAATAAATGACGATGTGAATACCTGTCATTCCCTATTTAGAACAATCATTGTTAATACGATAGAAGCACAATAATTGTTGTGCCAGTCAAAACACTTTGTGCGAGATGCGCAACGTGAACGTGGGTGGTACAAAATTTACACCATGTTCAGTGCATTATAAAATTTGCATACAAGTTCACCTAATCGATGATGCTGTAGTGAATTTATCTAGAATTTTTCCGTCTTATAATCATTATGGGTGATCTTAATGGAAGGTTGTTCATTAAGTATACATTGACACGCCACGTCAGCGTATGTATAGGTTTTGCTCACATCGGGCTGATACCAGTAAAGACAGATTTGCTTCGGGGAGACTAGCATGATCGCTGTCATGGAAGGGAGAAGGGTGTCACAGAGCTACATCAAAGCATATTGTAATGACTATAGAGGACACTGATTGATGGAAAATACGCAATATACGAGGCAATAACGCACCAGTAAAGTTGCTATGTGCGTCTGCATGCTGAACATTAATGGTAATGCAAAGTCGATGAATGTGTGTAGGCTGAACTCATATTTGTAAACGAAAAATCAAAGTATGGCCCAGCACTCCCCGCAGATAAATAATCAATGCACCATTAGTATTAACAAATTATAAAAATGACATAAACACAACAAACCTCGGCATTTAACTCGAAAATGTCATCACCAGTCGCGTAAAAAGCAGATACCACCAGCAAGCGTACTGGGGTACCCCAAAGGAGGTTACTAATAAGAACGTATAAGCATTATTCCTGCATATTGTAGACAATATGCCTGTAGAATAACACCCCTTCATCACTAGTGCAATATGACGTTCGACGTTGAATGTTAAGTTTACACACAATGTTTCATTAATAAAATATCTAATAGCAATAAGCTTGAAAATGTAGCCCCTGTAGTTGTTCTAGTAGCATACATTCGCTTGCTGTTTGCGTTTACGTGTCAGAAAATTATGTGTTTTCAATGTGTCTTTTTGTTATACATGAAGAATTAATAATATTTAAGTTTTACCGATTTCTTTTAAATACTGCATTTAGCCTTCAACGACCGATATGATGACATATATGTAAACGTGAATATTATTTGATGAAAACCTTTTTTCGCCTACTGTGTTGTGTTGCCCCATTTGCATCACATTCTTGACACAAGCGATGTTGGCCTCTGTCAAAATAAGTGAGCTTTATAAATCGTTGATCTAAGAATGAAAATCAGCTTCTAGAACAGACAACTTGGTTTTAATCAATTGTTTGTCAGGGTTTAACTAAATGGCTTGTACGTCGACATGTGAGTGATATAGAGAAAATAACTGTATATGCGCATCCATTTGGGCTCGTCTCTTATGCTACCTAGCAATAGCAATTGCAATTGTGATTACCTATTGATTTGTTGTACATCATTTAGCATACATTTAGTTCGAGATTGTATAAATAAAGAACCGTTCGCCCTTATGTTGTTGCTTCGCATGCACAATTGATTCAAAGTGGACATATATGTTCTAATATATTTGAGGTATATCATTCGTCTGATGCCCTGATAACAATCGAGATAATATTCACCCATAGATGCAAAAGGCGGAAAATGGAAACTGTATTTGTTGCACCAGATGACAACGATAGCCAGCAGCAAATACAACAAATCATTGTGTAGCCAACCTTTGTTTAACTTAAACAGGTATATCTATAATTACACCCTGCATCCTTCAACAAACTATGTTGCGACGGGCATCATTAACCACAGGGTAACTATTTATTTGCTTAAATAAGGTGAGATACCGCACCTACTATTCGATCTGTTGTTCACGCTTAGCATTGCTTTCGCACCAATGACCACAGCTAGCGTTGTATCTACGTGACTCTTTCCCTAAGTGACCCTTACCTCGGCTGTTAAATGGTCGTGTAAATTCACAGTCACGTGATGTTTACACGAATATACTCAAACACAAGCAATTCACATAACACACCGTGGCTGCATTGTGCAATCGGTTATTGTTAATGCAACCTATGGGAATAAAGTTTCAGGTTCCGGGAACAGAGCAAGATTACCAGAAATATGACATTGCTCTCGTATTGAAATATAAATATGCATAACATCAAGCATAAAGCTAATGATAGCAATAGAATTTTTTCACATTTACTCCCCCGGGTATGCTATTGACGCAAACGGCAACAGAGCTCCATTATTTCGTCACACTATAAGATGCACTGTGAAGTGAACATGGGCTGGTTGAGGCTTTTGGACAAATTCAACTGTTCTGTTCCAGGACTCAAATTATAAAAACTATAATTTACGCGATTTGTTATTAAGTAAACACGATAAGATAGCAAAGGCGATTAGCTGAACAGTATAGATATAATCAGAATACTGTTGATTGCGAAGGCGGCTAGATTGATTGCTATGTGTAGGCAAACTATAAAAGCATTCTACGATCCTCCTCAAAATCACTTTGAATGTCGAATGAAATGTTAAACACTGCAATTGTTTGTATTTTGCACGATCCATCTCGTCGATTCCTTCTTGAAGGATTTATTGAATCAGGCAAACGTTGCAATATGTAGTCTCAGTTTAATGATCGACGACTGCATTGGTTGTGTGTAGTGGCCACGCGGGGCCAGCGTTGATGCCAATTGGTGTGGTTTTAGAAACGTTATTTATCATCTGGCACCGGCAGCTCCCGCTGTTATCACTACCGCCCGTGGCTTATGACTACATAAGAATATATTAATATAATGAGATAAAAATTCAACCGCTCTGCCATCTTCAAGGAGCTTTACTACACTTAGAAGAGGTGCTATCACCGCTGCAAATTCAAGGAAATAAGAAAAAAAATATTTTAATTATACTCAGCATCAATCTGTGAATGTATTTAGCAGGTTATATGGAGTTATATTATTTGCGTTTATGGACTGCATTTGCGTTACAACGACTCATAAATTACATCGATGTGCTCATGTGCGCGTAGGATACCTCGATGGAAGTCCTAGTAGAATACTATGGTTAATGGCAGCAGGTAGACCTTAATAAATCTTTTCAATGGCGCTGACAAAAAGATAATTGGTACATATATCATCGCTCGGAATATTCACAATATTGCCCATTCGCCAAATTGCACCTGTTGGTAAAAATTTGACCCATTGCCGTTATCCCAAAAATGTCGAAGTCACAATGACATTGAACGCAGAATTTGGCAGAACAAGAAACATTGTCTTTGTCAAATCCACTTTACACCAATCAAAAGAAACAGGCACAATCTGAACTTGAGCGGCATCTTTATTGGCGATTATATGGCCAACCCTTGGACCAGAGATGTACCCGTATTTATCATGCTCAACACCATGATCATCGAGCATATAGCGACTTGAATGGAAAGGTTCTTGAATATACCTATCAACAGCAACTGCCGCTGTCTGGCCTACTTTGTGGGGATATGAAACCATCCAAAGAAACACTTCACAATTAATCACTGCTAACAATGACTTTCAACACAAAATTATAAATACCAGAACCATAAGGAGATTCAACAATCATGCTAATGAGCATGAGTGTGAATACATAAAACAATAAGGAATGCTTAAATAAGGCTGGCTGAGGTGTAGGACTTTTTGATATCAGTCACTAAGAAAATGCGATAGTAATATATACGTGTCAGACACCGTGTTGATAACGGCCATGAAAGTATGTTTTATCAAAGCTACTCTTACTATTCAAAACGATACTGTTGGACGCATTTATCGTGACAAATTTTAAACGAACATGTCTGCCTGCAAGTTTGAATTTCTTTAATGTATATATATATGGTGATTATAATATTGATATGATTGATTTCTGAAGCAACATGGACACAGAGCGACCATAGCCAAGACAATCAAGCAACCTACATTTAACAGCGGTTTTCACACTACACCTACGTTATGCTTTGTCTGTAAAAATAGGGCCCATCGTGGTAGTTTTGTAGAGATAAGGTGATTTAGCTCCTTACTCTCCATTCACTAATAAAGAACTGGAGCAAATACACGACTATTTAAACCTCCGAAATATCGCAAAACATTAAACAGTGTGATGGCTTAAGCATCTATATGTAGCTAATACCCTTATGGCCTGGTCCAGTTCTTCTTTGGGAATGATAATAAGTTGATTGTGTGCCAGACGACAAACTTAATTGGAAGCATCGCTTGCCGGAATGACGGCG